>QNUK01000291.1:12500-507500 GCA_013621035.1 Clarias magur | reverse complement strand
CCAACATAGTTGCATTAGTCACTTATACCTCATATAGTACCATTCTAAAGAAGTCATCGCACTATCTAAGTTAGTTAGACTGGTAATTTTATAGCGTTCATAATCCCATTAGTGAGCCCAGAGTTTATCTGGCAGAGCTGGATATACATCTCCACTACAAGACTAAAAAAAAAGGCCTACTGAATTCACAACCCCAAGTAGACCCTAAAAACTGGGGTAACTGTTTTTTATGGGTATAATTGCCTGTTCTGCTCCATCAGATGACCCATTTGGGTTGCTGAACCTGCTCAGAGCTGATAAGGCGCATCAAATGTTTCTGCTGAGTACCTCAGGATCTCTTCTTATTCCTGGCATAAAAAACCCTCAAATCAATTTTGAATAGATAGATAATACATTTAACTGCTAACACTATCTGCTCTGCTCATATTACATTATTTAAACTTTTAAAAGTCATATTCATAAAATGTCATAAAAGTACAATTGAGGTATCTGCTTATTTCACCATATACACAGTAGAATATATGTACTGATAGTGGACATATTCCTGTTGAATTATGTGATTTGTACTGAGAAAGACCTCCTGTCTGAATGTCACACTAATCCAGGAGTGGAACAAGCCTGGCATTTTCCCCACTAAAAATGTCAAGTGGCAGCCAAGACTGTCTAGAAGATGATGAGCGCCAGTGTCTGTGTGTGTGTGTGTGTGTGTGTGTGTGTGTGTGTGTGTGTGTGTGTGTGTGTATATATGTTTGACAGGCAGAAAGGAATCTCATCATGCCATATCGACCCATTGGGGCTTGGCTGTATCAATATTGTTCTCCTGGACTCTGGACCACAAAGCAACTCATCAGTTGCTTGACGTGTTTGAGAAATTCTGCATTTTTTGATTGTCCCACTGCAATTTATTTTAAATATTTATCAGACAATGCTTAGAGAATGTTTTTCCTCAGCGTCCTACATCGGTTTGGACCAATTTGATGCTACACCTTACTTTTCCCCCAAAAATAATCTGAAGAATTGATGAAGACATAATCCTCAAAATGTTATTTTATGAATATATACCATATATTCATATATACCACAACCGTATACAAGGTCATCCATCCTATACTGAAGATAGTCCTATAAGAGTTTCTTCTAGCAGCAATTTCAGTTCACAAAATCTTGGTCATTATAAGGGTTGATCAGGTATTGTATATATGAGTACCCAACTCTGAATAACTGTACCCACAGAAGTTTTCTACCCATTTGTCAGTTGTTAAAAATAGCTTCTGAGAAATAGGACAAGCTGGAAGAAAGGGAGCTGTTTGATTTGTCTGACATTGACCTTAGCAGGCCTCTGGTCCCTCTGGTCAATGTGAAAAAGACACAAAAATGAGAGCTGTCAGCTTCTAACAATTATCACTGGGTTTTCTTTTGAAAAGTCCCAGATCTACAAGAACAAAGGTACCAAAAGGTCCAGTGATGGAGTCAACAGTTACACTAATGCTGTGGGCAGAATCAAACATTTTATTGGGAAAAAAAACAAAGGCAATATCAATTTTTTATTTTTATATATATAATATATATATATAATATATATATATATATATAATATATATATAATATAATATAATGTATATATAATTCTATATTTTCTATATAAATTCTATATAATCATGGCTCCCTACAGAGCATAGCGTGTAAGTCTTCAATTACGATGCAGTGGACATTATAATGGAGAAATAATTTAAAATATATGCAATATATATTTTTAAAAAATTCAGATTATACACCTATCATTCTGCCTCATGCCCAACACTGACAAATGACCTATTTAGCTAAACAAATTAGCATTGTGTTTTAGCAGGACAGTGGAAAGGATAGTGAGTAACATACCAAACACTTTAATTCATATATGTTTATTTTAAGTTAAGCCTTTATTTGTCATTTGTCATTCTTTTTTCGCATATCCCAGCGTAACTGGGGTCAGTGCCATGATATAGCTCCCCTGGAGCAGGTAGGATTAAGGGCCTTGCTCAAGGCCCCAGCAATGGCAACCTGGTGGATCTGGGGATTGAACCAATGATTTTCCGGTCAGTAACTCAGTGCCTTAGTCCTCTGGGTACCACTGCCCTTTTCTATGCTTCTATATTATAAACACTCCATTTCATAACTAATGTTGCTGTTGATCTTTCAGCTGCTGACACTGCGTCAAGTGGCTGGAGTTTGAGCATTCTGTATGGCCAGGACCTGGGCTACCAATACCCAGGGTCATAACTAATACTACAGTATATGTTTGTTAATTGCAGTTCTTGGTGTATACACATAGTATGTAAACTCCTGTACAATGTGATGCTTTTTTTTTTTTTTTTTAATAATCAATCCCATGTAGCCTTAATATTTAGAGTTTAAAATTATATAGCTAAAGCAAACAGAAGGAAAATTATTTATCTTCATACAAACCTATCAACTGTACAGTTTTACATGTTTAAACAATTGTACAGATTTAGGGAAAATGAGATATAAATGAGAGGAAGGGGCTGACAGAGAAAGAGAGTGGTGAGGGTGATTTGCACAAGATTTTAACTGACTGAATTCTTAACACAAAACCTGGTGTGTTATGTACAAAACTGCACAGCATCCCAACTTTATGCTCTTCTCTCCCTCATGCATTTCTTTCAGATTCACACCAAAACTGCAAAGTCAGCACAAAATAGGTGGTGAAATGGCGGCCAATCTTTGATTTCTTTTCCTCCTGTGCTACTGAGATACTTTTGGAGTGCTGATGCATGTTTTTTTGTGTAATTCTTTTTAACATTTTTTTTAAATGCCAAAATGTATTATAATAAAAGGCTACTTCAGAAACTGTGGGAAACAACTATTCAGGAAAACCAACTAAACTAATTCAGGAAAATCTTTTATATGCTACTGTTTAGGTTTTTGTGCAGGTCTCTAAATCCTGGTAAGCAAAGATGTAACTCATATATTAGATACATTTATTTATTCACATAACGTCTACTAGCATATTAGCAATGATAAAAACCTGCACAAAATGTAGCATCCTCATTTGATCATATTGAATAATTCATCCATCCATCCATCCATCCATCCATCCATCCATTCATTCATATTCTATACCACTTATCCTGAACAGGCTTGCAGAAAGCCTGAAGTCTATTCTAGACATGAGGTGGGGTACACTCTGGACAGGGTTATATACATACATATATATATATTCAACTCTTTATAACTTATTCAGAGGGTTTACAGGCATCAAATTGCATGTACAGGGGACACTTTCCTACAGCATTAATGTCAGATGTATTACTGCACCTCCCCACATACTGTACGTCCATCCATCCTGAGACAGTCTGATAATAAAAGACAACAATTAAATAATTAATAAAATAAAACAATTTAAATACTATTTAAAATTCAAAGATGTGTTTGGCTATTGAAAGTTAAAGCTGTGTATCCTCTAATAGAGATATCTGGTGTTACTAGGTGTTGTTTATGAGAGTTCACAGTAATTTGCAGTTATCTTGTGCAATCAGGCAGGCAGAGGAGCACCCTGCTGAGAGCAAGCGCTGTGAGCCAGGACCTCACTGGGTATGTTTTCTCCTGCACAGATAACAGTATTTGTCTCTCTCCGTCTCCCGCCCCCCCCCCCCCCCCTCCCCAAACACACACACGCAATGATGCATTTATGCAAAATATTTCAACTAACCTATAGAACCATGCCAGTTCCATGGCTGAATAATAATGTAATATTTTAAGTATACAAAGTTTATTCATAGCTAATTACGCAGAACTCACCAATACAGCTGACATTTTACAACATTTGCACGCACACATAAAGACACACACACAAAAAAAAAACATTGACATTTTGCCAAAAATTATTATCCAGAGAGAATGGTGTTAAAAAATAAAGACAAAAGCTTCTTGGCAGTGATTTTTTATCTGGTCTTGATATACATCAGTAAGCTGACATTAGGGGAAGAGATGCAGCAGATCTAACATTTCACTGAACACAGGAACAACCTCGGTTTCTTTTATAGCCCTTAATCCTCGACAGTCTCTGCTTAATGAAATTCAGGGATGTTTACTAAATAACTCACTGGCTACAACTGCCCTTTAGACCAGGGGGCAGCCTGTGCCTTTTGTTTTGAGATGAAAGAACAAGAATTTTTTTTTCTGGTTCTACAGAATAAAGCTTATTGTAACATGTAACTGGCAACCAATTAAGTAAAATGTAATGACAATTTGGTAATGTAAGCATAAAGACCCCATTTAACCTATGGATATGACAACACAGTACAGTAGTTTGTAGAGGGTGCAGTCCCTACAGTCTCTACAGATCTCTACAGTCTCTTTTTTCCCCAGATAGAGACATGGTCATGAGTGACATGTATTACTATCCAGCCTCCTCTTGCAACAATAATGCTTGTTAAACCTTCGACTTTCTACTCTGGCTTAAGCTGTATAAAACGTATGAAACCACTTCATACTAAAAGACTATCTCACTGACTGCAAGATCAAGTTCATGTTGAGGAATTTAAATTTTTCAAAATGTTGCAGGGATCACCATCTTGCCCAGAAAAACTTGTGTGTGTATGTGGTAACATTCCCAGAGCCTGGCCCTGGGGCTGTGTGCTGCCAGGCTCTGCGGGACTACAGTTCAGCACTGTCTGACACACGCGGGAGCGAATCACAGTGAGAGCTGAAGACGAGGCGAGGCGGAGGTCAGCTCACGCCTGCAGGCATGCTCATTTGCATGCATTTAGGGGCGGGACCTGATGGTGCTCTGTGGCAGCTCTGCTCAGCAGGACAATGTTTACATAATTGATGAAATATGATAATAATGCAAGCTGGCGTTGGCGTTGTGGGTTGGAGCATCATCCAGGGAGCCATGCCCAGGTGAGCCAAACAGCCTTGGCAGAGAGAGAGAGAGAGAGAGAGAGAGAGAGAGAGAGAGAGAGAAGAGTTAAGCCTGGAGCCTGGAGCCGTCTTTGACAGAAATGGTTCTTTTTTTTAAGATTGACTTTCCTTTATCCATGGCAGTGGCATCTCCACTAGTGGGGCCGTCTGCTTTGTGTGGTTATTATCATGAATGCGGAACAGATATGTATTTTTATTATCTACGTTTGTAGAGCCATAGACTACAGAACATTAAAAACGCTTGTCAAGAAAATGGGCAGGCACAGTCCTCTGTATATTTCTAAGTCTATAACATTGTATTTGCACCTACATGCACTTTGTACACATCATAACAAAAATCTACATTCTTTCACTATTACCTAATAAATACAAATAATTTTTTCTCTCTCTCTCACTGTTTCTCTCTCGCTCTCTTTCTCTAACCCATGTTCTTCCCACACCCTGCTGGCATATGTTGTGTAGAGTCTGGATCGGTGCCACATGCTAGCCTGCTGCCCTGCGCTCCTCTTTTTGCTCTCAGCCACCTGTGCTACTTCCCCAAGCGCCTGGCTCATGGCCCTGTGGCCGCAGCATGCACCTGTGACTGGGAGATAATATCCAGCCCAGCTTCCTCCTGGCCACCACAGAGCACTCACTGAACTAACTTATAATCAGTAACCCCACACAACCCTCACATATTTTACTCTTCAACGACTCTTTCTCTGTTCTGCTTGGGAGCATCTTGTGCATAAACATGGTTACAGCACAGGGTTTAATTCATGCTTATTAAAAAACTAAAATACCTTCCAGTCACACAGGTCCAATTTTTCATATATCAGATTCATTCACATTATTCCATGTGTTTATTTATTTTTGTC
Organism: Clarias magur; assembly: GCA_013621035.1. Classification (NCBI taxonomy): domain Eukaryota; kingdom Metazoa; phylum Chordata; class Actinopteri; order Siluriformes; family Clariidae; genus Clarias; species Clarias magur. Next base: position 501,720 of record QNUK01000291.1, on the reverse strand, counting down.
TATTTCCTACTGACACATGAGAATAACATGTACATCCACTGCTATTTACTGAACATGCTGTTTCTAGCACAACATCAACAGTGCTTAGTTGTGCTATGATGATTTAAGATTCTGTAGCTGATCAGGTTTCACACATATCAGACTTCTTTATAAATATGTCATGTTTACAAACTGACATTTTCTTGCACAGACAAGCAATGGTTTTTCTGCTCTGATATCTACAAAGGCACTGTAGTAGTATTGACTGACTGCAATCAAGGCCAATACACATTTATCTTGTTCGCTATTCTTTATGGAATATTATCAGTGAGCGGAGAGCCCAAAGAGGGACACCGTAACTACCAGGAATATTGGTGACCTTACTGAATGACACCATAATGAATTTACGTTCACTGTAAATACCCATGAGCTATGATGCTCACTGATGAAACATGGAAGTGTGCAGATATCAATCTAACTTGACCTTTCATATATTGATCCACAGGTCAAAAACCAAGCGGTAATTGTATTAAACAAATCTTTTTCTCCCAAGAAAGCAAATATGAGAGCTAACGAAATGAATATAGCTCATAAACATTATTGAGTTTGTAAGGAATATATATTTTGTAGGGATTTCCACTTACCAATTTGTTTATTTGTTATATATCTATCCACTAGACAGCGCTAGCCAATTGCTACAGCTAGTAGAAACTAACATACGCTTCGTCCAAGATATGTAAAGCCAGCCAACTACATATTTTTAAAGATTCATACATGAACTCACAACTGTGAGTATAGGTCTGATTGACAGGGAGGGAAGACAGTATAGCCATCCACCCCACTCAGACAACACAGGCAGTTTTGTTCCTTTGGCACTGGGTCACACATGGCAGTGACAGACTCACACTCTCCCAAAGATAGGCCAGAGCTTTTCTATTTGGCCATTCAGGAGCGAGGAACATTTATTCAAGGATACTCCACACCATTTTGATGCAAAGCCAAACCCACGGACAGTTTGATTTGCACTTTGCGTTTTCTAAATGATGACATTATAACTTTTTTTGTTTTATGAACTTTGGAAAGATAAAAAAGGGGAATAAATGACTACTTATAGCTGACTACAGTTTATATAGTTATTCTGAAACATGAAGTATCATCATTGAGTATTAAGTACATTAAGTATTAATGTAAAAAAAATAAATAAAGGCCAAATAGAAAATAAATGAAATGCTGTGGTATTGCAGTTATATACAATATTATTATTAATATTACTCCAAACATATTTTATTCGGTGTGAGCCTAATCAAAAAAGCTATATAAAATAGAAACATAACGTGCAGAAGGTGATGGTTAGTGAATGCCAATGTGGATATTCTGTGCAAGAGATATGCCATAAACACAGTACTATTAAAATATACTGGTTCCAATTCTACAGGACTGTTAAATGCTTCTAAAGCTTATAACATCTCAAAACAAAATACTATTTAATCCAAAACCTTTTTATATTGTCTCAAAACAAGATATTTTATGGATGCATCTAGAATGAATAATTCTCCCAAGTCATGAGGATAAACATCAGACTGGCTTTATATCTCTGTGGGATTTTATCTCCAACAGAGGCTCTGATGTGTAGGATGCCGTCAGCATCAGTTCATATGTAATACTAGTTTCATTGCAAGTCTCAGTCATCAAACATTCCCTGACAATGTTGTACATTACAGATTATACTTTGAACAAGACCCTTAACGTCTTTGAAATGGCAGAGTTTAGCATTTCCTCTGCTTTAAAGCAGAATAATTGTAGATAAAAACCCTTTCTTCAGTATTAACCTTGTAGAAAATGCTGCACAATTACTCACATACAGATACAACAACGTTATCTTTCAGACTGGTTCATATGATATGCGCTATTTCCTTATCAGGCTTGTGATCTGCTGCTCCGTAGATGTAGAATGGTGGTTTGCGTGCAAACCATGTAGACAAATAGCAGACAGGGAAGCGGTACACTGATTGTTATCATACTGTTTTCCACAGAAGAAATTCTGCTGAAACTGACTGAATCATCTTACGAAAACTGTATTGTTAATATCTGTAAATAGTAGATGGGGTGCATTAGGATTTGTGGTGCTGGTGAGAGTTAGATTGGGAAAGATTCATGTTCATGGTTTTTTTAAAAAAAGAAAAAAAAAGTAAAAGGTTTCATCTGAATGCTGCTCAATCTGCTCTTTATATCAAGGCAGCCCTGGTTCTACAAGGTCCTTAATATACAGCAGTGACATTAGAGTAGACTCCACATCCTGGCACAGATAACACGCACTCTTTCTCAGTATCTGTTGATATTTCCCAGTTTTATAAGATTTAATTTCTCTGAATGTCTTTCGCTGAACCCATTTCTACAATAGTGAAATCACATCAACATTTTACAGACAATGTCATATAAAATTAAGTCTTTGAAAATTAAGATTGAAGAGGGATATGTTGCAATATATTTTTTTAACAAAATATTTCACTTTTCAATTTGTGTTGATGCATACTTTAATCCCCATAATTGACCTAAACCTATCCATATCATGCGCCAACACACCTGACCACTTTATATGCCTGAATTATTCCTCTATTTCCCTTTCTTTCACATCTGTGGTGAAACTTTTAACAATGTTCATTACCGCAACATAAGGCTAAACCCGGCTGAGACATAGGCCCTCTAGTCATGGCTCAGCTGTTACAACCTGGTCTGACCATGACATGTGTCCATTCACTGATCTGGAAGTAGACATATCTGAATATAGACAGATTTCATTAGTGAGTTTGGTTCAGGAGTAACAGTGGAGACATAGAAAAAAGCTGAAATGTTTTCAGCAGAAGAAATGTGTTAGCAGAGTGTGTCCCATCTGTTCAGATGAGAGGAAAGGTCCCTCAGTGAAGACATGGTGCAGACTAGAGCCAAAATACTGAACCCACCTGGTCCTTCACACACACACACGCGCACACACACACACACACACACACACACACACACACACACACACACACACACACACACACACACACACACACACACACACACCAAACCACACACAGGGCATATAAAAGATGTTCCTCCAACCTCTTCTTTTGATTATTAGTCTTATATTCTAGAAAACTTGTATGACTAATACTAAGCAACTTATGCATGAGCTGTTTTAATGTAGGACAGCATTCCATTACAGGCCTTTTGCAATCATTTAAACATGAGGAGGCAAAGAAATTATGTGTCCAGTGACTGAATTAATTTTAATTACAGTTTTAAGATGTGATTATCATGTAATTATTTCTTAAATAGATCTTCCACCACAGTAAACATGTCCTTGATTTTACTCCAAAATGATTTCCTTGTTGGCACAAAGAGAATCATATATTACAAGATCCAAATAAATTAATCAATCCTTCTGGCATGAATGAGTATTGTACCAGTATTGCACTCTAACAGCTGTGTCTGTTTTACTCGGTGAACTGCAAAGAGTAAAATGTGGGTCTGGTGAACCCTGTACTTTGTGATATGTAAAGATAACACACACAGCATGATCTTCCAAGCTCTGCTGATCTGTAGCAGCTCTTGCTTGCTGAAAGCTAGAAATAATTACTACTTTTTGTTTTCAGCCGCTAGTTGTGAACCAGGCTCTCCGGTGGACTCCTGGGGACCGCTTGTTTATTTTTTCCACAGGGTCAGGAGAAGCTTGTGTTCAACAGGCTAGCTGCCAGCAGGAGCTTCTCTAGGGCCACTGTATGTTCCACCCTGATTGGAGCGCCATCACCAGGGGCCTGGCCTACACCAACCCCGACATCTGTGCTCCCTCTGCTGCTGGGGTGCGGTTGCTAGGTCTGCATAAAGAACCTAAAGTAAATGATGGGTTTGTGAGAAGTCGTGTCAGTGAAAGATGGTGTATGGCTAACCAAACTCTCATAATTATAGGCCAAGGGCAGGGCTCCTGGGCCTAGCATGGGTTTCTGGGAAATCACAGCATAAATGGAGCCATAAAGGAAACGCCAGAAAAAACAAGCAAGTCAAGTCCCAATCTACTACAGTTTGGAATGAAATTACACTGTATTCATAAGTGGGGCATTTTTATCCTTCTAAGCTGATCTTTATGGGATCCCAGGTTTAATGGGTTCCCCCTCCAATGCGCTACTTTGAATTGCTGAGAAGTTGTTCTAAGCACTTAGAATCATCTGCAGAAATACACTGTTAGAGCATATATAGGTATAAGAGACACTTCTGCATTCTATTAAAAATGAATGAAAGCATTGTCTTTGAAAACTTTAAATAAAAGGATTTGTATTTTCCACCAGGTGATACAGTGGTGTAGTGGTTAGCACTGTGGCCTGTCAACTCCAGGGTTGAGTGTTTGAGTCCAGCCCCAGGCCTGTGTGCATGGAATTCGCATGCTCTCCCTGTGCTTGGTGGGTTTCCTCCATTTACTTTGGTTTCTTCCAAAGACATGCAGATTAGGCTCATTGACATTTCTAAATTCTCTGTAGTGCATGAGTATGTGTGCTTGTGTGTGCCCTGCAATGGACTGCCACCCTGTCCATGGTGTTCCCTACCTAGTCCCCTGGAATAGACTCAAGACCTCCTGTGACCCTGTACAGGATAACTGGTATATAAAGAGAGTGTCTTTTCCCACAAAAGCATTTGCAGTGTCACTAATAATAATGTCTGTTAAGTCTTTTAAACACTAACCACTCAATACTAATTATATGAACTAATTATATGAACATCTCTCCAGCTATGGGCAAGCTGTTCCTTGTAAATGTAAATCAGTGTGTAAAAGTGATATTATTTTTAACATGTGGTAGCAAGGTAATGTTTCATACAGGAAATCTCCACAGGAAACTAAGTAGCTGCCAGAGCTCTAAGTTAGAAGAAAGCAGTGTGTGTTACCTAATTAACTCTTACATTGTTGAGCAGTTAAATGAAAATTAGAGAGTGAATGGATTACACAAAACTTTCTTAAGTATCATACAGTACTGGCACAAAGATAAACTATATATTGGTAATTAGCTTTTTGAACCACAGTAAACTTGGCAATCACTAAATCAAAGATAGACTAGTCTACTAAAACTCAATTTAAGGACTGGCTTGAAAATAAAGTAAAGTCAAGGATGGTTATTCTGTAAATTTTTATAGCAGTAATAACATCATACCAACAGGCAAACATGGTGATGTAAATGTCAAGGTCTGCAGAAGCTTTACTGAAGTAGAACATGGGCACTATGCCATTACTGGCTAAATTCTGCTCATTAGCACAATATTTTACAGAAGAAGGTAAGACCATCTGTCCATGAGCTAAGACGCTGTGTAATTCATGTTTAAATATTCACTAAGGTCATGGGGTTTCATTATTTGTTACTAAGTGAATGATGGGAAAATAAATAAATATATATATAGTCCATCATCTTTGCCTTACAGGTATGAAAATTAGCAGTGTGATAAGCAGTCATTTTCATCAATATATCCTGCTTTTTGTAGAACCATGTTTAGTATTTACACACTTTATACATTGATAAACTGTTTATTTAGTCAGCTGACAAATGCAAAATTCAATGAATTTTTTTGCAACTCTTACACTAGAATAAAATCTCTCTTATCCCTTACATACTGTTTTTTTTACTTAGTCATGGTAGTATTATTCATAAATCTTATATTTATTTACTTGTTAATACTTATACCATTGTACTATATAATATTTATTCATTATATTAAAAACTATTTAGTTTTTTTTTTATTATCTCTATCCTTTCTGTTAAATTATAATTATAATAATGGTATGTGACTACTGCAACATCACAGGTGTCATTTCCTGCAGTTCACTATTTTGGTAGAGGTTAATATTTTGATTTTTTCCCCCTTTTATTAACAATGATATTTAATCATCCAGAACTGATCATATAAAAGATGCATAAATACACACCACCATTTCAGGTTTGAGAGTAGGGGCATAATAATATTACAAGCAGTGAGTCAGGAACTGCTAGCAGCAGCAGTCCTGAAAACTCAGCTGAATGGTGGTTTTGTAGATGCTTCTGCAGTAGTGAACAGCAAACAGTAAAAATGAAAATACTGGTACATTTTTAATATAAGCTTTCTCCAAATGAATTTTTGATGACCACATGAAAGAGCACTAACCAGTGCAGGACTGCAAAAAGAAGAAAAAAAGCAAATTGTATCACTTTTTAATTATCATCACCATTAACACGATTTGTTTAGTATTGTATCTGAGACTTTCTTCTAGACATATTTCATAGGCATTATTTTTTCTTTTCCTTTCTCTTTTCGATTGTTTTGGCCAAAACATGATAGTGGCATCCATTATAACACTTGTCTAATGTTAGCAAAGGTGGACATACAATTACAGATTTGGTTAATGAACTCACTACCTCTAATTACATTTACAGGACTTGAGGCAGCATGTAAGGCAGTCATGACGGCAACATGTAAGATGTCATCAGAACACACCCCTGTAAATACAGCAATAGTCATATTTTCCACTCATTAAATGTTTTGATGATATTTAATGCAAAGTTCTCAGGGCACTGGTTCAGTGAGAAAGCTGTGATCTAACAACAAATTTAATTAGGTGACCTTCTATCTTAGTACTCATTATCTACTGAAAATGTCCTTACTATATCTACTCTCACTATGTAAAAAGTAAACATTGTTACTGTAATCTTTAGAAGTTTTTAAATAATTTTATTATCTGACAAGCAAAAATCCCTTCAGATGACTTATAGTTTAAATTCATAGCACTGAGCAAAACACCAGACATTCTCATACTGCACTGCTGTACAGACCTAGATCTGTCCCCTAAGGGCCCTGTGGATTTACACCCTACTCCTCCACTTGGCTTCATAATTCATAATCAACAGCCATTTTCACATAGCAGAAGGATTTTGCATCACTGTAGTTCTTTGAGCTGCTATTCAATTAAGAGCCTCAGCCCCCATGTTCCTGATTTATCAGAGTATTGCACAAACACAAATTAAGCCTGCACGCATACAAGTAAAACATTAAGAGCAAAGCTGCAGTGAATATTACATAAATAGCACAGAAATCTGGGGTAGTTTTACTACTTTTCAACTAAGTAATAAATGAAGTGAGTAAAAAAGAACCCCTTAACTTTACACATGCTCAACTGAATGGCCATCATACATCCTTAATTTTTATGTTAATGTTTTATATATATAGTTTTATATCAAAACTAGTTTAGATTTTCAAAATGTAACTGTTAGGTTTCTCATATGCATGCATGAAAGGTGCTACTTTGGCAATTTTAGCATTTTCTGTGCTTGTATGCTTGAAAGTTAATGATAAGAAGTTTGTGGACTGTAACCTGGTTCCAAATCAATGTATCTATGTTAAACAATGACAGATAATAATTGCATTTGTACCTCATAACATTGCAATGTGTTGGAGCAAATTAAATGCAGCAGTAATGTGAAACATAGCAGTAAATGTTATTCTGAAAAAATAAACATGTGCCATTTCTTAAATGGGGTGCAGCCATCAGGGAATATTTAAATATAGCATGATATCTCTCGCTTGAAAAGTTCAAGACCATAGAGCTCATATACAGTATGTCTAGAGGACAGCCAGAGGGGGACAATCAGTACATCACTAAAGAGAGACCATGCAGAGCAACTCATTTGCACAATATAATTTGCTTGGAGAAGGATAACAGACTGATAAGAAAACAGGCTCCAAATAATGCCTATCACCAGAACTAAGACACAGAGGCTGGTTTCTTGGACCTAGATAGATATAATCATATCTGTTTAATTTGCTTCATTTCATTTAATGTTTTGCTTATAATTTTAACATTTGAATTACACTCACAATATATATTTAACTTAAATATTTGTAACCTTGTAAGTAAGTGGCAAAACTATTTGTAAAACTATTAGTATGTTGCACATGTCCTCAGTATACAATTTTTGTTGACATTTTTATTAACAGTAAAAATCACAGAATGTGCTGCACAATACTGAAAGCCAATTAAACCGATCTGCTCACAACAAAAGCTTTTTGTAAAGTGATTGGTAAAGGGTGTAACAATCATCATACTTCAATGGGTTTCATGGAATTTTGTTTCAGGTTCAGTGATCCAACTTTATTGGTTTCTGCATATCATTGCCCCTTGCTATTTCTTGATTGGTAGACTGTATTAGCATTTATAAGCCAAGACTGAGCTGTAAACACTGTGAATAATAAATTTTGTTCTTAGATTGTCCTGCCAATATGCATATAAATTCATAAATAAATAATACCATATATTTCGATAAATCACATATTTCAATAAATATTTGATTAACTATTGATATTGCTGTGTAAAGTTTGAATTCTTGAATAACACTTCAGGCTTCTGATCTTACTGGTCAGAAGTTTGGTGGTTCAAGCCTCATCTCCACTAAGCTATTACTTTTGGGCCCTTGAGCAAGGCCCTTAACTGTGTCTACTCCAGGGGTGCTGTATTATGCCTGATTTATGAAGAAATCATTTCCCTGTGCAGTAATGTATATTTGACGAATAAAGACATATATCTCAACATGTCGAGCAATATGTGTAGTATTATTTAAATGGTTGAATGTGTCTTCTTGTTGTCCTAACTGCACAGTGGCCGAGAAGTACAAAACAAAATAACAAAACCAAAACAACAACAACAACAAAATAACAAAACCAAAATAACAAAACCAAATACAATACAACAAATCAGAAAGCACAACGACATATCTAGAAACAAAATACCAAATGAGAAAACACAACGACAATTCAGTCAACCCGGAAAAGGTAGGTATAGTTTGCAAATGAAATTCTTATTGCTGATTGGAACAGACATCTGTCACTCAAAACATACAATGTCCATGAGGCTGCAGTACTTCCTTTATATTTTGAGTGACAGATATTTCGACCAATCAGCGGTGAGAATCAAAATGCTTACGTGTGGTTTGCGAATTAAATTCTTACCGCTAATCTTGAGTGGCAGATGTCTCGTCCAATCAGTGGTAGAAATGTCATTCGCAAAAAAAGCTACCTTTTTCAGCTTGTTGATTCTTACCGCTGATTGGACGAGACATCTGTTACTCGAAAATATACAGGAAGTACTGCAGCCTCACGGGCATTTAGATGTATTTTCATTTAAGCATTCATTTCAGTATTTTAGGATTTTACTTTGGTCAACTAAGTTGTGTTAAATGTGCTTTTAAAATAAGTTTGACTTCACTTGACAGTACTGCTTATATGTTTTGAGTGACAGATGTCTCTTCCAATCAGCGCTAAGAATTTATTTTGAGACCTATACCTACCTTTTCCGGTTTGACTGAATTGTCGTTATGTTTTCTCATTTGGTATTTTGTTTCTAGATATGTCGTTGTGTTTTCTGATTTGCTTTATTGTTTTCGGTTTTGTTATTTTGTTTTTGAATGTTATTTTGTTTTGTTATTTTGTTTGTACTTCCCGACCACCATAATAACTGTGCTTGTTGACAGCAGACAAACTCAGAGAGCATGTGAGAATGCCTATTGTACAAATTTATATATATCTTTGTGTGGATTGTATGCAGATAAGCTATATAAAACAATACCCTTATACTGCAACACAGCCTAGTTAAAGAAGGAGTGCTGAGAAACATGAGTGGACTTATGAGTGGAATTATCTCAGCCTGCCTCTCTGCTGCTTGATGGATACAGCTGCATTTTCTTAGTAGGTTTTGGTGTAATTGTAATTGGTGTAAACTGTGACATCACAACATGTACTATAAGAGACCCAGAGTGTTTGATTGATTGATTTTGTCAATGATAATTTAAAAATGCTCATTCTTTTTGTAAGCATGCATTATTTAAATACAAAATTATTTGGAAAGACAATGAAATAGAAAATTGAGCTAATTCATGAAACAAACAATTGAATTGAGAAGGCAGCATCTTATATCTGCTGAAAATGCACATTAAAAAAAATATTGTTTGAAAAATACTAACCTAGGACAAAAAGTTAACAAGTCAAGTTTCTTCAATTAGAAAAAGGAATATATTAAGTAAGTTCCTGATTGATATAATGATTTAAACTTTATTTACTAATTAGAGGCCATGGTTTTATTAAACTGAATCAGATTTTTAAATTTTATGTATAAAATGAAGGCAGTACATATTCTAATTATTTGACTGGCAATAGAGTGATTATGCTGTAATCCTAATTATGTAGATTTAAAAAATAGCATTTAGAGTCCTATTACCATGATCAAATGGATTGATAGACTGTGGCAATGGTGACCTGGTGTGGCATATATGTTCTTGGTATTTTCATGTACTATATGAGGAAGCTAATCCCATCCTCTTTCAAATCCAAGACTGTTCAGCGTACCACAGTGACACTTCAAGAAATACAATTACCTTTCTTTTAAAGATTTGACATTAATAATTTAGTTTTAGAAATCAATAGCTGTTTGTCGTAACATAAAGGAGATGTATGACTCTGCCTGTTCACTTAGATGAGGCACCACTTTAGAACATTGTTAGTCTTGTTAGATGTGTGATTGATTCCATTAAATATAGAATTTCCTGTGATTATTCCTCCACCCTACAAAAAAAAAAAGTGTTTTAGGAAAAAAAAATCTTTTCCACCTATAATATAAACTTAGGCTTTTACATACAACCCATGGGTATGCAGACAAAAACAAACAATTAAACACATATGTTTAGCCATGAATGTTATGTGATTGAGTGTATTTTACAAAAGTCACAATGTAGGACAAAGCATTGAATCCTACCAGTTAGTTGTTAGTTAGCCAATTCTACTAATTCAATCAAGTTAGGCAATGCTAAGAAATTTGATCATGAATTGTGCATACAACTGTTTGCATGGAATAAAAGACTGCACCCACATCAGCATTTCATACATCATCAAGTTACATCATAACATTGCGCATGCCTTTGGAGGGACAAAGTGTAAAAAAAGGATAATGAGACTAAAGGAAAGGGTAGATTTCTTTCAAAATAGCAAAGGTTAGGGATTTTACGCATCGATTTTAGAGGCTTTAAGTTGGTGCATGTTTTGAAAGAGGATTAAGGTTCAAACAAACCCTATCATATATGCAATGCCTTGTTTATGCAAATATTGTTTATCAATATAAAGCTCCTGAAGTTCTGTCCTTCACCGTGTTCCATCTCTTAATGTACCTGTTGCACTTTTTTCACAATTAAAATTTTCAATTAATTACTGATATACTGTAGGATAAGTTACATAATGCATTATATCACGGATGTAAATTTGTTAATATTTGCAATTCATCAGTTAAATTAGCAGTACTCTTTAAAAATACTTATTTATATGTTAGCCAAACTGACTAAAAATCAACCTACTAATAGTACTACCTCTAATGTTTTCAGTTCATTCTGTTTTTTTAAACACTTTTTCTGTTTTAACCAAATTAAATATAAAAATAAACAGATTAGCCTTGACTTGGCATATGTTATGAGAAACCCACAGCAGAGCTTTAAAGGTCAGTTAATTCTAAAGCTAACCTAGTGTGTAGGAGCCTGTCAAAATTGCCCACTGAATGAGAGTACGAAATGTGTGGGAGAGACCAGATATGATCCCTGGAGAGACCCCCTGAAAGAGCCAACACTCACAGTCCCACCTGTCAAAGATGAGCAGCAGAGTTTGTGTGTGCATGTTTGTGAGTGTGGTTTGCAGTGGCAAGGTGTGAAGAAGGCTTCAAATTGGTCCCTCTGGTGGCTAGCACAGTGTTTCTGAATATAGAATATGTTTAATATTTTCAAGTTCAGTAGGGTAGCAGAGCTAGCATCGGATGCTGTCTCGTATTGCAGAAAGAAAATTTTGTGTTATGCAAATACTTTTTTTTGTATAAATATATGTCACTGTTCTCTGCATAGCTACACATCTCAAGGATGTCCTAGTTAAATGTTACTGCTGGCCACATTTTTGTGGTGAAATTATCTTAAATACAAGTAGAATATTTTTATTATTGTTTCTTTACTTTTGCTTCAAATCTTATTCGGAATAGAATAGATTAGAGTAGAATAGCATATATTAGCTTACAATATAGTAGTATAGGATCAAAACATTTAAATAGAATAAAAATATACTGAGATACACTTAAGCCATACTGCACTCACTCACACGTGTGCTGTTATACTGAATATGCAGATGACTGGGGCCCCAAGATAATCAGAGCAGTGATGATATTAATTTCAACATAAGTGTGTAATATTGCTTATACATCAGTTCTCTAACCAGGAAAGTGATGTTAAGTAACATTATTATTATTAGTAGTAGTAGTGTTTCCTACAAAATATGTCTAACTATTTTGTTTATTTTTGTTCAATGAAAGGAAATATCTCCTGAAGAAGCCACGGCTGGACAGAGCATTGTGTGTTACCATGGTAATACACAGACAGACTAACAACCCATAGTTTCTGTAATAAGGTTTCAAAGTAATTGTGGCTAGTGAACACAGACAAGAGAATTGATACTGTATATACTCTACTTTTATTGCAATAATATTGCAATGTATAATAATAAGAATACCCTGAATACCTTTTAATTTGCAACTACTATCAAAATTTCTAACTGAATATTGTAATTTCTGAACTGATCCTGGTTTATCAGCAACTCCCTGTTTAAGTTCCTGTTCCCTGATGTCACTGTGCTGCTCTGGGAGCCTCTAGTACTCTGGATGGAATCCATCATCCTTCCAGCTGATATGATAGTGCAAGTGAAATCTCTTGACCTAAAGGTCCTCTGTCAGTTTCTACCTTCAAAACCTATTAGTGAGTATTTTTTCTATAAACTTTGTATGTCTCTTGCAAATGAACTAAACAAAATCATATACTAAATAGTTACTGAGCTGCAGTGAAATGACTGCTTTGGATTTTAGCTCCAGACTCTAGACTAAATAATTCAGTTCACAAATAAAAGCAATGCTTCTTTTTGGGTGTTTCCTTTTCACTAGTTGCTTAAGCTAATGCTTTAGCTCCCTGAATAGATAAAGAGCTATAGCCAGCATCATAACCCAAATGAGGATCAATATTAAGTTTTTTTTTTTTTGCTGCTTGTTCAAAGGAGCAAAAATACATCAATGTTGTAAATAATGAATAGGAGCTTTTTTGGTAGTATAGCACTTTCAGGAATTTTTCTTTAGCCTTTGGACTAGAAAACCAGAATAGATAAACATCTAGTGTTATAGACACTAACATATAAGTGAAACCGAATAAAGATAAATAGTGCCCAGCCCACAAAAATGTTCTGATGATTATTTTGATAGACTATGCTGCACATATGTACATGTACTATTCTGTAAGTGTTAATCAGGCAGTTGAACAGTACCAGTAAACAGTGATGTGTTGAGACCTGTATGTACATAATATTTCTTTAAACCTGTGCATTGACACATGGCTGTTTCCCAGACTAGCAGAAAATAAAATAAGCACAGATACTACCTAAAGGCCAATGTGCTGTAAGCATTACTGGGGGACTGGGAGATGACTCCTAGTGATCAAATTACTGAGTTGAGAAAAGGCACATTACGGAGCTAGATTTTGGAATGGCTATTATTGCTTTACCTGCAGAACAGTTAATTGTCATAATCCAGTAATGAAAAGGTTGAAATAGACTGACGACAACCTGAGGGTAAATTTAATCATCTCCCATGCCTTTAATGCATACATATATGTTTAATCACTGTGTTTTTTTTTGTATGTGCAATACAGTCAATAAATAAAACTAGCTAACTAATTAACTAACTAATTAATTTTATTAGCATACTAAAAGAAACATGTATTTTATATAACCTTTTATATCTAAACAAAGCCAATAATAGAAAGCAGGTTCCATGTTAAAAGGTTTTTCTCAGATAAATCATTAAGGTGTTTTGTTTACCAAAATATTTACAGTTGTGTAGTGACTAAGTGGTTAAACCTCTGGGCTCCATCCTATTTCGGTTCATCCTTGATCAGTAGGCTGCTTTAAGAATAACATTAACTGTTATTAAGTGGCGAAAATGCTACCAGCACAGTATGACAGACATATGCTTCATAAACTCTGTTTATATATGCTACATTAGAATTCACTGCATTCATTTTATTGAGAGGAGAGGTTTCAGGCTTACAGTCATTTTTAAAAGTTAGTAACCCCTTTAATTATGTGTGTTTTTGTGTAAAAACATAATAAAAATCATCTGATTGTTGTGGGTCTTGGTATTAGGCAAACACAACTTCAAACAGACAACAGCATATAATGTTTTTCACTGTGCCATTATTTATTTATTTATTTAACAAAAATAAAGTCAAAAAGGAAATAAATAACATGTGGGCAATACTAAGTACTCCCTTCCAGCTTCCACAGCATTTAAGAGTGTAAGTTGCAGCAAGTGCTGATAATCATGAAGTGTGCAGACCTCTATAAAAGCAGGCGTTTTATCAGTTTGCTGATCTAAAGCTGTTGTGCAACCCACTTGTGTGTTAACACAATGCCAGTGGGGAAAGACATAAGGAATGGTCTTAGAGAAGCAATTGTTGCTGCACATCAATCTGAAAAGGCTTATAAAACCATTTCCAAACAATTTGGAGTTCAACAATCTACAGTTAGAAAGATTATTCACAATTATAATGCATTGAAAACAGTTGCCAATCCTCCCAGGACTGGACGTCGCAGCACATTCATTCAAGGTCAGACCAGGCAGCAACCCTCAAAAAAAAAAAAAAAAAAATCAATCAAGAGACCCTTCAGGCTTCACTGAGTATGTTAAATATTATAGTTCATGACAGCACAATTGGACGAAGACTGAAAAAGTACAGTTTGTTTGGAGACATTACCAGGATTGTCTAAAAAAACATTGAATGACTGAGGTTCACAAAACTGCATTTGAACAAACCACAATATTTGTTTTCTCATGGACAGATGAGACCAACGTGGAGTTGTTTGTCTTTAATGCAATTTAATGACCTGTTTGGTGAAAAGCATTTCAGCAGAAACACCTCATACCCACTGTCAAGCACTGCGGTAGAAGTTGATGATTTCGGGTTGTTTTGTAGCCACAGGACTTGGGTACCTTGCAGTCATTAAGTTGACCATGAATGCCTCTGTATACCAGAATATTCTAGAGGCAAATGTGAGTCCATCTATCCATCAGCTAAAGTTTGGTCGTATTGGGACTGTAAACAATGTGCTTAATTTTTTTTACAATCAGTTAACATACATTTAAAATACAGAATAGAGTCCTGAAACTGCAGCAACAAAACCCATTTTATACATTTTTTAAAGAACAATACTTTTACACAGGTTCATTGAGAAGAAAGAAATTAAGTGTAAAATAAAAATTTAGTTATTAAAACATGTATTGTTCTAAATTTATTTTTTGTATTAAAAACCACAAATAAGAGTAAAGTATAATATTTCTTGTTGCCCTTATAATGCATTTGACATAAAGAGATGTGGTTCCAGCTCAATTTCAAATTGTGGAATTTATATTAATCAACAGATAAAGTGAATTGTGCTTTCATCAGCTAAAATTTGGTCATCAGATTAGTTCTGGAGTAGCGTGCAAAGAGACGGAGCACATCAGCATTTGCTTAATCCCTTGGTAATGGAGGTTATCAAAGGCACAAACCCAGATCCACTGCAGCCGCCCCTCAACAAATGCCCATTTGCATAACATTACAGCGGGCCAACAATGTGTATTATGCTGCCATTGGTTTAGGTTCTCACAAGGTCTTGTGCAGCTTTGGTAGCATTCAGTGGAAAGAAGCACTAAAATGTCAATGTGCTTGTTTGTTTTTGTCAAGTGAAAGACTGAACAATCTTGACAAGGGTGTTAAAGTAAGGAAGATATTGTCAGCCCCTTTTTAGTACTTAATGTTGAACACACAATCTGAAAATAGATAGAGCTTTTACTATGTACAAGTTATGTCTTACTCTCCCCTTATTTTTTGCAGTATATTTATATTTGCTAATAATTCCATATTTCTGTCTTTTATACAAATCTTCTAATTAATTTTGTATCATAATAAATGGCAGTATTATGAATGTATTAAATTCTCAATTAAAAATGGAAACCATCCAGGTTCTGTGAGGAGAGATTTCATTTTAAATATATCACTAATATTGGTTGAGAAAGTAAAATCATGGCAAAGTAATAATGTGAGAAACAGTTTCACCGATGCTTAGTTCTGTATATGAAATGGGAAGGAAAAATGCTTCAAAATCCTGCATGTTCAGCGCATCCAAAAAGAAACAAGGCACCCAAACAAGATGAATGCAGACAATGCAATATGTGCTGAGCAGTAGGTTCCCCCCTTTTTTAATCTGTGAATTTCTTTCCCGGTTCAAAGACCATACTGTGCACAGTTGGGGGCTTCAAAGCTCCAAGTCTACAGAATTAGGAAAAAGAAAAGCGGCTTCTTCAAGGCTCAAGGCTCAGAAATATCACAAGGCAAGCAACCAGAATACCACACTTTCCTCCCCTGAAACGCTCACATGAGGAATAGTTTGCTTTACCTGTCGCTGCAAAATTTAAACTGAAGATTTGGACATTCTTTTCTCCGTAGGATGGCATCAAAAGGAGGAAATTTTGGACAGAGGCAGATGGCCTAGCCATTCTCTCCTAATTATTTTCTCAGTGAAATGAGACTTAAACAACTCTAGGTAGGTTGGATGAAAATGTAATATAGTGTTTTATTTTTGTCTTTAATCTTTTGTTGCTGGTAAATAAGTATACTTATGAGTTTGTAAATAAGTTCAGGTGTTGTTTGAAATTCTGTCAAAGTTTCTGAAAACAGGTAGAATAAAGGTGACGAACTATGCATCTGCAATAATAAACCATGCTCTTTGTGCTGCCTGTTACAAATTATACAAAGAATATTATACAAAGAATAGGTAATTCACACTTTTCCTGTATTCCCAGAGAATCTTGGTTTTTACATTTAGGAGTTTCTGTGCAATTATTAAAATTTGAAATAGAGCTCATTACTTAGTTAATGCTAAAATAGCTACAATACTATTTTTAACTTTTACACATAGACCTGAAGCTTTTAATTATGTATTACTTTCACATTTGTAATAGGAAAGGAAAAAGCTGTGACTGATGTAAAATAATTAGTGTTTCATGGATCAGGTTGCTCTATGCCTGCACTGGATGAGTGATAGCTAATAAAGTGTGAAAGAGGATTGCTACCTTGCCATCTTGTACCTTTCCTTCCTAAATTATGCAATATATGTATGCATGGTGTGATGGGGCACTCATACATAGCCACTCGGCCGCCCAATTATAATCAACGTCATGGCAATTTTACCTGTCAAGGTGACAGTGCATAATGCTAATGGTACCTCATTTCTTTGTAGCGCGTTACTAATTTCTATTTAGTGTCTGTATTAAACTCTGTATTAAATTCTATAATAAGCTGCATCTTATCCAAAAACCAGATCAACATCTTTCTTATCTTTTCAGAAGAATTGCAGTATAATTTCCACCTTGAGAAAAAAAAAACATAGTTAAAGATAAATATTGCTTTTTGTATATTCTAGGTATTTTATATTAATAATGCCTCTGGTGATGTATCAAGCAAAAAGCAAAAAAATAATTAAAATGTATTTAATGTAAAAACATCCCCCAGACAGAAAAATATTAAGAAGTGTATTATACAGTGTAGTATTCAGTGGTGGCCAAAAGTATTAAGACAAAAGTAAAAATAAATATATTAATGACAATAAAAATTATTTGTTATTTTATGGAATTAAATTATCACAATAAATAGTATGATGTCTTTTATTCTTGGATCCGACAGGACATAGAGTTAAAAAGACATCTGCAGTACTCTGATGCCACACGTACAATCCTTGCCTGCTCTATTGCTTCCTGAAGATCCCGTACAGAAGACAGTTTCTTGACTGATACTGCCTTCTTCATCATGGTCCAACAGTTTTGTATCAGATTTAGGTTTGGAGATGACCCAGGCCATGGCTTTAGAAGCTGAATACTTATGCCACATAGCCAGTATTTCACTATTTCTTCAGTTAATTAGCACAGCAAATCTTTAGCCAGCAAGGCTAAAATTTATTAGTGTCTTTTACCAACATTTTAAATAACAAATTGTAAAAAATATTTTCAAACCTTCCTAACTGAGCAATTATATATAAAATATAACAAATGCATATATTAATTAGCCATAACATTTAGAACACTGACAAGTAAAGTGAATGACATTGATTATCTAATGAATTGTGATACCTAGGCGACTGGGTTAGACCATCTTCAAAATGTCAAGTCATGTGTGGTGTTCAGTGCATTCCAAAAGTGGTATAAGGAAGGAGAACTGGTGAACCGGTGACAGGGTCAAAGTCAACCAAATCTTGCTGATGTGCTAGTGAGTAAGGGTAACCCGTCTGATCTAGTCCAACAAAAGAACTAAACTGCTGAAACAGTTAATGCTGATTCTGACAGAAAAAAACAAAGATTTTGGTTGTATAGCTGCTGATTCGGAATGCCCATTTTGACCCCTGTCCACCACCAAAATCACAGTGTGCCCTTGAGCATCAGAGCTGGAACATGGTTTAAATGTAGAAAGTGGGCTGTGAGCTGATGAATCACAGTGTGTTTTTTATCATGTGGACAGCTGGGTGCATGTGTGTCTGCAACCTGGGAAAGAGATGGCACCAGGATGCATTATGGGAAGAAGGCTAGCTGGAAGACAATGGGTCTTACATCATCATATGGATGTTACTTTGACATATACCAATTACCTAAACATTGTTGCAGACCAAGAACATGGCATTTGTATTCCTGCCTGTTTCAATTAGGATAAGTGCCCTGCCACAATGTTTAGGAAAGTTCAGGGCGTTCCAAATTCTCCAGAGCTCCTTCATATCGAGAATCTGTGGCATGCACTGGACAAACAAGTCTGATTTCTGGAGGCACCACCTCGCAACTTACAGGGCGTAAAGGATCTGCTGCTAATGTCTCGGCGCCAGATACCACAGTACACCTTCCGAGGTCTTGTCAAGGGTCAGAGCTTTTTTTTTTTTACATCACAAGGGGATATACAGAATATTAGGCAGGTGATCTGTGTATATACATAGCCACAACCAAAAATGACAATATTGATTTATTATCTAATTGTTGTAGCAATTGCTAATCCTCATGTTCTGTATGAAATACTTAAATGACTATTGTCATTGACTGCTGTTAGTTATTTATGTAAGCATGATACATTTTATTATCAATAGGAATTAATATATATTACAATGTTTTAGCATTGTTAACATGCTACCTAAATTAACTTACCTTATAGCTATAAATTCTAATATTCTTCCAGATACAGTATATTACTGATGAACCTCTGTAACGAACACACATGGGAGATGGGAAAATAATTCAACAATATTAAATCTTTAATATCATATCAAAAATTTTATATTTAAAATAAGCTATTGGAAAAAATGTATGCTCATGAGGCTCAATATTAATGTTTCTTGAATTATTTTGTAAAGTAGTGATATAAACCAGATCGTGATGTTCATTAAATATCATATATGTTCAGTTTTTAGGGTTTCATTTGTATTCATAAAATTATTACTTTATATACTTTTAATTATACTTTTTCTAAAATTTAAGTATCCTTATATGATTATATCTGATTATATTGGGAAATACAACTATGCTTAATATTACTATTAAAGAAAGAATAATTGTCTAACAGTGATAAATGCAGTCGAACATGAATAAGCAACATGCAAAAATGAGGTACATTATCAATTTGTGAATAAAAATAACTGTATTGTGTTAATATAAAAAATACAATCCATAGTTCTCTGATCCAACCACAAATTCATTCCTTCTTTTCAGAGAAGCACGACAATTACATTTAACCTCATCTGGCACCCTACTGCCATTGAATTAAACCAGCACTTCATGCTCTTGTCAAACTATATACTTATTCACAGTTATGTGAGCAGTAATTACAATAATGGCAATTTGATATCCATATTCAGTGTTTGCTAAATTGGCAACTTGGCAGGTAGTTTAGCTGAAACTGGCTTCATTTTTCACAGTAATCATATGACAGCCCTATTGCAATTCAGTGGAAACTATGAAAATTAATACTGGTAATGTAGTATAATTGTCAGCTATCTGTGGTTAAAATGCAATTATCCTGATGTTAGTACATTGTCAGCACAATTTTATTTTAATTTTAATTGTCTAACATCATACATACATACATACATACATACATACATACATACATACATACATACATACATACATAGACATTAACAGATTATTTTATTAAAGTCTTAATTGAGTAAATGTCTATATTTTCTATATTCAACAGATAATATATGTTTACAGAGTTTTCATATATTTTTTAAATAATTAGATAATGAATACATTTTATTATTTACAATTAACAATTATTATTATTATTATTATTATTATTAGCATTACCATATACAAAAGGTATTTATGTTTTAGATCATCTAAATAAAATGTGTTTATTTGCTTAGATAGTGCACATGTAAATGATACTGTGTGTATATATGTGTGTGTGTATAGAATGTTTAATAGCAATATTAATATTTAATCATTGTAATAAAGCTGAAAATGAATGAACAATGACACCATTTAGTAATAAAGACAAAGATTACAATATGTCCAAATCACATTGAGCCATGTGAAAAGAACTTTGAATGAGTATAATTCTGTCAAGTAGGTATAATTAGAATGAAAGACAACAATAATTAATTAATTTGTTTCTCCTAAATACACACCATCAGTTTCCTTTTTGTAACAAATAAACAAACCACAGATATGACACAATACATTTTTTGTCAAAGTTTAACATTCTGGCTTCATGAAAAATAACTAAAAAATGCAGTTAAATGATTTTATTTAATTTCATATCTTTTTCCTAGATCAAGTAGAGGAAAAATAAGGAATTGTGTAATTTCCATTTCTAAAACAAAAAAAGGCTTTATTTGTAATATGGTGTTATTTTCTTTGCACTCATCGTTTTATTAGGAAGTTGGAGACTACCCCGGAAGCCAAGGGGGTTATGGGACTTAATCAGGGGTCCAACAGTGCCATCTTGGTGCTGGGGTTTCAAACCTTGACCTTCTGATCAGTAACGCAGAAAGTTAACTGCTGAGCCACCCGTGCCCTCAAAAGGGAAGAATACCAGCATAAGGGCAAACCAATTTGCAGTTAAAAGAGAATATAATGAGATGTTGGGCTTGGATAATTGAAAGTAAACATGGCCCCAGCAGTCAATTGATACAATGAATTGGATTAGAAAACTCCTTCAAGTGTGGAAAAAAATACCAGTTCTTTCTGGTAAATTGGTCTACGTATAAATAAAATGGGAAAGTCAACAGGGAACGAAAACATATGTGCATGAAGCTCAATCTGGATTGGTCAAGCATATGATGTGAAGTTTTTTCTAGTGTCAAGCTAATCAAACATATAAAGATGACCTCCTGGAGAAAACAATATATTTCCCCAACTCATGATATGGGGTTGAATGTCAGGTAAAGAACCAAGCATCACCTCATTAGTCAATGCATAGGTGTAACATTTTGGACACTTTTCTTATTTAATCTTTGGTACGGTGGTTATGTAGATTATGTGATAATCAAGGCATTTTTCCATCTTGCAAATATATTTGGGAAATTTGGAACATCATTTAATTTTTGAAATTCATGCCTTAAATAAGTCAGGCTGTTATAAAAGTCACAGGAGGTGCAACAACAACCTATTTTAAAAAATGTGATTACCTAAAATGCCAGGAGTAGCATGTTAGGTAACCATGTGAGGATGACTACAAATTATGTTCCACACAAAACTAAAGTTATGTCAATTAAACATTAAACAGTGATTGTTTAATGTAGAAAAAGAAAAAAAAAATATTGTTACTATCTGACTGGATTTTAGTGTATGTGTGTGAGTTTGTGTATATGACAGTTAGTACTGTTTAAAAAAAAATATATATATAGATATATATAGATGCAGGTTTGAGAATGCAGATGCTTAATTAATATTTGTATACCTATACTTAACATGGATTTAAAATCACACATATCTAACATACATTCACTACAAAACGTAAATAGCAATCAAATATACCCCTGTAGCAGATGGTGCTGAATTAGCTCACAGTGATGTAGCAGTGCTTGGGCCTTTCAGTATTTTTATGCATAAAATATGACTAACTCTGTAATGGATGCAGAACTGCAGTAGATGGAAAATGTTGCACTGTAATTCCATTGGTGCAATTGTTATATGTCTATAAACAAAAGCATAATCACTTAAGAAAGTATTAATATCTGGAATTGTACCATATAAGATACTTGAATATGAGGCTTTTCTATGAATACAACTTAAGCTGTTGTTACAAGACTACTTCAACATAACTAGGCTATTTTATTTGCTATTATTTTACATTATTTCATATGACCTATTATTTTACCCATAACAAATAAGAACATATTTAGCTGCAGTTACTAAATGTGAATCAGGTCACACACATTATATCATATAAAAAGTAAATAAAACATATAATGAACCTCTCTTAATGAATTAGATAATAAATATACTGTATCCACACAATAAACACAATAACACCCAACCACAT
Organism: Clarias magur; assembly: GCA_013621035.1. Taxonomy (NCBI): domain Eukaryota; kingdom Metazoa; phylum Chordata; class Actinopteri; order Siluriformes; family Clariidae; genus Clarias; species Clarias magur. The sequence goes on along the minus strand of QNUK01000291.1, from coordinate 479,071 downwards.
CCCTCCCTATGTTTCAAAACATCATCAAAAGTGCACAAGAAAAAAGAAAACACTTCTTATTTGTTATTTCCACCTGTCACAACCCTAACCTGATGCACAATGGGCAACTTGTACATGTTATCCTGTCTATTTTCAAATACAGTGTTTATTTATTTTACATATTTACATATATAGAAAACCAAGATAAAACAATTTAAATCATTTATTGCCATATTTAGTGCAAAATATGAATCTGGCACTGAGGTGTTAAATTATACCAGTAATCCTGTACTGTCTTTTAGCCTTGCATCAGTGCCACTTTAATTAAACTTTCTGCATCTGTGCTGCACACAAACAATCCAGTGAACGGTGGTCCTATGCCAGAAAATCTGTATATATTTCTTCTTTGAAAGGAAAGAGCAAGAGCGACTTAAACAGAGAGTTGTAAATAAGTGTTCTAAACCTATGGTTGATAGTTCTTTCAAAAATAAATTGTCATAATATTACACACAGTAACATAGTAGGTATCATTCCTCCTTTCGGTTCCCAAAAATACTGGTTATGCTAAATTTTAATGTGGTGTGTGTGTACATGTGTGATTGTTGCACATCGTGAAGTACAACCACAAAAAGACAGGAAGAAAATGCTAACAATGAGTAGAATTAACAACCTAAAAACCTCATAAACAAACCTAAAGCACCATCAGGAGAGAGGGAGAAAATTACAAGGAGGCTGAGCAGGCCTGGGCATACTAACATTGTTGATTAAAAACATCAGGGGGTGGCACATTGGCACAGCAGGTAGCGTCGCTGTCTCACAGCTCTAGGATCCCCTGTTCAATTCTGTGCCCTGTGTCTACATGGGATTCCTCCAGGTTCTCTAGTCAACCTCCCAGCACCCAAAAACATATGTTTAATAGGTGGATTGGCTCAGATAAATTGGCCTCTAAGGTGTGAATGAGTGTTTTATTGTGTGTGCATGTTACATTGGTTTGTGCCCATACTCTCAGGATCCCTTTAAAGCCTGAGCAGCATAAACAATTGCCAAAGATAAAGGAACGACTGCAAAAAACATCAGGGGGCCAGGCACTGAAAGCTTGAGATAGTCACCACCTTTATAAAAACATGCACCAATATGAAATCCTATTTGGGGAGGCTGCTGAAGCACTTCCTAAATTGCCCTGCAGGACTAGGACATTAAAAAATAGGACATTTGACTGGTTATTTAACATGCATTTTTATTTTCTCGTTCTCATTGCCCTTATTTCTGTCCATGTTTACACCTTTATTTCAATTCATTGATAAATTGGTATGCTGACTTTCAAATTTGTAATTAGCTCAATGGAAAAACACAGTTGTTAAATAAATAAGAGATTAAACATATAAAGCAAAACCATTTCAAGCAAATGTGATAGGCTTCACAGTGCACGATAAATTTCAAACATACAAAGATAAATTAAAACTGTCTAATTTCTCTATCGCTCACACATTAACCAATTCCGTAAGAATATATAAATAACCACTATAAAGGCAATCATCATATGAATCACTTACATATAGAAATAAAGTAGCTGAGGCATATGAGAGTCTTTAGTGGAGCTTCAAAGCTTCAAGGAGAATGGAGATGTTTCAGACAGATAATGATTGTGTTAGAGCACTTACAGTTAATGCTGATGCATATTAATAATAGGAGGCCTGTTACAATAGAGGTTATGTGGCCTTTTTCTTGAAGTGAAACCTGAATTTTACTAGTTGTCAACTAATTCAAGATCTGAAGAGCTGGTATATCACCACAAATGTAAAACTGTTATCTCATGTGTATTCTTGAAACACTCATCATATTTCCTTTTGGGAGTAGTTGATCACTGAATGAATCAAATTTTTATTTTTATTTTTTTTTTGCTCAGTGTTTGACAGGGACATTATTCTACATTTTGAGTGGAAATTCTACAAGCATATTATGGTACATAGTTTAGAAACTACAAAATAACCCAAAGGTGTATACGTTGCTTGACATATTTTTGAACATTGTGTGCATGAGGGAGCTGGGGAACAGAATAATGTTAGAGCTCCTGGAGGGCTGGCTGGCCAGCTCACTTTGAGGCTCAAGCTTAGCCCAGCTGAAAACAGCAGGGAGTCCGCTACAAAACCCAGGAACAAATGTCACCAGTCAACCCCCACCCCACACACACCATCTATCCCCACCCCAACCACCACTTCACCCCAGCCCGCCCAACCACATCCCTCCCTATGTTTCGCAGGGCGTCTTTGAGCAAAACATAGGCACCACAGCCAGCAGGAAAGCTATGACTGAAATGAGTATGTGCTTCTATTAGTTGCTGTTATGGAGATAAGTGTTACAGTTAAATATTAATTTGGAAGCAGTAAGGGATGATGCAGAAGACATCAGCATCCTTCTTGTTATCCAAAAACAAGATGGTGGCAACAAGTAGAGAAAGCTGCCTGGAAAAGCTGTTCTCAGTATGAAATTTATCAAATAACCACTGATTCTGTAGAAATGTTCTCTCTCAGAAACTAATTTTTATCTTAGTCCTGAAAAAAACGAGCAGTTCTTTCTAGAAAGAAGCCAATTAGTTTGCCCCATGTGGGTATCTTAATCAGTTGGATAATTGGGAGCCCCCTGCTGAGATTTGGGACAGCACAAGGTCCAAACCAACACAAATACAGCTATACTGAGGTTCAGTCAACCCCCACACATCAACAACAAAAACAAATGTAATAAAGATTTAACTAAACACACAGTGAAAAGCAGAACTTGGCATCATTAAAATCTTTAAGAGCTAAGTAATAAGCTTCAAAAGGATAAGCTTCCCATTTTCTGTGATATTTCTTTTCTTTCACAGACTTTGATTGATGTGTTTACAAACAGCAACCCTGTCATGCACATCATTTTTGTAAAATCATTATTGACATTTTTATTGTGTTTACAGAAAGTGTTGTGAGCTTTTGTTGATCCTTCCTAAAGATTATTTGAGACCTTTCATAATGTAAATGTGCTGCTCTCTCAGCTGCTTCCAGTCAGTTGATTTACGTTGTGTTGTCATTTCATTACTATGTAAACATGGGTACATTTCCTGAAAATAATGCATCTTAATGAATAAGAAACAAAAACTATGAAATAACACATATGGCATTATATAATTAAGTAACTACAACTGCAACATTTTTTTTTTAAATTTAAAACACAAAGGATGTTCTGGAATAGTTCTTGCAAGAACAGTATTGTCAAGCGCATTTTCAAAACCCATCAAGCACCACGATGAAACTGGCTGTCATGAAGACCCTCACAGGAAAGCAATACCAAAACTGCTTCAGAGGAGAAGTTTATTAACCTTTCCAGCACACACACACACACACACACACACACACACACACACACACACACACACACACGCACACACTTCTGTTTGTACTGTATATATCTGTAAGTGGTGCAAAAAAATTATGCTCTACATTTATATTTTCTACATTTATACCTCCTTGTGCTCCTGACCTTCTGCATTAGGAAGATATGTGGGTGTTCTAAAATGGCTAGTTGAAAATTGTCTTTAGCTGGGTGCATGACACAGCAGTACTATGTCACTGAAACTACCAGTGCATAGCACTGTCAGGCAACCATTACTACTGGTTTCTCTAATATGCCACGACAGAGGCTCATTGATTTTCCCCTTGATAGCGTGTTCATCTATATTAGCATACTACCAGGGGTATGGCCACATGTGGCACTTAGTGGCAACTCCCCCCGTTGAAATAAGCCCTGCCACCCGAACAGCCTCCGCAGTCATGAGCTCAAATCACATATATTATACCTATACAATTCATATAGACCCAATAAGTCAGAATTAACTTACATCATTTAAATAAACATTATTATGTGTTAAATCTAACACATCAAGGAATTTGAATGTATAACAGTAGCTGTTAACATACTATTTATTGTACACCAAATTTAATATATTCTAATATATTTTAAGAAGCAGTTTTATTAAAACAACAGCAAAAAAGCATATGAATTAAAAAAAGAGTATTAAACATATTAAAATGAATTAAATTACATTAAAGTATTTGGAACGTTTTGAGAAATGCACCCTAAAATAGTATTACCATTTAGTCGTATCTCATGATTTGACTAAATATATATTAAGATATATTTAATAATTGTTTTCAAATTTGTCCTGTTTCATTTCATTTCAGCTTGAGGAAATTCATAATAATAAAGGAAATAATACAAGGAAAATAAAAGAGTATGAAGTATTTGACTTAGAATCCTAATTAATCATTCAAAATGTTTTTAAACTTTATGATTTATTTTTTAGTCAAAACACCCACTTAAATTTTGTTTTATCCCAAATAAATGTTTACTTTCTAATTCTGTAATTAAAATAAGATTTTGATTAAAAGCTTAGATCAGGTTGCAGAATAAATGGTTAGAAACAAATATTTGTAAATATTAAATATAAAGATAAAATTCTAACTTATTTCATATTTTATCTCTTACCGCATATCAGCATATCATCCAGCAAGAAGGTGTCCACTTAGATGCAAAGTTTGTGTCACCACACCCATAAATTATTAATCATAATAAGTGGGTAAAATAGGTAGGTTCTCTAACATATTTTCACTATATATTATATTATAAGCAATTGTCTTAATCAAAAGAGATGTGATGAAGGTTAATTTAGGTGTGGAAACTTGTACACAATTTTGTTTCATCAATCAAACAGGACAAAAATCCTAATAAGATATAAGACTCTTTGCCAAAATGATTGGGAAATTAAATTTAAGGAAGAACATTTAAATATTGTCATCTATGTATTTGCTAAATAATGTAAAGACTATTTCTGGTTTTATTTCTAATGCATATTTTATTGTATTGTATTTTATTGTTGGATTTTAAACTGCTCAAAAAAGACGACTCTGAAGATGTAGAGTATCATATATACACAACAGAATAAACAATAGGAAGAATAATACATCATAATGTGCACACCCTCAATAATCAAATAAATAACATTTAATCTATATTAATGTAGAAAAACAAGATGTTACAAATCACTGATGTGACCAGTGTTGCACAAAATGTGTTTCATTAATTCATACAGTCGATTATCATTATATTGATGAGAAATTAACAGGTACACAAGAACTGTAGTTAAAATAGATAATTTATAACTGAATGACATATGACTGATTTCATATACATAGAATTCATTCACATTCACATTCATTAAAGGAACAGCACTGTATGTGTTTCTCCATTTGCTATACAAACTTGTGTTATATCTTGGCACCCTCTATTAAATCACACTGAAAGTGCTCCATATGAAATATACAAAGTATGCAAATTATGCACATGTCACATCAAAAATGGATTGGGAAGAAACCATCTGACCAATAAATGTAACCCTATCTGTGAAAACCCAGCGGAAGTTATTTTTTTGTAATTCAGCATTTTCACAAAATGACACAGAAAAATTACTTTAGCTGGGTTTTTACAGACAAGGTCACAAATGTTTGCAAACCAAATTATTGTTGCCTCTTCCTAAATTATCTTACTGCTTTAAGGCTGCATGGCACACACTAATGCTAGTATTTTTACACAACATTAGTCACCAGATAACAGTTATTACGAACAGCAGCACTGCACTGGCAGCGGTCTCCAGGAGACTCAGGGCCTGTTACCCCCTCCCAGTTCTTGCGGGAGCTCTTGAACTCGTTTTAAGTCGGCCACCACACCATGTCTAATGGCCCCCGCTGAGTCTGCAGTCCTGCTCCCACCGCTTCCCCGTATCAAGCTCATCGGCCCCCAAATCAAACCATAGAAAATTGGGCTTAAAATATCAGGGTGCAGCCCCACAAAAACCCAAAAGCAGCATCTGTCGCCAGCTTACATGAAAGTTGAGCTCACAGGGAATAGTATGAACATCAGTGTTTCATATCAAAACACACACAGATTATTTGGGTTTGTGTTTCTTTTTTCAATCAATGTCTTATTTTTAGCTGCATAGAGCACCTGTGCTTGGAATACGGAAATGAGCAGTTTGGGTCCGCATAAAGCTTGTGGTAAGTCAATATGAATGGTCTAAGAGAGGTGAGCAACACGTTCATTACTGCTGAATTATATAAATTATGCTATTACTCTGACTCTTGTATAGCAAATCATTGCAGTAAGATAATGTGTATAAAGATGTATAGTTACATTTTACTAATTCAGAATGTATTTTGTTAGTATGAAGAATCGATTATGATTTAGTTGGTTGTAATTGCTTTGATTAAACCATGTGTCTTTTATTTTTTGTTTAAATGTCAAAGCAATAATACTTTATGTTACTAACTGTGAAAAATACAGCCTGTGTTTAACCGGAGCACAGTTACAAGTGCGATGCATTTTACTGAGTGGTCAAACGGTTTGTGTTTCTCTTCACGTTGGCAAAATTGTATTTCTAGTGATAAGGTGAGAAAGGAAAAACAGACTGGCGCAGGTGTTGTAGCCTCCATTCCAAGCACACATAGACACATTGACTGGCATTCTATCTATGCACATACAAACACACACACGTACAAACAGAAATACACTAAGGGATGAGCAGCTGTCAGTCAACCTCTGCTCTATACTTTGCCAGTCTCTGAAAAATGTATGTGATACTCAGTTGAAAGATTCTTAATACAAAGGCACAATACTAGTATGAATTTATATACCTGCTAGTGGTATGGATGACGTGAATTTTGGATAGGCTTGGATGAGAGAATGAAGAAAAGACCATGTATATCAAGGGGGAGGGGAGATAGTTAACGCCATTCCTGTGTCTGTGTGGAAAGAACGGCAGTCGATCCCCATGTATTGTTCAATCAGCTTGAGCTATTCTTCTTTCCTTTAGGCAGCTAGGGAAGCAGACAGACAAGACAAAAAGCCAGACAGAAAAAAAGACTAGCAGAAAGGTAGGTGGCAGATGTACAGTGAAGGCCATTTTTTATATGAGACTTGCAAAATGAAAATCTAAAACTGGCCATAATGTGCAACAGTAGTGGGAAAACAACAACAACTAGGCAGCAATATTAAAACTAAAGTTCAGAGTAGAGCAGCTGGTCTGATAGTTTGAGACCAAGAATGAGTCATTACTACTCTGACACTAATGGTATACTAGATAATACTAACTAAATACTAATGATAGTATATAATTTCTTGAAACATCTTTAAGGCATCTGTAATACTGTAATAAGTATTTTAATTGTGTTTTTGCATATGGAGGGTGTTCATATTTTTTTAATACCACCATAAAAAGGGGAAGGGTAATGCCATACAAAGAGAAGGTTCTTCATTGTGTAAAGATATAAACACAGATGAGCTGTGTCTTTGATTTGTTCATGCTTTTCACTCTGCACAGCAGGGATGTTCAGGAGGACGTGGCCTCTTTGCATTCGATGTAAATAGGAACCATGGACGCTGTGTGATGAGATTATATTCCTGCCGTTCCTGCTTTCTATCTTCTTCCCCTTTCCTTTCTCTCCCCCTTTTTTAAAATAGTACATTTTCACTGCCATTATAATCTTTTTGCTGGCTTTGATTCATCTTTTTTTTTGCGCTTCCCGCGCGTAGCATGTGCCTCCCTGGATTGAATAGATGAGTAATGGTGTTTTGGATGTTACAGTGCAGATGAAGGATGCTAATTGTTTGTAGACAATCTAAGTGCCTGCCAGTCAGGGTTTGACTACTTGCTCATCATATAATACAACAATTACCACAGCACCAAACTAAGACTTTAAGACAATCATTTGGCTACATATTTATCTCCAAATGCACATTGCTGATAGAGGTTCAACCTTTTACAACCATCTGGCATCCAGACATACTCCAGTATGACCTGAATATCAATGGTACAGAAAACAGTTAATAAAATAATACTGAGTAAAAATGTTTTAACTAGATAGCAAATACCGAGTAATACTGAATGTTTAAATGTATATACTTGTATATACTTATACTGTATATTTTATTTCTTATCAGACCAACAGACTGCATTGTAGCATATTGGAAAGTGAACGTGAATGCATTTGTTTTTAAATAGCTATACTACATACTGCTCTAGTTACCAATTCAGCACTGATGAAGTTACATACATCACTTTTATCAACAAAGCCTTCTGAGTTCATCATTAGGTTACACTGCATTGTTTGAATGAATATTTACTGATTTATTTATTGTAATTCTTTACTTTTTGTCATAATGTGTTTGCTAATAATAATAATAATAATAATAATAATAATAATAATAATAATAGTAGTAGCAGTGGTAGAAGTAAATAAAAATAGACAGCTGGGCAATTTGACAATTATTTTGCTTTAAATTTCGTGTATAGGCAGGCTGATCTACAGAAATATAAAAAATACAAAACATAAATCAAACAAATAAACAAACAAAATAAAAATATAACTAACTGAACAAACACTCTTACAGCAGAAATTATGAGGTTAAGTGGAGTACTTGTTTTATTTAAGAAAAAATTAAGCAAATCTAGTTTTACAACATTTCAATTGAATCATTTAAATTTAAATTACATCTGACCACTGTTAGCAAAATAGAAATCTTTAACCAGACTGGATGGCTAATTGTAAATGTTCTAGTGTTTTCTTTTTTGCAGTAACAATAGGCCGCACTGTGTTTAGATGGAAAGCCTGAACTTTTATTCGGTATTAGGGATTTCTATGGCATCAACTGGGATAACAGCAGAGCCGATGAATGTGGAGGGGGTGGCTGACCAACTCTTTAATCTGAGTTTTTGAACCCTACAATGAAGTCGAACACAAAGAAGGCTGACCTGCAGTCGGATATTGTTGCCCATGTAGCCTTACAAAGCGGAGGAACTTTGATCAGAATTTTGAGTCGAGGTGCTCAAAAGAGGGTTTTGTATTTGTTTATGCAAGTAAGATTACGCTTGTGTGTCTATGAATGGTTGGGTGTCTGCTGTGCTGTGTTGTCGATGAGTTAAATAGCAAAGCCTTTTAAAAAGAGAAAAAGATGAACATGGCAATATAATCAGTTAATTCAATTAATTTTTTATTACTTTCCATATTTTAGTAAGAAAAATATGTATATGTTATAAAAAATATCCAAAATAAGGTGAATCATGTTTTCTTCTAATACATCATATTAATATTGGTTTATATGTAAATTTTCTAAATAAATACAGTTGGTTCAATGTAATTTTTGCTGTGATATTTCACAACAAATATATACGAACTGAACATTATTATCACTTTATTCTCATTGTCATTTTAAAACCAAAAATAAATATGATTGAAGAAAATCACTTTTACATTTCCACTGTCAGCACAATTCCCAGTTGTTATTTTGAATTTCCAGAATTTATGGTTCAATTCTTTCACCCGATAAAACAAATAAAAATAATAAACATTTCAATCAAGGTTCAGGATGGTTTGAAATAAATAGAAGATATTATTCAGGTAATTTATCTTAAAACCTAAACAAAATGTTTACCATGTAAATGATAATAATTCTATTTGCATAAATTATATTTTTGCCCTGATTGTTACTGTTATTTTGGGGTGCATTGAGATTAAATTTTTTATTTTTTATTTCCCTACCTCCATATGTTACTTCTGCCTCTTGTGCTCTAATATGAATCGCCAGATGAAAGTGATTCAGTCAGTTCTTTATACTGCAATATCAAACAAACTTAATGTTAGTAAGATCTATACATTGTTATTTAATTTAAAATTGCAGAAACATGACTAAAAGAATCTGTGCCTGCTTTAAGTAGCACTGTGCTACATGCCTGTTTACTCTATGTGTTGGCATGGGTAATAACGCTGGGCAAGACCCAGGCACTTCATGGTAGAGTCTGTGTCCTTTGCCAGACATTATTGTGGATGCCAGGATGTAGGTTCGAAACCTTTTGCTAAGTTGAGGTCAGCGTACACAATCGTGTGAGCACACAAGTGGGTTTTAGCTCGCCCCCTCCTTTCACGTACAGAGAAAGGTGCCCCTCCCCTTCTACACTGCATCAATTCCATTTGTTTCCCAGGGGGAAAGTCTGGTTTTCACACAAATAAAATCCCACCACCACCACCTCTCTCTCTCCAACTATTTTACTCAAATGTAAGCAAGGAACTCCATGCATCCCATCGCATCCTTGTGGGATGTGACCTCGCTTCGTCTTTAGGTAATCTAGCACTCCTGGCTATGCACACGACCTTCTCGACTCCTCCTGAACCTACTGGGAGAAAAGCAGCCTATGCATATGTAATCCTGTTTTGTATGTGCATGCATCTCTGAGCTTGCGTTATACTTCTTTGTCACAGCTTGTGATTTTTCCGAATGTATTGTGGGTGGGATACAGACTATAATGTTTTTCCAAACAGTTCTTTTTCCACTAGCTCTTAATATACAATATTTACCATGCACTAACTTTCCAAAGCGTTATTTAAATTTAGAAAATAAATGCCTTTAGAGTAGAGCTGGACTGCATTATATTCATCTTTGGGTTTCGTAGAACATATATAACACCAGTTAATTATTTTATGAAGACTGCAATGCATTTAGGGAGTCAATCAAACTGATAATGCATTTTCACTCTGATTTCGTAATAAAATGAGAAGTAAAATAATTAACAGTGTGTGTCATTATTATTATTATTGTTTTATTTTATGCTTTAAACTAACTATTTATTAACATAAGATTTGAGTAAGAAAAACCATCATTATTTTTGGATAACAAATATCTTGTGCCAAATTGTATTAAAATAACTAATTTTCATTACTTTTCATATATAATAATAATAATCTTATTCTGATTATTGTTTTTCATTATTATTATTATTATTATTATTATTATTATTATTAACAATGTCAGAAATGTCCAGTCAGTACAATTATGATCAGCACTAATGTTTTAAGAATTAAATTACAAAGGCTAGCCTAAAGGAATATTGTTTATGTCTAAGAAGAAATAAGAAAAGGTGACAAAATCACAGGTAATAAATGTGAATTCTATAAAACAAATATTGCCTCTCTCTGTATTAAAATCTGTTTTGATTAACAAATGTATAAATACATGAATTGATTCACAAATTATTATTATAAATTAGAATTTATATGCATGGCTAACATAAGCAGATGTCCATGTAAATAAAATTTATTGTTTCTTTACATGGACATCTGCTTATATTAACCCTGTGTACTTATTCAAAAATATAATTAATAAAAAAATATTTTGGGGTATAACTATTTTAATGCTCAACACATTACAGTTTGGTGAGATAAATTAAATAATTAAGTCTTAGAGAGCTTCCAGAAAGAAAGAAAGAAAGAAAAAAAGAAAAAAAAACACATACACACTTGCACACACAACTGCACTTCAGTAAAGCACTGCTAGGAACATATGAACATCACCGGCCGTCAGGCAGCAGAACAAATACATGAAGTCTTATTGACAGAGGAACCAAACTCAGGATAAGCACCTGATAACTTTAAGATTAGGGTATATTACGTTTGGTTACATTTGCTATTGTAAAATGTTATGGTATTTTGCATAAAGGATCACAGCAAAATCAGCGTCCTGTTCCTGGAGACTAGTAAAGCAATCTGCAGGCTAACAGAAGAGGCCATGCAAGGTAAATATAGCTACAGCTAAATTCCAAAGACTAAATTGAGCAAGGAACAATACAGTAATTTAATGCTAAGGGTTTTTTTTTTTGTTAAATAGAGACTATTCATAATTTAAAACCTTTAAAACCAACATTAAATACATTTAACGTTGTGTCTTAATCCACCTGCTTTCATGTATCTCAGTGTATTATTCTGCTATATATGTATATATTCGCTCAGCGCCCCAACAGCAACCCCGCATTTGTTTTTAACAAACTTTTAAAAACACACTGTCCTTCATTCGAACAGACAGGTTTCAGTTGCACATACCCACCTATTCAACCATCAAGTGTGACTCGGAGAAGCGCTTCAGTGTCACACTGGAACAGGCAGAAATCTTAATGAGGGGGCGCGTCCCTCTGCCGCACTACAGCTCACAGCACATGTGTTCTTGCGCAAGTGTTTAGCAGGACTACGTCACGAGAGGATTTTACCCCACCGTTTGGGTTTAAATAATAGTTCAGAATCACGCATAGCGAATTTGGCTTGTAGGTCAACGGTTTCTCTATTTTAACTTTCCTGTTCATCTGAAAATGAAATGAACCGAGCAGGATCTACTTTAATCAAGGCGACGGGATATCATGACCGCAGGAGTTTTTATAATGGCTCGCTCTAATGATTTGACGCCATCTTACTTTGCTCGCTACGACAGAAGCTGGGATATTTTACCCTCTTTCCCGCGGAGGAGGTGGAGTGTACTGCGGGTGGTTTACACACGTTTTTACTGGATTGTGGTGTAAATTGTTGACTGTAAACTGACCACCGAGGAAGGAAACGCCATCCCTTGACGCAGGTATGTGTCGCCTCGTAATGTAAAGCGCCATTTCTAATATATTGTCTTCTCGTTCTGTTGGCCAGTGAGCTAACGTTAGCCGAGACAGCTCTTCGGTCATGCCGAGTTGTCCCGTGTGTGTTCTTGCAGCAGGCATTGCGCTAGTTTAAAGGCTAGCGGACCGACTGTGCAGGGCAACGCGTCGTTCATTCAAACGGTTGCGGTTAAGAAACTGTTGTATGTTTAATTATACAATATATACAATACAATAATTTATTTAGTTTATTCTAAATTGTGTGTAGCCTTGCCAAACGGGTTTGCTGCTAGTTGGCTAACCTGCCTAGCTGTGTTTGGAGTCTTATGGTGAAGATGCGATTCACCGCTGCTCCAAACGGGCTGTTATAATAAAGCGAGCCGAAATGGCATGTTTGCCGATTTAGTATTCATTATTGATGGCCTGTCGTTTTGAGTGTAACGATACACTTAAACGTAAGGCAGTGTTGCGCTTTTTTATGTCCCTAACCGACTGTGTGATTGTGTGTGTGGGGAGAGCCGAGCGGACATGGAGCATTACCGCACCGCTATAACCCTGCGGCTTTACACAACGCTTCACTGGCATTAATTATCACATTCGAGGTATTAGAGAAGATTAATAATGTCTTTATTTGTGTAGTAATATATTTTGTTTGTTTGCTTTAACCTAAAATTCGAACTCTCAATCCTAATTTTACCAGGCTAATCTTAATATTCATTTTTGTACGAATTTGTCTGATGTAAAAGGGGAAAAAAGGATATTTAGACAGGGTATGTAGTCCCATTCCTATTGCACATACCCTCCCCCAGTTACAAACAAAGGGGTTTAAAAGTGTAGTTTTGGACGGTGTGCTCGGATAGGAAGTCGAGGAGGAGCCTGACACTGAAACCTGACTCCGACAGCGCTGGAGCTGCTGAGGCTCGGGAGGAAGTTGGACTCTTGTCTGTCTGTCTCTCTCTTTCTCGCTCGCTCTCTCTCTCTCTCTCTCTCTCTCTCTCACACACACAAACACAGCGAGCATTTAAACTGTACAGAAACACACAACGATGTGCTTATTTTGCCTCCGTTTCGTGGCGTCTAGTTAGGAAAAAAAACGATTTGCCATTAGTGACAATTCCGCAGGTCAGTAGTGTGAGCGTGAAATGTCTTTTTACTGCTGTGTTCGAGGTGCGTTTGTTTCAAGATGTAATTTTTTTGTATGCTATTTGCACAGATTTGTATAAATTAGAATGACCACCTTTACATACAAATTGGCCATTTTAACCTAACGGCTTTGTATTTAAATCTGTAATTAGCTGTCATTTGGAGTTCCGATGTAGCTACAGGCGAATAACTTTACCTGCAGAGTCAATTTCCTTACACACACTACTGATTTGACCCAGCGTTTCCGGAGCTGAAGCATGTCCTTATTTTATATTCTTGGCCTGTTTCTTGTACACTATTGCCGGTGTTTGTTGCTCACTTACACAGTGTGTGCATGGAAGGCACTGATATTTCATCAGGGTTAAAGGTGCAATCCATAGCACATGGTAAACTAAATTGTGCTTGAATTGAGACTTGACTGAAGCCAGATTTATCAGGTTGTTACTGCACTTTGCCGCAAAGGCGTATTTTTTTTATTTTATGAGAAAATGTACCCATGTCGGTTATATTAAATGAATGTTCCTGTTACTTTTACAGATGTACTTTTTGATAGATTTTTTTTGGTGGCGTGTTTGTCAGCATCTTGCCTAATGTGTTATGTGGCATCAGCTTCAAATCAACACACCCCACCAGTGTTTTGACAGACCTGCATGTTGTGCCGTATTTATTTAAAATTAGACCAGTAAGTTTTGTCTACAGATGGTTTTCGACAACTTGTGGGCCTAACTATGTATTGAACAAATTATCTTGGTACACTCTATTTTATTACATTTCTGCGTTAATTATGTGCAAACAATAGGGTGGATGTGCTTCCAGAAGTAAGATGGCAAAGTAAAGCTTGGTTCATGCCAAACACTCAGCAGAAAATAACCTTGGGAGTGGAGATTGATTTTTTTTTTCCCTCCCCTGTGTAGGTAGCTAGAAGTTCTTTAATGTTTTTTTTCCCCCTCCATGCAGTAGTGTGTTAAAGTTAGCTGTTGCCAAAGAAACTGTGTTAACTGTATTTAAAAAATGATCGTCTATATCTTGCTTGTCTTGGAGAAGGAGGATTGTTAAAAGTGGTACTTTTCTTTTGGGCTGAAACCTCATTGCGTGCGAGTGTAACGCATGCCACGCAGTGGGTAAGGCCTCCATGCTGCTTAGTATCACCACAATTTATTCCAGATGTTGGAACCTGCAGGTTGAACTATTTGTTGGCTGCTGTTTCCTCTTAGCTTCTTTGACAGAGTACAATGTTATTACACAAAAAACGGATCTCTGAGAAAAGAAGAGTTCAGGCGAACTAGATTAGACGTGGTTGTGTAGTTTTACTCCATTTCACTGCTTTAATATTTTTGCTGAACTTCATGTATAAAATGTATAAATTTGTTGACTGTGTAACGTCACTTGTAACCCGAATCACATTTTTCACCCTTTAAAAATACAGGATGGAGGATTTTTCAAAAACTTTTCCTTGTAATTGAATAGTAAAGACACACACATGGGGCTTGTGTTATGGTAATTATGTAGGAGGGAGGCAATACTCGGCCCCTGTGGAGTATGGAACTGAATGCCATTGAGCGTCAGTAGGTGTTAACTGCTGTTTATGGCTAATAGGAAGTAAATGGCTTGAGCACATTGACCCTGTAGGAGTTTAATTTTCTAACAGGCGCAAAATAGAGCTTGGTTTAGTGCTCAGCCCTGCCTTAATTATTGGTATGAAAACCTCTCTCTCAATATGATGAGTTGTTTGGTTAGATTTTTTTTTCTTATTTATAAATGTTATAATTCTGAGAACAAACTTTGAGATCTGCTGTATTAATAAATCATTGTACAAAAAGATAATTTAATTCACATTATTATTCAATTAAATATTTTCATATGCACACATGCTGATATTTGCTAAAAGTTGAACAGGTAGTAATGAGCCTGTTTAAATTAGTGCATCACCACCGAATGTGAAATTTACTGGGACTGTTTTTCAGATTAGAAAGCTGTGCTGGTGGCAGGCTGAGTGAGGAACATGGCGACTCAATGTAAGTTTGTACACGCAGCACCACCCAGATCATTTTATCAAACGTAACTAGAGATTTTGCTTCTACCATTTTAGATTATCATTTATTTAATAAGTAGCATTGATGAATAATATATACTAACGTTATTAAACAAGCTTTAGTGTTCAGAATATGTTGGGTAGTTTATGTCATGGGCCAATTTCCCGTTTGCATCACCAATAGCTCCTTGCTTTATTAATTATCACAAATATGATTTCTTAATTTTGTAAAATTGCAAAAATGATTACATGCTTATCTATTGGTTCTCTTTCCTTTTACAGCTGATCTGATGGAGCTCGACATGGCAATGGAGCCAGATCGCAAAGCCGCAGTTAGTAGCTGGCAGCAGCAGTCGTATCTGGACTCGGGTATCCACTCTGGAGCAACTACTACTGCTCCCTCACTCAGTGGTAAGGGCAATCCAGATGATGAAGATGTGGACAACCAGGTGCTATATGAATGGGAGCAAGGATTCAACCAGAACTTCAGCCAAGACCAAGTGGCAGGTTTGTGTGTTTACTTTATTGGTGATGATTAACCCTGAGATGCACACATGAATATAGCAGTTCTTCAATATTGGTTGTTATTGAAACAAGTTATTTTAGTGATAAACTGTTTTAAGCTTTTTTCAAGTTTTGTTTTGCAAGCCTGTGCACATCTATGAATTTTTACCATGTGTATATTTGCACTTCATGGTTGACAGCAAATTAAGCAAATTTCTTATTATACAAAATCTTATTTGTGTATTATAACTGTAGCTTACCGTTCATCTTGCCACTGTGCTTTGTGTAGACATTGATGGCCAGTATGCCATGACCAGAGCCCAGAGAGTGAGGGCAGCCATGTTTCCAGAAACACTCGATGAGGGCATGCAGATTCCTTCCACACAGTTTGACAGTGCAACACCGACTAATGTGCAGCGCCTGGCTGAACCCTCTCAGATGCTCAAGCATGCAGTGGTCAATCTAATCAATTATCAGGATGATGCAGAACTGGCCACACGTGCCATCCCAGAACTCACAAAATTACTAAACGATGAGGATCAGGTACATTGCTCTTTGTAATGCATCATGTGTAGTGTTTTTTTTCAGAAAAGGGAAAATATTGGTTCTGTTTCCAATACATAATGAACATCTACAATGAGATTTTTAATGCTATTAATAATGTAAAATAATAAATTAACAGTAATCATACCTTCTGCTTCTTGATACTTGTGCTGATCGCCAATGTCAAACCACTGGTTGATTTCCTGTCCTTGATTTCTAGGTTGTGGTAAATAAGGCAGCAGTCATGGTGCATCAGCTCTCGAAGAAAGAGGCTTCTCGACACGCCATCATGCGCTCTCCTCAAATGGTGTCGGCCATCGTGAGGACCATGCAGAATACCAGTGATGTGGAGACAGCCCGATGTACGGCTGGTACCCTTCACAACCTCTCCCACCACAGAGAGGGACTGCTTGCTATCTTCAAGTCAGGGGGCATTCCAGCACTTGTTAAAATGTTGGGGTAAGTCCTATAAAATTACTATGCTTTGAACCTGATATAACTTCTGGTGGTTTAGTAAAAAAAAAAAAAAAAGCTCTTCCTTTTGTTTCATATCTAGCTTTAAATGATGCCAGCTATAGACTGACATCAAAATCAAAGTGATAAAGTAAGGAAATTGTTAATACTGAGTAGTTAAATATTGTGTAGGACCCTTGTTTATAATGTCTGCAGTTTTTTGCGCAAGACTTATTTTTCCCAGAATTGTGTCCTGGCCTCATTATTAGGGATTTGTTTTCTTCAGCTCTCCAGTGGACTCTGTATTGTTCTATGCCATCACAACTCTCCACAACCTGCTGCTGCACCAGGAAGGAGCCAAAATGGCTGTGCGTCTGGCTGGAGGCTTACAGAAAATGGTGGCATTGTTGAACAAAACCAACGTAAAATTCCTTGCGATCACAACAGACTGCCTTCAGATCTTGGCTTACGGCAATCAAGAAAGCAAAGTAAGGCATGCAATTTTTTGCATACATATTTGTTAGGCCCGTTCTCCACCTTTCAAATAGTATTGTACATCCTTTGTTGAGATGTTTTCTGCTTTAATGCCTCATGCTGTCTGCTCTGCTAGCTCATCATCCTGGCCAGTGGAGGTCCCCAGGCTCTGGTCAATATCATGAGGACATACACATATGAAAAGTTGCTGTGGACCACTAGCCGTGTGCTAAAAGTGCTGTCGGTGTGTTCCAGTAACAAACCTGCTATAGTTGAGGCTGGTGAGTCATCAAACATTTTTTTTGATTGTTTACTTCAGGGTCATATGGACTAGATTTTATTTGAATAAAGTCTTAATTTTGTGTAGTTTGACGTGTAATTTGCATGCATATGCTTTTCAGGTGGTATGCAGGCATTGGGTCTTCACCTTACAGATCCTAGCCAACGTTTGGTTCAGAACTGTCTATGGACTCTCAGGAACCTGTCAGACGCTGCCACCAAACAGGTTAATGCCTTATGTCTTGCTTTTCTTCCACCTCTATTGCACTTTGCTCTATTCTTCCTACATGAGCTCTCTCTTTTTGTCTCCCCACTTTTCCATGGAGAAGACATCCTTAGCTGAAGTAGATGTGATGCAGGTAACAGTCATTCCTGCCTTTGTCTGTGGAGAGTCATGGGGTTGTAGCCAACACCTGACCTACCAAAAAGTTAGGGTGGTAATCATTAAAGGGAAACCTTAATGAAATGACCGCATGAACAAATGCTACATGTGATTGTAATGCCTGCCACATATTTTACTCACTGGTTGCCGTACTGGCAGTATGTTGTGGAGTAATTGTCTTTTATCTTGTGGTGGTTGTTGTGATGGGATTAAACTTCATGCAGACTTCCTAAAATGCCACAGATAACTTTGACTTACTGGTTTAGGAAAATTAATTAATTAGTTTTTTTTTTCTAATGGAGAACTTTTTTTTTCTGGATTTCCACCTACAGGAGGGCATGGAGGGCCTATTGGGCACTCTTGTTCAGCTGTTGGGTTCAGATGACATCAATGTGGTAACCTGTGCTGCTGGCATTCTGTCCAACCTTACATGCAACAACTACAAGAATAAAATGATGGTTTGTCAGGTGGGTGGCATTGAGGCACTGGTGCGCACAGTCCTCCGTGCCGGAGACCGGGAGGACATTACCGAGCCTGCTATCTGTGCCCTTCGTCACCTCACCTCCAGACACCAGGATGCTGAAATGGCCCAGAATGCAGTACGGCTACACTATGGCCTGCCAGTGGTGGTTAAACTTCTCCACCCACCTTCACATTGGCCTCTTATAAAGGTATTATGTAATTCATTGTCATTCACATAATTCTTAACCTATTATTTCTGATATCCATGCTAAAAAAAGGAACCATCTTTCTAAATAGGCTACAGTTGGCTTGATCCGTAATCTGGCTCTGTGCCCTGCCAACCATGCACCTCTCAGAGAACAAGGTGCCATCCCTCGATTAGTCCAACTGCTTGTCAGAGCCCACCAAGATACTCAGAGAAGAACGTCCATGGGAGGTACACAGCAGCAGTTTGTGGTGAGTCCTGTGGCTTGCTGCTTCGTCAGAGTAAAAGAAGAATGTGTTTGCTCACTGTCTACTTTCTGGCAGGAGGGAGTTCGTATGGAGGAGATTGTAGAGGGCTGCACTGGAGCACTGCACATTCTTGCAAGAGATATTCACAACAGGATCGTCATCAGAGGACTCAACACAATTCCACTATTTGTCCAGGTTAGTTGCATCTCCCTCATGCAGGTTCAATTGTGTCCACAGCAAAGATGCTTGATTTAAATCTGTCTGAGGATTACTCACGTTTTATGTAAATTGTGTACAATTTTGAGCTTGTGTCGTAAAGTAGCTGAAAGCTTTGATATTTCAGATTTGTGTAAGCATCTGTTACAGTAATCTTACTTTTTACTCCCACTAGCTGCTGTACTCCCCTATTGAGAACATTCAGCGTGTAGCGGCAGGCGTCCTATGTGAGTTAGCCCAGGATAAGGAGGCAGCTGAGGCCATTGAGGCAGAGGGAGCAACTGCACCACTCACAGAGTTGCTTCACTCCCGAAATGAAGGCGTTGGTGAGGATCTTGGATTTTTTTAATGCAGTCTATCCTTGTGAACAAATTACTGGTTGGGAAATGACAGGTTTCATTTGTTAAATTGCTTGTGACCTACACATGATTCAGACCTCTGCATGTTAGTCACCATATCCGTATGTACTCGGTTGCCGTTTGCCTTGCCTTTTGTAGTCAAATACCGGTTAATTATACTGTTGGATTGTTGGAATTTAGTTGCATTTTAAACATGGAAAAGTGTACATATAATTATCAGATAAAAATATTAAACTGGCTAGCCAAGTTGTGTGTCTATTTGCCTGTATTGAGGGCACTATCTCTTCTCCACAGCCACATATGCTGCTGCAGTGCTGTTCCGCATGTCCGAGGATAAACCCCAGGACTATAAGAAGAGATTGTCTGTGGAGCTCACCAGCTCCCTGTTCAGGACTGAGCCCATGACCTGGAACGAGGTAGAGCAGCTAAACCCTGTCCAAATCCCCATGCATTGGTGTCAAAGTCCACACAGCATAATCCTAAAATGAACATTGAAATTGATGTGTATAATTTTATTTTTTTTTTTTTAATGAAACGTAACTTTTTTTCTTCATGTTTCTAGACTGGGGACTTGGGTCTGGATATTGCAGCACAAGGAGAGCCTCTTGGCTACAGACCAGATGGTGAGTAGATTGCACTTTTATCTCCCCACCAAAACTTCTTTTTTACTGTAGGGCCAACCAGTTGGTCAGATTGGAAGTTTCATAAGAGCATGAATAAGAAGTCGAAAAGCTTCAAAACACTCAGCACATTATCTGTGACAAAGTTGGTATTCAACCTATCTTTTGCAGTTCAATGTTACAGCTTAAAATTCGAATGCACAACAGGAATTAAATGTTATTATTTATTTTAAATGTGTGATGAATGGACACCAATTATTTACCTATGCAGATGAATGTGGCCACAAAGGTTTACATAATTCCACCTTTCCCCAATACTTTAACCTTATTTTAACTTTATGAAAGACACACTACCAGTCAAAGGGTTGGATAAATATAATTTATCTTTCCTGGTTTTCCTTCTATGTTGTAAAACATTGCTGAAGTCACCCAAAATATGCCATAATCTTCTTTAATATTAATTAACAATTAATATTGAGATGTCTGTAAAGCCTTCATAACAGCTTTGATCTGATTAATTGGTGATTATGTCTGGTAGCTCTAAATGAACTTTTAGTCTGCAGAAGATACAAGTTTTTTGCTCTTCTTCTGGGATGGTCTTCATAAGAGCCAGTTTTGCAAATGCACTTAAATACTGTTCTTGCAAGACATTCCATAACAGTGGACCTTTGTGTCTTAAAATAACCGACCTTAATTATATAATTTCACATCTTATTTCAAAGTTTTGAAAATGAATCCAGTATTCAAGAATGTAGAGAATAGTAACACTTGTACCCAAACTTTTGACAGGTGCTGTATTAATGATATGATGAACAGACCAAAAGCAAAGTATAGTGTGTTGTGAGGGTGGCACAATGCAGAAGTCTCTTGGGTGTCATGATAGACTTGGTACTTCTTGCATTTTTTTGGTCCATGAAGTAGGCTAATTTAAACAATATTCTATTTCACTTTAGCAGTGCAAAAGCAGTACATTTTATTAGTGTCTCATCCTATTTAATTCTATAGAAAATTCTAAGATTTTGTTTGTTTATACGTCCAGCGTGCAACCTCAATGTCCCCTTCAAATTTTGTATATATTGGGTGTTAAATGTATTGTAGCTTTGCATTGTTACTATACCTATTCAACAAATGGCAGTAATTGGTCAGTGGCTTAATTTAGCAATAATGTTTGGTCATTGAATATAGACTATTTGCTGCAATTTGCAGTGTTAGGCTTAGGATTATTTAATGTCGGTGCAATAATTTAATGCACGAGTGTGGTTTTCCATACAGTCACTATGCTATAACTGTAGTTTCTAATTTTGATTGTGAAACATGAAAAAAACATAAGGTTCACAATCCTGTACGGTCAACTCCTCAGTGCAGCAGCTTTAACCATTTGGCCCTGCTGTGACAGAATCTAAGAAAGTATATATATTTTTTGTAAGGCATAGGTGTTTGCATGCTCTAACCAGCTACCTTGAGCGTGGCAGCTTGCACCTCCTGATAATGGACTTGCATGTCTTGGAATATAAGAACTTTGTGAGCTTCCTGTTTTAATATGCTACTTCTAACCTAGCTGTGTGCGCTCCCCCTTCCCTTCACTCTCCACTTTCCACGCTTGCCCTGTCCACAGACCCCAGCTATCGTTCCTACCACCCTGGAGGATATGGGCAAGATGCCATGGGCATGGACCCCATGATGGAGCATGAAATGGGTGGACACCACCCTGGCACAGACTACCCTGTTGATGGCCTGCCTGACCTTGGGCACACCCAGGACCTGATGGATGGCCTTCCACCAGGCGATAGCAATCAGCTTGCTTGGTTTGATACTGACCTGTAAATAAAGAACTTTTTAGGTGAGGCACTAAGTCACAAACGGTGTGAATAACTGTTTGGGTTTGGTCCATGTTTAAGCATCATGATGCAAGGCATGTTAGCACAACTAATCTGAATCTGATGTTATGGCACTCCTACACATATATGGTTTCTGACTAATGGCAGTTTTTTTTCCTGTCCTGTAGCTGTATTGTCCGATCCAAATGAACCTGCATTGTGATTTGGCCTGAGGAGTTGCTGAGCGGTCTCAAGAGAGTGGGCTAGTTTCTCTGGAAGTGCCTGACACTAATACAAGCTGAGTTTCCTATGGGAACACGAGCAAGTAATTTTTTTTTTCCTCTGGTCCTCACTGGTGGGAGTTTTAACTGCAGAGTTTTGGTGGGCAGGTTACTCAAAGAAGGCTCAAGAACTGGATCATAAAATGGAATTTTAAACCTTAGCCTTGCCTGTAATTTTTTTTCTTTTTACATTACTTTTTTTTTTTTAAGATTGTCGTACAATGGTACTTAATTAGCTTGCTTTGACACTTGTCTTTTATTTTGCAGTATTTTTTGTATTTTTTTCAAAACTCTTGCAAAGTGTTAAATTATAGTGGTAATCCTCCATCAGTTAAGATTTTAGTTTACATTTATGGTGTAGAACACTAATTGAATTGTATTCTGATCAAGTGTAACATTGTGTAGCTTTTGTATAAAACCAAGAATTGAAGAAATGGTGCAAAACTCAGCTTTCTTGCTTTAACAAGATCACTGTTTCCGGTGTTGCAAAAGGGTCTACAATCAAGGGGGGGCAGTTCTTTTAATTTTTTTTTATTTTTTAAGTTCTCTTTTCTGATGGTAGCTGTAGAAGGTTTTTGAAATGAACCCCTTATTATTGTAGCCTGCTGTGTTTATTGGAGACATGGTTATGATGTGGCTAAATAAAATAATGGAGAAACTTCATTTAACTTGTATATTTTAATGAGAATACATGTCTTGTGTACAAGGTTTGAAAAACTGGTCTGTTTTTCATAAATGTTTAATCCATTCTTTCATAGCTAGTCAATTTGAGAAACCAGTAAAAATGACTTTCTGAAATGCATAGAAACTACATGAACTTTTTATGACGATATATAAAAAGTTAATGTAATGTACATCTTTTTAAATATAAATGTGAAACTGTTATTTAAATTAGGTAATAGAAGCTCAAATTCTGAATTGCTTCTCCCCTTTTCCTGGAGAACTCCTGTCTTTCAGATTTTAGCTTTTTTTTTTTCTTTCCCTGCTTTAAGGTAAAAAAGTGCAGAACTGGGGATAGGAATGGACTGTACTAGAAATTCTCAGGCAATATTTGTGGGTGTATTTATTTATTAAATTAACATGAATATTGTTTAGGCTTCGCTTTAAGTCTTCACTAGTGCTCTTTGTTTGATTTGCCGTCTTGCCATTCTCTCAAAATCTGTTAGTGCTCTTACTGTTGTGTCTGGATGAGACCTGAGAAATGATGGCATCGCATTTAGGTGAAGGAGATTCTACCAAACAGCTTTTACAAAAAAGGTTTGTATTAAGTTGAAGGCAAACTTGGGGATAAAATAGTTAGCCAAATTTGCCGTGTGATCTAGGCACATTTTATTTTCCTGTATTTAGCTCGCTACACTTACACTAAACAATTTTACAATGTTGAGCAAAACCTCATGAACAGCAACTGAAAGTTGCTTGCGTATAATATTTGAAACACTAGCTCAGACCCATTTAAAAGATAGATGTCCATCTGTATTATTCATGTACAGGGTGGTATTAAATACTGCATGAAGTTGTCCTATACGGAAGCACCAGCTTAGGAATAACTTGTACACAACATTTACTGTTTTTTAAATATTTCTTCATCTAGTAAAAAAATAAGCTAAATGGTGTAGTATATAGTTCAGCAATTATTTAATCCTGAGACTGTGACGACCTTTTCCACATCCATGATCTTGCATGCACACACTGTTAGCTAGCATACAGGAGAGGAGAAGAGTTTCTAAGCTACTCAGAAAGCATGGCCATTTTCACTCATGGACTTGTGGCCACAGATTAACTTGTTTGGTGACAGGGTGACTTCCTTTTTGTTGCATCACTTCGAGAGCTTGAACAGGACCTTTATTCAGTGGTTTTTATTTTAATACCTGCTGCAACATTGGTTAGTGCTGATGGAGTACCAATAATACAGTGCAAAGATTACCATCTCTTCTTAACTAAAGCATTGTCTAGACAACTGGAAAGGGTGTCGGGGTGGAGGGAGCCAGGAGTGTCCCAAACAATCCACCTGTATCAATCCCTGGGAGAAGCAATCAATTAAGGAAGCCTGCAGCACCCAAGTGTGCTTTGACTGCTGACAAAAAGTGGATAGACATGCAAGGTCTTTGAGAAACTAGTGCTATAGTCATGAATAATATTTTTTCATTGTGCTGCCTCACCTTTTACCACAGGCCAGAATTTGAAGCACTTTCACCAGGCTCTGACCTCCTTCTGTACTCCAGCCCGTGCTGTGTACTGCTGCAACCTGTGTGGAAAAAGATCAAATCAGAAAACATGGGATCAGTGTCCATGGTTTACAGCATTAATCTGTATATTAAAACTTGCAAGCTAAAATATGAACATGAACGCAACCAGTATTGAGCCTCTAGCATTTTAAAATGTGCTTACAGCATATTTTAACTTGCATTTAAAGATTGAGCTTCATTTTCAGTTCCACTGAAAGAAAAAAAAAACTAAGACTGTATAAAAGCAACTGCTGTATATATTTTATTTCACTTTATAGTAAATAAAATTTAAAATATCAATGAAAAATGGCCCATCTTTAAGTCAGCCTAACCATTATGGCAGGAATTGGACCCAAGTTTACAAAGTAAAAAATTGTATATATATATATATATATTTTTTTTTTACATTATATTGGAGGAAATGTATGTATATTTTATAGACATATATTTTCGGCTGTATCCAAGAATTCAGTTGCTGTGCTGCCTGACTGAACATTTCCAGAACACAATACATTTATTGTATAAACTGCAGGACTGTAAGCTGCTGCTTTTATGTGTCAGAAACTCTAGGTGACTGGTGGGCTTAATAATAATAATTGGTAATGATGTTTATCTTCTCAAGAGAGCTAAACAGGATCCTCTGACTCCAACTTAGCTCAGCATCTACTTCCAGTTTAATGTCTGATTTAAACTTCAAACACAGCTGACCGACAAGAGCACTATGCTGTGTGTATGTTACCTGCAACATTATCAGTATATTATGACGGAATAAAAGACAAGTCAACAGCAGCAATCACAGAAAATGTAAAAATAAAAAAATAAAATAAAAAAATTTAAAAAATCTGTATTTTTCTTAGAATCATAATGTGACCGTGTGTGTATGTAAAACCACTTTTAAGTCAATATAGGAACTTGAACAGTAATTAATGGATAATTAAAGCTTATGACAGCGCTGAGGCTTTGTGGCTTTGATCTCTGATGTCATCACCCGAGCCTGCCTCACGAAGCACCTGTTACTAGGCAACAGTGTTGTAGACCTGGGGGAGATACACAGCTTCGACTTCTTTCTGTCCTCAATACCACTCAAAACCCTTCTTTCCTAAAACAGTACACAACACACTCGTCTCTAGAATAATCTACTATATACTCGCACTGTTTCTCTCCATGTTACTGTGTTTTCCTGCGTGGAAATGCAACATCATGATTTATCATGCATAAATAGTAATATAAGCCATTCTGATATTATCCGACTATAAGAATAGATGGTAGAGGACAAATTACTCTTTATTTTGATCAGGGTCATAATGAAACCGGAGTCTACTTCAGGAGCACTCGGTGCTTGTTTTTAGAAAGTGGGAGGAAACCAGAAAACCCACAGAAGCACAAGCACATAAAATCTCTCTCTCTCACACTAATTTATTTGTTAATTATTTTGATGGTAAAAGTAAACATATTGTAGCCTGTTGTGCATTTATTAAGAAAAAGAAACGAACATTATACAAGTATGCTCATAGTGTCAGAATCTGAATGACTTTAGGTGAGATTATATATAATGGGAAAAAAAAATCTTTTATAGTGAAACTGTAAGTGTGAAAGATGCGAGAGTCCTACAGCTAGCCAGTGGAGCAGAGTTAATAATGTTAGCTTTCCCAAAAACTGAATGCAAAGCACTGCTCAGGGAGCATCAGAGTACATCGAAATAAGGCACTTTGTTTGGTATACTCATGGGCCCAATACAAGGAGAGAAAAATAAAGAGCATGAAGCAACAAAATCAGAAGTATATTGCACTGGCAGGCACATTCTCCAAAGCTCAGAATAGGGACTGAAGTCATGAGCTAAATTGCTTTTAGGGTAAAAAAAAAAAAGTTAAATAAATAAAAATAATTACTCATTATTTAGATTGTGCACTTCAGAGCATTCTGACACATGGCACTGATTTAAAGCTGTTATGATCTGCTAATGTATGACCAGAGATAACATTCAGGCAGAGACAAGAGAATATGGATGCTTGTGCATGTGCTTACAGAAACACAGCGTGGTTAAAGCAGAGTAGATGTAAAAAAATAAACTGCTTAAAAGGAGACTAAAGCCATATAATTGGTCAGTAAATAAGGTAGTTTCTTGTACTGAATTTTTCTGTTCGATCCTTGCTACGTTTCTTATTCTGATTAAGAAATATCTGACAGTAAAATATGACCAAGCTTCTCCTAAATATTCCTAAACTCCTACAGGATTTTGCCATACTCCAGACCTGGAGAAAAGCTGATGGAGATTGTACTAGGACAACAGAACATGAAATGCACCGACTCCTGAGTATTATGTAGAAATTAACCTGTGCACTTAACCCTCTGTGTCTCACATGCTTCTGCTTATCACAGTAAAACAATAGAAACGAGTAATTCGTATAAGAAGTTTGGATATTCCATTACACACATTTCTTGTTTCTCTGACCATTAACAACCTTAATCATTTTCCATACTGTTTCAAGATGAAATGATTTTGGAGTGCAGTGATCATATGATAACACTTCATACAGCGCATTGAAGCCAGTGCTAGAAGGCTGGAATGACATTTAATTAACTTGTTGGCATTTGTCTCTTGCTCACTCGCGTGTGCATGTGGCATGGACGCAAACCACTTCATTTTCTGATTTCACAACAGAGGGGAGAACACTGGCATCTGCCATAATATAATGAAGTGTGTTTTTTTGTTTGTTTTTTTAAGGCAAAAAGAACCACTCAAGTGTTTTTCAGAAAAATATAAGCCAGCAGTTGAAGACGTATATTGTTCCCAAAGTAAAAAAAAATCGTTGTGTCACAATGTTCTAAGCCAGAACCACCAGGACATCATGGAGGAATAGATGTAAAGCTCCTTTTCTGTTCAGTTCTTTAGGAACACCAAGTATCATCTCATTATTTAAAATTAACCTTCAGGGATTAGTCACAGCATTCTGCTCACATATTAAGTGGAGGTTTTGTTGCATTGCAGACATGAAATCGGCTTCACTCCCTCCACTTGCTTTGAAATGCTGGTTTAGAACAGGTCCAACACGTACTGGATCTATTTCTCATACTATGAGGCAATTAGTGAGCTCTTTGATGGCTTGATAAAAACAGGCATAAATAGATTTTATAGCACAGCAATTAATGAATACTAATTAAAAGGGCTTTGTTGATGACTGGATTGAGAGGAAGATGAGTGAGTCTGTTTTTTTATCGCTTAATTGAAACCCTTTGTCACTTGTGCATTCGCGTGTGGATAAGTGTTCCGTGTCATTCTGGGTAAGAGAGGAAAATATAAATTGATTTGCATGATTTACATAAACATAATGCGTATTTGCATAGGCTGTTACATGTAACATACAAGTGAATACATCATATGTCAAAAGTTGAAGAAAGAAAAAAAAAGTTTTTTTGTCTAGTACCAAATCAACATTTACATGTCAAGCCTTTTCTTTTTTATTTCATTTTGATTATTACACATTCATGATGACTTATGCTCATTAAAACCAAACATTCAGTTTGAGTAAATTACTATTCATACAGTACAAATACTGTGTATCTCTTAGTTTAGTTCAGTACACACATGGAGAAGACTACTGACTTCACAGTTGCCCAGAACCTTTGCAGAGTAGATTCTGTACGTTAGCATATTTATGGAAAGTTGGCTGTAAGAGGAAAATGTAATAGGAAAAAGCACACATGCAACAGGGATTCAGCCTTAAGAAGACTGTCAAGCCAAGCCGATTCAAGAACCTAGGTGAGCATCACAAGATGTGGAGTGAGGCTGGAGTCATTCTGCTGTTGCAGAATAAACTGTTGCATTACCAGTATCAAGCCACTCCTGAACCAGAGATAACCTAAGTGTCTTACATGGGCTAAGGAGAAAAAAATGGACCATTGCTCAGTTTTCCAATGTTCTCTTCTCAGATGAAAAAAAACAAACATTGCATTTCATTTGGAATTCAAGGTCCCTGAGTCTGGAGGAAGGTGTCCAGAATCAGAGTTGCTTTAATTCTATTGTGACGTTTCCATTTCTACTGTGACATTGAGACGAGTCAGTGATGATTTTTGGTGCTCTTATCTGCTGGTGTTGGTCCACTACATTTTATCAAATCCAAAGTCAATGTATAGTCAACAACCAGAAGATTTTAGAGCACTTTATCTTTCCAACTGCTGGGATGGAGATGCCGATTGCCTTTTTAAACAGGACCAGCTCACAGTGCCAAACCTACCACTAACTGGTTTCCTGATATGAGAAACAGCCAAGCCAACAATACAGAGGAGCTGAAGGCTGCTATTAAAGCAACCTGGCTTTCAATGATGCCTCAGCAGTGCCACAGGCTGATCACCTCCATGCCATGCTTCATTGATGCAATAATTCCTGCTAAACGAGCCCCAACCAAGTATTGAGTGGATAAATTAACATGAGAACGTGAGATAACATGAGAAAATGTTATCAGCCTTCTGCATTTGTTCCTGCGAATATTTCTCTAATATTTCTCCCACCATTTTATTATTATTATTATTATTATTATTATTATTATTATTATTATTATTATTACTAGTAGTAGTGGTAGTAGTAGTAGTAGTAAATTTGTCTGGCCTATAATCCTTTAATTTTAAGCTTGCTTATCATGCATCCCATCATACATAGTGGCCATTGTACAGGGCATATCTCTTGTGTTATGATCTGGGGTTGCTTTAGTTGGTCAGGTCTAGGCTCAGCAACGTTATGTGGCAATAAAATTATGTCAGCTGATGATCTAGATATACTGAATGACATCCTCCAGGACTTAGGATATTGTGAACATAAGAATATGGGAGCATGAGGAATAATTTTGAAACATGAACTGACCACAACACTGTGTGCTATAATCAAAGCTAAAAGTAACTGAATAAAATCTTAGTGTGTGTGACTTTTGTTGGGTAGTGTATTTACTAGTGATCATACTTTAGGTTGGGGAGAAAGCACCAGGTTCCTGATGCACCTTTTCCTTCACTATAGTGTCTCTTAGTCTGTTGCTATTTGATAAAAAAAAAAAAATCTAAATCTTTATCTCCATCTGAGCTTGGCAGAATATTGCTAGCTCTGTGAACACGATAACTAGTCTTTGTTCTTTCAAAGCCCTTAAAAAAAAAAAAAAACCTGATACTCCCCCTGAAGTTTAAAAAATTAAACATACTTTGATAAGGGAATAAAATGAGTTAATAATCTTATATGCAGAGGGCTCTTTATTATTATTCTCACACTCAATCCAAATGTTTCTCTTTTCAAAGCTTTTTTCTCCTTTATTAGCTTGTCATTTCCTAGATACAAAATTAAACCTTCTTGTGACAGATCCATAATAAGTTCTATCGAAACCTTTTTATAACAGTGCAAAAGCTTGAAAACTTTTTTTAATTCAAGACTCTCTCTCTCTCTCATTAATTTGACAGGTATTGAAACAAACAAAAAAAAGATATTAGTTATCCTCTTGATAATGAGACCTTTGCTACAATCACAGAATTGGTTACCTAAAAGATGATTGCGAGTCAGCACAACATATTTCATGCACAACACCCACAATTATTAAAGCCTCAAAGAGGCTACACATGTGATGGAATAAACTTATTGTGGCTACATAAATAGATAATAATTTTCTGATTTCTACATGCAAGCCACCATGGCTTTCATTTCTTTTTTCAGCAGAATGATCGACTTTAGTAAGGTATATGTTTTCTTTAGTCTTAGCAATTTCAAGGTTGCTGTCCTTCCCTCATTCTCAAAACTATGTATATGTTTGAAGAGTCTTGCAATCACGTCAAAGAACAATTAGCTGACGATTGTGAGGTGGGTTGCCAGGTTTCATCCCATCCTAAATACAACTCAAACACAAAAAAAACAATTATACAAAATGGTACTAATGAACACTTTTGTTTCATCCTGTCTTACTCTGCTGAAAAATGAAACCAATTTTACCATATTTCTGTATAAACAAAATCCACTTAAAT
Organism: Clarias magur; assembly: GCA_013621035.1. Taxonomy (NCBI): domain Eukaryota; kingdom Metazoa; phylum Chordata; class Actinopteri; order Siluriformes; family Clariidae; genus Clarias; species Clarias magur. The sequence goes on along the minus strand of QNUK01000291.1, from coordinate 448,365 downwards.
GCTGTAAGCTCATATGCATTGCATGTCGTGCACAGAGCTTTTATATCTCTGCAGGGCACTCCACAAAAAGAATCATTTAATTAATTTTTGAAAAATAATTATTGTATGTACAATTTAGTGCCCGTGTTTTTCATCAATCTTACAAATTCTTTCTTAAATGGTAATAATAGAACATATTCTCAAAAAATCATGTGGCAAAATACTGGTTAGAAAGACTCCATTTTGATTTCACTGCATCTAAATGTTATAAAAGATTTCTGATCTTTCTGGAAATGTGAAAAACCCATTAACTAAAGTAAACCTAATAAAAAAATATATATAAGATGACCACTTTTGATTTGATTTATTCATTCGCATTTGACAAATGATTGTCTTCTTTTTCAATGTTTTTTGCGGTTTCTAGAGCATTTTCCCTTACATATCATGCATCATATTTAAACCTATATATGAAAACAGGTATGAATTTCTGAGTTTTTTTACAGACATATAAATACTGTGGTTATTCTTAGTTGGTATGTTTGTACTTGCATGGCAGAATATCCTAATTTTTCCAGCTTGCATAATTGTGCATGTTTTTGTTTTAAACATTGCTGGATGTTTAATATAATGTATTTTTATATAATATGTGGTATAACACTCACTCACCCACTCATCGCCTATACCACTTTATTCTTTATACAGGGTCGCAGGGGGTCTGGATCTTGGTTCCCAGGAGACTTAGGGCGTTTTCACACTGCGGTCCCGGATCCGTTTCCGAGTACACTTGGCCCCGGGACCAGTTGATTTTTGTCTGTGAGAATGTAATCGTTCCGAATCGTTCCGCGCTCGGGAACGAATCCCTGGACCGATTGCAGAGGTGGTTTCGGGAACGATTCACACCTTCCCGAGAACGGAAGGCGGGACATAAGTACACGCTCGTGCTCAAAAGAGGAAGTGACGTAATCCCAGTTCGACTCTGTACACAAACAAACGTGGCTACTGAAGAATCTCTGTGAAGTAATGCCGAAGTATAGCATTTGCTAGAAATTTAGACAGACAAAACTATCCGGAGATAATCGGACACGACACATAAAAACTCCGATATTTACGGAAGTATCCGCAAGTATTTAGACGCGCCCGCGTACAGCAGCACTGAGCAATGCCATGCAGAGTTAAGGCAGGGTACACCCTGAACAGCGTGCCAATCCATCGTAGGGCTCACACGCAATCACGATACGGGCAATTTGGGAACACTAATTAACCTAACCCAAAAGTCTTTGGAATATGGGAGGAAACCAGAACACCCAGAGGGAACCCACCAAGCATGCACACAGACCCGAAGCAGGAATCGATCTGTCAACCTCGGAGGTGCAAGGCAACAGTGCTAACCACTAATAATAATAATTTAGTTTTTAATATTTTTATTACAAAACTTAAATAGTATTTTGACGATGCTTTAGCTGTCAGACAGATGGCCTCACATTTGCCTCTGGAATACTTCGGTATACAGAGGAGTTCATGGTCAAATCTATGACAGCAAGACAAGGTGTTTCTGCTGAAATGCTTTTTGGTTTCCCTGAAATATGACAACTGAGATTAGGGTCAAACAATTCCACTTTCATTACATCTGTCCATAGGATATTGTTCCAGAAGGCTTGTGCATTGTTCAGATGCAGGTTTTTTTTTTTTTTGTATTTCTCTGAGCATTGCACGGTCTGACCTTGGGGTGAATGTGCTGCGATGTCCATTCCTCGCCAGATCGGCAACTGTCTCGAATACTTTCCACTGAATTCTTTATCAATGTAAAATAATGAACTCAAAATTGTACAGAAATGGTTTTATAACCCTTTCCAAATTGATGTGCATCAATTCAATTCAGTCCAACAATTCAGTGGACTCCTGATCAGAATGTGCTGGGGTTTGAACCACTACTGTGCCCTTGAGCAAGCTTTACTAAGAATGTGTATTTTTGAACTCTCAACTGCTCAGATGTATAATGAAATAAAAATTGTAGTCACTCTGGATAAGGGTGTGTACCAAATGCTGTAAATGTAATGTAAAATAATGTAACAATTGCTTCTCTAGGAACATTTCGTTTCCTCTTGGCATTGGGTTAACACATACCTACATATGTAAATATATAAATGCTCCAGACCAGCAATCTGCCAAAACCGATGCTGTTATAGAGGTCTGAACACCTACTGATAATCAATTTGGCAAGGTCTGATTAATTGCACTTAACTGCTATGGACGCAGTAAGGAAATTAGTAAGTTATTATTGCTCAGATTTTTTTCCTTTTATCTTCATTTTTAAAAAATAAATAATGGCATGGTAAAAAGGTTATATGTTGTTGTTCATTCTAGGTTATATTTGCTTAATACTGAGACCGCTATGATGATTTTTATTATGTTTTTACAAAAAACTGAATTAAAAGTAACTGGTATGTACTACACCCAGTGACTATACCCAGTATTGACTATGCTCAGTATGCACTATGCCCCGTGATTTTACGCTGTGACAAGAAATGCCCATCCATGGTCTAAACTTTAAAAGAAATCAGTTCAGAAACTGTTGAAAATTACAAACCTCTCTCCTCTACTACCAGGATGTTTGATAGCAAATTTAGTCCGAATGATATTATCACCTTCAAATAGGGGCCAATTCACACCTGAGCCAGCATTTAGTGGTAACATTGTTCCACAAAGAGCTCAGCAACTTAGTGGGAGAATTTGAGTGGGTGTGCTGTTTCTGAGTACTGATAAGCAGCTGGGACGAACACTAATGCAGATATGTGGAGATAGCATTGTTTTCCTCCTAACACAATGCAGAATAGATCAGGATGATGGGATGGAGAAGAGATAAGACTGGAAATACTTAGAAGAATAGTGTTGCATTAGCTCTACTTTTAAACTTGAACAAGCAACAGCACTGAGATAGATGCCTGCTAAAATCCAACCTGTACAAGGTTGGAATAATGAGCATTCCTCTATGCTAATTAGCTAATTCAGCAATGCACTGAGTATGTGTTAGTCCTTCTTACTCAGGATTTTATTAAATGTTTATATTTTCATATAATTTAACACCTATTGTGTATTTAAAATTTAACCTTATATTTTTTAAGAAAAAAAAAACACTTCTGGCCTACAGAAGCTTTCTTTGGTGTTGTGCCTCTTCTACAGAACAATTACACTCCCTCTGTGAAAAAGAAGTAATCCGACGAAAATTTAAATAAAGCTTTATGCACATATGCTACATATAAGTCTAACATATCTGAAAAATAAGTAACTAACATAAAACCTTAACATGCAAATCAAGGAAACAGAACCTCACATAAACCCCATTAACAACTTGATTCCTACTGTACCATCTTAGTCCTCATTCTGTGCCAAAAGCATATTGCTCAACTATGTAGAATACCTTTTCAAAACAAGCTCCTGTCTAGTGCTGGTGAAACAGCGTGCAAATCTGTGGTTGTGAACCTCACCTGCTGGCCCATGGTACCATACCTGGGTCAATACTCTTTCATGCAGCAGCCAGAGTGAGAGAGGAGGACCATTGCTGCTGTCATGCTGTGATGGGGTGCATGCTGTAGGGGTGGCCAGAACCGAGCTAATGAGCACAGCTCTCAATCCCAGGAGTGTGAGCACATCGTGTGTGTGTGTGTGAGAAAGAGAGAGAGAGAGAGAGAGAGAGAGAGAGAGTGTCTGCTAGAACCGCTGTCCTCCTCCTACCTCTGCATAATTCATGTACTCAATACAGACAGCCACTCGCCCCCTGTCCTGGGAGCACTGTATGTGTGTGCATGTGCTATAAGTGTATATGTCTCTCTCGCCTTCGATCACTTTCATTCGTTCCCCAAACAGTGACTGTATCTCCCCCTTCCTTATTAGCACTTTTCACATATTAGCAAAAAGGATTTATTGATTATTTACAGATCCTCATTAACTGAGATGTCAGCAGTACATTCAGAAAGCACTCTACCCAGAAGCACAAGGTATTAAATATATAAACTCTATTTCTTATAATGTTCAGTCTAAGCACATTCTTAGAAACAAGACACAGAGAAAAAAAAAGTCCTTCGACACACGAACCAACTAGAGAAAATTATCTAAAACCTCTTATCATGTCCAGTGTCAAAGTAAAAGGTACCTCATGTGCATGTCTCAAAATATTGACAGGCTGATTGCTTTGCTGTAATCCTGGAGAGCATTAATATGACATGGGATCTTGTATGAATGTTGCATTTACACAAAAGTGATGAGTACACCAAGATTTCTCACACACTGGAATGTATTTTCTCTAAACTGAAAATGAAAACAAGACAAGTATGAATTTTAGCAGACTTAAGACTACACGACCACACATGATTAGAAAAGTAGCAAAACTACCAGGATGCTTCAATGTCATGGTGAACAGCTATACCATTAAAAATGAAATTTGGAGCAAATTACTGCACAGACAGAGCAAAAATAATGCTATCAGAGGATTTGTAATGTAATTTCTTTTACTCAGTATTTGCAGCATGCCAATGACGTGTAAAGGGCAAATGTTTCTAAATTATATAACTAATATAGTAACAAGATCGCCATTGTGAACTCATGAGAAGTAATAATGTTGTGGGGAGGGAGTAAAAAGTAATAAGCCACAAAGAGCTATGAACCAGAAAGGGTTCTTTTTGGAGGTTCTTTTCTCTTCTGGAGAATAAGTCAGGTATTTACTCAGAACCCTAAAATAAAGTGTTTTTCATTTTATAAGGGACCAAAAACACTCAGGATGCTAAGAATGTGCATGAATAAAGTAATCACAAAGTGATTCCCAGGTTGGAGTGCCATTTGCTATACTAATATAACATTTACAATTAAGAATGCAAAGGTAAAATACTTCAAATTACACGTTTACCACAGTGAAAGTGTCCTTTAGAACAAACAGTGTGTATATTTCAGATACATAACTTAAAATACTATTACAAGAGATGATTGATTGGTATTATCAAGCTCTAAGTGTGCCAACAAAACATTCCCCACATCATTAGAAGACCACCACCAACCTGGTCTGTGGAAACAAGGGAGGTTGTGTCCATGGATTCATTCTGTTGTGCTTCAGCAGAAATTGATTCATTAGATCAGGCAACGTTTTTCCTGCTTCAGCTGTCTAGTTTTGGTGAGCCTGTGCCCACTGCAGCCTCGGCTTATTGTTCTGCTGTTGCAGCCCATTTGCTATGCATATTTGTGAGATGGTTTTTGCTCATCACAATTGAATAGAGTGGTGATCTGAATTATGGTAGCCTTTCTGTCAGCTCGAACCTGTCTGCCTAGTCTCCATTGACCTCTCTCATCAACAAGACATCCACATCAGCAGAAATGCCACTCACTGGACGTTTTTTCTTTATTGCACCATTTTATGGAAACTCTAGAGACTGCTCTGCCTGAAAATCCCAGGAGGTCAGCAGTTATGGAAAAAAACTTAAACAAGCCTGTCTGGTACCAACAATCATGCGCGAGTCAAAATCAATAAGGTTACATTTTCCCCATTCTAATGGTTGATGTGAACACAACATAAAGTCCCATATGTGCCTGATTTTATGCATTGGAGAAACATTGACTCAAAGACCAAAAAAATTGAAAAATATTTTATACATTTATAATAGAGATGCATGGTCGATCAGCCAGTGAACAGAACTGTCTGATTTTCAGCTGAGTGAGCAGCCTTGAATAATCGATTCTAATAATCTGATTCTGAATCAGTATCATGTTAATATCATATCTGGTAATAACTAGTGATTCCCATACCTAATTAAGACCATTAACAGTAAATGCACCTAGGCTTTGGCTCTGGCCCCTTTGGGAATAGCTCCACAGGGCCTCTGTGATATGCTGTGGTGTTTGGCACCCGGACGTTAGCAGCGATTCTTTAGTAGCTGTGGGTTGCAGGGTGAGGTCTCTGTGGATTCGACGTTTTATCCTGTGAATCTCATGGGTTCTTGAACGGATTGGGATCCTGAGATTTTGGAGGCCGGGTAACCAGGCTTGGGCTTTTTGCCTGCCTTGTGTGTTGTGGGCATTCTATTGTGCTCAGCATTGACTTTTTCTGCAGTTTCTGCTCCATTGGGTTTTTCTATGGAATTGGGCATAGCAAGCTGACCTCTGGTCCCCGCCTGCATAGCTGAGCCTTAGGTGCCCATGATTCTGTGACCAGTTTACAGTTTTGATTACTGCTGGTAGCCTTTCTGTGAATAAAAATTTCCTCGACAGCACTCATTGAACTGACCAGCACAGAGTACAATGGGAAAGTACAAGTGAAAGGTACAAAGAAAATAACACAGTGAAGATCTGAGAAAGAGGGCAGTAGTTTTAAACAAGTAAGGATGTGGGATGAGTTGGACCAGAGAGTGTTGGAAAAGTAGCCAACAAGTACTGTACTTAACAGCACCTTCAAGACTGTTAAAAACAATTCCAGGTGACTACCTCATGATGCTGTCAATAAAGCAAAAGGTGGCTTCTCTGAAGAATTGAACATATAAAAAATATTCTAGGTTATTTAACACATTTTGTTGCCTACATAATTCCACATCTTAAGTGCTAATATACATTGTTGAAAGCAGTAAAAAAAAAAAAAAAGAAAAAAAAAAAAAACATTGAATAAGAAGCATTGAATAAGAAGGCATGTCCAAACATTTGACTGGTGCTTATTCTATGAAGGCTTATCACTGAAACAGGTGAGATGTTTATGCAAGTGTTAATTGGGTGCACATGTTCTTACACTTGTTTTGGTGTAAAATCCTCACAAAATAATATATGGTCATGTCCTTATAATTGAGTCTCACTTTAGCTAGGGCAAGGACTGTCTGGTATTAATTATTAGGAATGCACAGTCTCTAAATCATGTACAGATCCCTTTTATATTAGTCATAACAAACCAGGACTGTACACATTGCCTTAAGTGGCATAAAAAGTCCTCAATCTATGACATAAAAAAAAAAAATCCTCAACCACACTCCCATTGGAAGTGTACAGGCAAGTTCATACTCCTATACTAATGCAGACCAGGTTATCTGAGTATCTGAGGTTATCTAAGTAACCACTATGTACACACGATCAATAACGTGCCAGTCAATTTCCAGATTTGTTAAAAATGTGCATTATCCAACACGCACAAATCCGACCTTGATCCACATGCCTAAAGACAGACAGATAGACCCCATTATTACTAGTTCTTAAATCCCGATCAATATTCCCTTAGCCACTGTGTAAAATACAGAGCTTGACAGATAGACAGTGATATTCTTTTCCTTCTCGGCTACTAGATCTTGACAGCACTAACACACTCCCTGAAGCCCTAACTAGACCTAACCTCTTAATTACTCACATGGCAACTTTGACAGCCACGCTGTAACTACAGCTAAGTGATAAGTCATAAAAATAGTAGCATGGCTTAAAAAGAGCAATGTTTTTACTTACAGTACTTTACTGTAAATTCGGACAGCTAATAACCGCAAACATGTTAATTACAGTTTTGCTTGTGTTGTTTATTATAGTATATAGCTTATAAAGGTAAATAAATAGTTATATAAATTCATATAATGTTAATATTATGGTATATATTTGTTTATTATACGTTTTACTTAATTATAGTGTTTGAAATTAAATAAGGAATAGTAAATTCAAGCTGTCATTATTTGGCTGATTGGTTTAAAACATCTGTAAGTATTACTAAGTTAACAATACTTATGGTGTACACATTTTAAAGCAGCTCATTCGTGTTAACATTTAAGTTAAACACTGTTAGTTAAATGAATTATAATGTGAAGTTTAAGCAGTTGAGTAGATATTCATGTTTTTTTTTTGCTTTTTAGGGTTAGTGATTACATTCTTACTCAGGGACCACTGCTCTGAACAAGAAGCATGAGAATATCCCAGACTTGCAGAACAATTCCATACTTCAACAACATGATCCTTATGACAACCATGTTCACTAACTGCTTTAACAGAACACACACACACATGCATGCTCACATGCGCTCACACGCGCACACACACACACACACACACACACACACACACACACACACACACACACACACACACACACACACACACACACACACGCACACACACACGCACACACACACGCACACACACACGCACACACACACACACACTCTCTCTCTCTCTCTCTCTCTTACTTCAAAGGCTGAGGATCCATGATGCATGTATTCAGCAAGGATGTTCAAGATGTATTACACTATTAGCATTTACACTGTTGGCAACATTTCAGTGAACATGAGGAGAAGGCAGAAAAAGAGATGATGATGAGGCTTTACCACATGGCTAGCTACTAAGTAATAAAGGAGCAACAGTCTTAACTGTTTTTCCCTAGTTAAGGTAAGACTAATTAAGGTCATGCTTACGATATGATATCCTGAAATATAACAGAAGCAATAATTCATAAATAGGCTTTCACTTCCTTTTCTCATTGAGAATTGTATACCAACATTATTACAAAATGTGCTATCATTATCTTTTTTCCCATAATGCTCTATGATAAGAAAGACTTACATCTTTAGCTTGAAGTGTATAACAGTCAATTATGTTATCATGTCGTTTTGATTTTCTTAAGTTTCATAAAGCATTGTTTGATTGCTGTTTCAAAATAGTGGGTATAGTTGCAAAAGCAACAAGATCAAAATTATTATTTTTTTCATAAATGGCATCATCTTTTACACAAAGTTATCTACTAAGCTTCCAAGATGAGAGAACGCGAGAGGGCATTGGGTGGTTTATAATTACTTTAATAAGTAGTTTAATTAGAAGCAGTTTGTAATTTTACAACAGTCCTTCCATCCTCCTCATCTGAGTCCACCACCTCTGTTTAAAGTATTTAACGTCACTTTGGCTAGAGTGGAGTTAATTTAAAGGCCAGAAACTGCTTTTTAAACCAGAGACCCGAGAAAATAGAGAGACCCAATGCGTTGCAATGTTTTTATTCCTTGAATATGCTTCAAATTCTGGCCTCCAAGTGGCGCAGTGGTAAAGTGCTCGCCCTATCATCTGGAGAGCGTGAGTTCGATTCCTGGGTGATGCTGTAACCTCTCGCAGCTGGAGGCCTAGAGAGAGCTGATTGGCCAAGCTCTCTCAGAGGGGAGGGATGAGAGGTACTTAGTGCTCCCACATTAATGATGGCTCTACAGCCAATCAGGGGCGTCTGTGAACTCACGCAAATGGAAGGAGCGGATAGAGCTGTCCTCCCAGTGTGTTACACTGCCCCCAACGGTGTGTGAGCGAGCAGTTCGAAAAGATGCGGTCGGCTGGCATCACGTGGTTCGCCCTCCCGACTGAGTGGTAGTAGTAGCCTTAATGGTGGAGCCCCCTAGTGACGGGGAGGAATTGGACACAACTAAATTAGGGACAAAAACGGGGAATATATATATATGCTTCAAATTCTATTTTTATTAAAGGTCTAGACATTTCAAAAGCAGACAAAGCCCAAATCAAACAGCCCAAAGTGAGCATACTAGGGAAGAATGTGTAAGGTATGTGTGAGCCTGAAAAGGGTCTACTCTGACTGAGCCACATGAATCAACAGACACTGTCGAATCATATTCAGTGCCTGAACACAGATGAGATCATCATAGCCATAACTCAACCTGTTCCCTTGGCATAACGACAGTCACATTTTCATTTCTCCCTCAAGCTTTTTTCAATTATATATCTACAGACAGCTGTTCTTTAATATGTGACAGATCATGTGTGCATGCTTACAATCAATCAATACCATTAACACTGATTTTAAACATTGTGTGTGTTGTTGTTGTTGTTGTGTGTGTGTGTGTGTGTGTGTGTGTGTGTGTGTGTGTGTGTGTGTGTGTGTGTGTGTGTGTGTGTGTGTGTGTGCGTATGTATGCGCGTTTGTGCGTGCACGCATGTGTGTGCATGTGTAAGAGAGAGGAAGGGGGGGAGAAAGGAAAGAACACACATAGCCTTGAGTTATTGATCGTCTGTTCTTCCTTCAGGGCAAAGCCCAATCTTTTGCACTTCCCCACCAACATGCAGCACAAACAGCACAGTTCCTGCTACAAAACTTATACAATATTGAAGAGAATTTTCTGCTTGCTGGATACTAATTCAAAACATGGCTGACAGTCTGTCTTTACCTCACACTAGATTGATTTAAAGAGTGAGTTTTTATTCCATCCTTCATAGGTGATAATATTTTAGACAGTTATCTTTCAATGCTTAACCATCAATTACTAAGGTGTTATTAAATGTGTTCAATTATTTCATTAAAAGTGTTGTAGTTAAATGTTTATAGCTCATAGTGACACTTCATGTTACCAATTTGAATAGGGAGAAAAAACACTGAACAGATGTGATGACCTTATGGTGTATTAATATTGAATACACCAAAAGTTCATAATACATAACTTAAATTAAATAAACATTTAAATTCCTCTGTTCACTTGTCTTTATGATTATGTTTCACTCTTTCAATTTTTGTTTGTAAAACAAACCATGTCATTAGTTTTCAGAAGGTAAATTACATTATAAGTCCTCCTTCTGACCTATTCTCTAGCTCTTCAACTAGTCACTGGTCTGATTAGCTGGTTTCAGCTAAATAACTGCATAAATGCTGCAACAAATGATCAGCTACACAGCTCACACTGATTTTGAAAACTGAACACTTGTTCTGATCCATCTGATCCACTGAAGTACTTTTCATCTGTACTGATCAGTATTTATCTACATACTGACATACTACTGAGTCTGAATCTGGACTGTGGTCTGCCACTTGGTGACTGGTTACTTTCAGACAGTTTAATTTCTATGGTTTCTCCATAGTTTGAAACTCAATTGTGTGCCACCAATATATAGTATACTTTGGAAGTAACTGGACTGTAACCATTTGTGACCTTACATCTAATCCACTGGATTTGAAATAAAACAATACCTATCAAGTAATGTGAACCGACAACATTACCACACTGCCTTTGGCTTAACATGAAGTCCAAGTAAGTGCCAATGGCATTGCCTGGAAAGCAGGCCACAACAGGGCATAAACTCAGAATAAATCAGAGATATGTAGTGTCAAAATGTACTGTTTTTTAAATTTTATTTTTTTATGCTAGTTATGCGAAACAGCTCTGTGCATTTTAACAGCATATGCATACAATATACATCCACAACATAATCATTTGATTTTAAAATATACTTATACCAGTGTGTTGGATTGATGAAGGTGTGCAGACTGCATGGCACATCAGGTATTGCATGGGCAAGCATGATGCTCTTCCCAACAAGCTCAATTATATTAATTGAAGATAACTATCAGCAATGTTTAAGGGTTTAAATATTTCTTAAATAAGTCAAAGCACTGCTCGCTTTTGACCCAATGGCTCAAAATGTGGTAAATGGTGCCTAATCTTGTACCATAACAGTGAATAAATTAATCCAAAATTGAATGCAAAAGCTATAACAGAATGGCTGCTTTTAAAGGAATATTTGTTTTTTCAAAAAAATTTATATCTAAAACAATAACGATCATCTGAGCTCTGTGAACACATTAATTACAACAATCTCTTTTTGCCTTGCAAGGCCTGGCTTGCATTCCAGGAAAAGTACAAACATGTCACATTTGTTGTCTCAAATTGGAAGTCCAATTTACAGTAGGTATCAGATTTGTGTAGGTATCTTTCTAATTTGCCCACAGTCTCAGGAACCAACTAACAGGAATGGGAATCTTCAGGTACCTGGTATGTGCAATAAGAGCTGTGACCATTTGTTTTTCTTATTATAATTTTCAGAACGTTTTACTGATTACATTAATGACTGGCTAACTAAACTACCATTTAATATTTCTAACATTTAAATTTACTTAATGTTCATTTTGTTTTGAGGACAGGTTTTCTATTTCTTTATTGTAGCATAATGCACAATTCAATTCCCATTCACCAGACAGTTGAGGACTCAGAGCAGCAGTCACTGCTGTCTGAAGTGAGTATGCAAGGCTAAGTAGGTACACATTCACCTTTAGCAGTGCCTTTGTGTACAATCTGAATAGGTAGAACGAATGTAATTTAGTATAAAATCAGTTCCTCAATAGTTGGCAAGAATCTGAACTTCAGAGCATTCAACCAGAGCATGACACAAATACTTTAATGTTTTGGATGTGGAGAATATCAGGCCAAATCTGCATGCAAATATCAGTGAGCATGATGCAACACTTGGGCTGATGTTTCCCTGGCCTGCAAAATCATTGGACCCCAATCCCACAGAAAACTTGTTGGATTATTTGGAACAGCAGGTAAAACTCCAAAATAAGCTCCACACGCTCTAGCTGAATTGTGCACACAGTCAGTGGGAGTGTGGGCTAAACCTGACAGGAACTCTCGTAAGACACTGTTGCCTTCCTTACCTGACAGGACTGCTGCTGTTATTAAGGCGTTGAGAGGTGAAACCATGTATTAGGAAATAAATTGCACATGTGACTAATTTCTGTTGTCCAGGAGCCCTGTATTCTAAGTGTAAAACAAATTAACTTTGAATTAAGAGTTCTTTCTGTTCAAACATACATTTAAATTGAACTGTAAAATATGACATAAAACATGACTATGAGTCATAGTTACAACTGAAATGCATTATTAAAGTAGTATTCATGATACAGAGCAAGTAAAATTTTTATGGAGGAATGTACATGGTATCAATTTCAAATTAAAACAAGTGGCACATGACAAATGATGTGTTAAAAAGAGAGACTGACACAGACATTATTCCTAAAACAGGCATAATTGGAGCACTGCGGCACTGATCCTCAGAGACTGACACATTTATAGTTATAAGATAAACCCGCCCATGAGGGGATTGGTTGAGGGATAGTGAATGGGACCTCTTAAAGCAGCACTAGTCAATGCCCACCCAGACAGAGAGAGAGAGACAGCGTCATGAGGCCATGGGGATTTTCTTTGCAGCACTCCTATTTCCCTCAAAGACTGTGGAGAGAGCTTGGGGATCTTGGTTTCCTTTTCTGTGCTGATCCGTTGCTGCCCCCTTCCATAGAAACCTAATCCCATGAGGCCACGGGGCAAGCGCCGGCCGCGCCTAATCCTGCCCCCTCTTTGTGATGCCGCTGGCCACTCCAGAATGGGAGGAATGCTTAAGGCCCAAACAATGGCCCCCAAAGAGCGCCGCCTCTCTGCCCTGGATGAGGGGCGGAGAGGAGCCAGAGCCGCAGGCTGAATGGCCTTTGGTGTGTGTGCACAGTCTTACTCACCCAGTATTGTTCACATGCCAGCACAGAGTCACTGCAGAACAAGAGTTAACACCTGCTTAGCCAGGCTCATAAAACCACTATGTTTACTTAGCATAGCTAGTGGATGCACCAGGGAAATAGGGCAGAGGAGCCTAATGGGAATGGGTGGCTGAAAAGCAGGCAGGAATCAGAGAGATTAGGGTGTGTTAATGCCACTGTGTGTGCTGAAAGGCTGATTGCAAGAGAAAGAGTTCTGCTGAGGCCTATGGGGACATGTAGCACTGCCGCCCTCTTATGACCTCTAAGTGTGCTTCGTGACAGACAATAAGTACTCTTCACACTGCTTTGCCCTTGCACACGTGCATGCAAATAGTGGTATAAAGTACGACTGATATACATTAAAACACAAACATATTAATTAATGAATGAATCCCAAGGGTGAAAAAATAGCCCAGTTTAGAAAACAGCCAGGTTAAATCTTTATCTTATTATTAAAAGTGCATTTATTCTGTAGATTATGAGGAGCTTCATTTGTAATCTATATTCCAATGAGTCACATATTATGATTCTTTTGTGTGGCTTCCTGCGTGGTAGGAGAGAATTATTTGTTTGTTTAGTTTAGAATTATAATGAAATCTTGAATTTCCACCCAGGTATCATGTTATATTCTACCTGTTGGTGGTCCTTAGTGTTTCTTATTCCTAGTGGAATGTAATATGTGGACAGGAAAAAAGATATCCACAACATTTTAAGTGTTAATTAATGACAATCATAACCAATTTAAAGGTAGCAAGAACATATGTTTGGTAGCTGTTTTGTCATTGGCAAAAACTATTCTACTATATATAAAATATTGCTCACATTGCTGCAGGGGTCTGTGCTGTTGCTAATGTAAGGGTAGCCTGCTGGCCACTTTCAGTTTAAGCTGTTTCTGCTTGTGAGTCAGGTTGCCATTTTTAGCTTTGCGTCACTATGGAGATGTAAACTGTCTCATGATTTTCTTAGCTTTCTTTACACAGAAATCACATCAGCTAATCTCTACTTTCGTACCCACACTTATATTTTAAATAGTGATTTAAATTTAACTTGAATAATTCCAGTTATGAAGTATGTGGTCAGTTAAGAACTGGTCCTGAGTCAGAGACTTGATTATTATAAACTGTCAATTTAAACGGCTCATAATTTGGTCTTATGATAACACTTAAATAATGTCCTACACTAGATCATCTAGTCATCACTAGGTCATCATATTCAAGCATTGTAAATGTTGGGATAGTTTATTTTACACACTTCAAATATCATATCATCAGATAGAGTTACTAACTTGTAATATTTTTTTTTGAGTGGTTTATAACGTCCAAAAAAAAAAAAAAAAAAAACTAATAATAATATATACACACACATGGACAAAATTGTTGGTACCCTTCGGTCAATGAAAGAAAAACTCACAATGGTCACAGAAATAACTTTAATCTGACAAAAGTAATAATAAATAAGAATTCTATGAAAGTTAACCAATGAAAGTCAGACATTGCTTTTCAACCATGCTTCAACGGAATTATTAAAAAAAAATGAACTCATGGAACAGGCCTGGACAAAAATGATGGTACCCCTAACTTAATAGTTTGTTGCACAACCTTTTGAGGCAATCACTGCAATCAAACGATTCCTGTAACTGTCAATGAGACTTCTGCACCTCTCTGCAGGTATTTTGGCCCACTCCTCATGAGCAAGCTGCTCCAGTTGTTTCCGGTTTGAAGGGTGCCATTGTCCAGTTGCAAGACCCATGACCTGCGACTGAGACCCAGCTTTCCGACACTGGCCAGCACATTTCTCTCTAGAATCCCTTGATAGTCTTGAGATTTCATTGTACCCTGAATCAGAGATATGTAGTGTCAAAATGTACTGTTTTTTTATGCTAGTTATGTGAAACAGCTCTGTGCATTTTAACAGCATATGCATACATCCACAACATAATCATTTGATTTTAAAATATACTTATACCAGTGTGTGGGGTTGATGAAGGTGTGCAGACTGCATGGCACATCAGGTATTGCATGGGCAAGCATGATGCTCTTCCCAACAAGCTCAATTATATTAATTGAAGATAACTATCAGCAATGTTTAAGGGTTTAAATATTTCTTAAATAAGTCAAAGCACTGCTCGCTTTTGACCCAATGGCTCAAAATGTGGTAAATGGTGCCTAATCTTGTACCATAACAGTGAATAAATTAAGCCAAAATTGAATGCAAAAGCTATAACAGAATGGCTGCTTTTAAAGGAATATTCGTTTTTTCAAAAAAATTTATATCTAAAACAATAACGATCATCTGAGCTCTGTGAACACATTAATTACAACAATCTCTTTTTGCCTTGCAAGGCCTGGCTTGCATTCCAGGAAAAGTACAAACATGTCAAATTTGTTGTCTCAAATTGGAAGTCCAATTTACAGTAGGTATCAGATCAGGAATGGGAATCTTCAGGTACCTGGTACGTGCAATAAGAGCTGTGACCATTTGTTTTTCTTATTATAATTTTCAGAACGTTTTACTGATTACATCAATGACTGGCTAACTAAACTACCATTTAATATTTCTAACATTTAAATTTACTTAAAGTTTTTACAATTTACAGGTTTTCTATTTCTTTATTGTAGCATAATGCACAATTCAATTCCCATTCACCAGACAGTTGAGGACTTAGAGCAGCAGTCACTGCTGTCTGAAGTGAGTATGCAAGGCTAAGCAGGTATACATTCGCCTTTAGCAGTGCCTTTGTGTACAATCTGAATAGGTAGAACGAATGTAATTTAGTATAAAATCAGTTCCTCAATAGTTGGCAAGAATCTGAACTTCAGAGCATCCAACCAGAGCATGACACAAATACTTTAATGTTTTGGATGTGGAGAATATCAGGCCAAATCTGCATGCAAATATCAGTGAGCATGATGCAGCACTTGGGCTGATGTTTCCCCAAGCACAGATTCAAGACACCCTGTGCCAGATGCAGCAAAGCAGCCCCAGAATATAACAGAGCCTCCTCCATGTTTCACAGTAGGGACAGTCTTCTTTTCTTCATAGGCTTCATTTTTCCGTCTGTGAACATAGAGCTGATGTGCCTTGGCAAAAGTTCAATTTTTGTCCCATCTGTCCATAGGACATTCTCCCAGAAGTCAACATGTAGTTTGGCATATTCCAGTCTGGCTTTTTTATGATTTGTTTTCAACAATGGTGTCCTCCTTGGTCATCTACCATGTAGTCCACTTTGGCTGAAACAACGACGGATGGTGCGATCTGACACTGATGTTCCTTGAGCATGAAGTTCACCTTGGATCTCTTTAGAAGTCTTTCTGGGCTCTTTTGTTACCATTCGGATTATCCGTTTCTTTGATTTGTCATGAATTTTCCTCGTGCGGCCACGTCCAGGGAGGTTGGCTACAGTCCCATGGATCTTAAATTTCTGAATAATATGTGCAACTGTAGTCACAGGAACATCTAGCTGCTTGGAAATGGTCGTCTAGCCTTTACCTTTAACATGCTTGTCTATAATTTTCTTTCGAATCTGAGACAACTCTTTCCTTAGCTTCCTCTGGTCCATGTTGAGTGTGGTACATACCATGTCACCAAACAACACAGTGACTACCTGGAGCCCTATATATAGGCCCACTGACTGATTACAAGATCGTAGACACCTGTGATGCTAATTAGTGGACACACCTTGAATTAACATGTCCCTTTGGTCACATTATTTCCAGTATTTTCTAGGGGTACCATCATTTTTGTCCAGGCCTGTTCCATGAGTTTATTTTTAAAAAATAATTCTGTTGAAGCATGGTTGAAAAGCAATCTCTGACTTTCATTGGTTAACATTCATAGAATTTTTTTTTATTATTACTTTTGTCAGATTAAAGTTATTTATGTGACCATTGTGAGTTTTTCTTTCATTGACCGAAGGGTACCAACAATTTTGTCCTTGTGTGTGTGTGTGTATATATATATAATCAGAAGATTAATTCAAGGATGAAAACAGAAACCTTTTTTCACTCACTAAAAATCTAAACTCAGCCTCTTAACCTAAAAAAACCCCATAATGTGTGAGGCCAAAGTGAAACAATAAAACAAGTAAAGTTTAATATTTTACTCTCAGATACAAAAACATCACCCCTCTCTCTCAATTCAATTCTCAACTCAGTTCAATTTGCTCAGAGTTAAACTGCTTTGCCCTAATTTCTTTATGGTCAATTTATACTAGATGCAAGTTGTAAAATCATATATGAATGCATGGTGTATATGTGAAAGAAGAACTTTCCCACCTCAATCTCTGAGGAAAATATCTAGTAATTCAAATAACCACAATATGTGATTATGCGATTGGTAATAATTACACCAATACAGTCAGGGCAAGAGATATATAGTAAATATACAGTGCTTGGAAAATAATGGACAGTATTAAATCATCATGTGTTAAACATTAAATATAAAACATTTTGGACATAATAATGACAGAGAATAAAAGACTAGAATGCAGATTGACAGATTTATCTCTATACATCTTAATTAGGTGGAGCCAATGGTTAAACCTGATTTCTTTTTATATACTGAACTCTTTTCTTTGGAGACTGGATAGTTGGAGTTAATATTAAATGTGAAGTATGTTATTGTAATTTGTCTCTAACTATGAGTAGTTATTTTTACTTTTTTGCCAAGGACAGTGAAGCCCATTACTTTTTTACTTTTCATTTGAGAGGACCATAAATACTTAGACAGATTTAGGCATAAATTTTAGAATCTCTACATTTTCCCTGTTAATACTAAAGGAGACTTTGAACTATGTTTCAAATACATGGCACTGCACTCCTCTCCTTTGACACTATCAAACAGACAAAATATAATTCATAAATTTCATAAACTATTTTTTGGCACATTTTAATAAAGCCTGAGCTTGAGGTTCTGGCTTAGGCATTGTCTCTTTAAAATGCAATCTGTTTGCCCCCTACCTCTTTTTGAGACATTCTGTTCATCTGTTCCTAGGGCGCCATCCACTCTTGAAAACACACACACACACACACACACACACACACACACACACACACACACACACACACACACACACACACACACAATCATTCTGCATAATCCTCTGTTTTCACACAAAGGAGCAGACAGAGGAACTGTCAAAGGGAGTCCAGAGCCCTCTTTCACTGGAAGTGGCTGTGACTTACAGGCAGAGAAGTAAGCCCTGATTGTTACACACTCACACAACCTCACCATCTAAGCGACATATGAGGATGTCTGGTGGTGTCATGATTAATGTGGGTCTGACTGCATGTATATGAAAGCTCATCGCTGGTTATTATACCCCTACTGAAAAAAACAACAACTGTCTGGCAGTTTTTCTCGCAGAAGTGTTTAGAAAAGTGGTGTATGATTCCAGCCATGCAAACACACACTGAGGGTAAACAGAGCATCCATGAAGAATGGCCCTGAGTGGGTGACGATGTCTTCTCCACACAGGGCTTTAGTGATGCTGCCCTGTGGGCTTGTTCCTTCATGCCATCTGTGAAATTTCTAGAGAACAGCGCAACACTATTCAGACACCAGAGTGCCTCATTTCTATCTTTTCTGAAAGGAACTCTTCTTTGCTGTTTCACTTCACTTTCTTTAGCGATGTCTTAAACACAAGGCCACTGTAAAACAATATGCAGCTATAAAAATAATATGTAATATGGGTAATAATTATGAATAATGAATGGCTTAGAGATGCCGATCGTTTATTTAAAAAGGCCACTCTAAGGTGTGGTTAAAGCAGTTAAATGGACTACTCTTTAAAATGTGATGACAAAGTCATAAATAAAAAAAATATGATGAACATATAAATAAGGTTATTCTCTTTTGTTTCAGGAAGTCTAAAGTTTAGTGGGACACTACACTGAAAGTACTGTACGTGTAATCTGTGATGAAGAACAGCGTTAACTAAGGAATAATTTGATCAGCTGACAAAATGTCTAATTAAATCATACATTACAGATTAGATTATATATTAACAATGTTGCCTTGCACAACTAATAATGGTGATAGTTGAAACTGGTCGGGTGAAAAATTACACAAATGAAATCCTAATGTTAAATAGAGGAGGTATTTTTTTGGTGTTTGAACTTCAATTAAAAACAGATCCATGATTAGTGCATTACATTTATGGAAGCGGCTCATTTTCACCTGCAGCTTATAAATATATTGCATAAGTAGTAAATAAAGGCAGTGGGACAAAAAAAGTCCTAAAATACTAAACTAAGCTTTGCAATGTGAGGGATAAATTACATGAGAGACACAATATATCATGAGAAACAGGAGCAACTATTAATTTACACAAATTTAATGTGGCTGTCTTATAAAAATATGCTTTCTTTGTTACGTGGTGTGGACTAAAAAGGGCTTCTGAGGGGGCCACGAAAAAGGGGTTAGGGAAAGTACTTATGATACACACTGGAAGACCTTCCTGTTTGGAAACAGCCCTTCCCTCATGTAAGAGCATTATGTAGCCACCATTACTTTAACCCTCTGACTCATAAATATGACCTTGTAGAATATTTTTCTTATTCCAGCAGAATCTTCTATCTATGAGATGCACCCTGCACAGTCAAGTTTAAAACCAGCTGAGCAGACTGTTGATGGTCATGTGTCTTGCCAGTGGGTTGTCATGGCCCAGTGGCCCAGCTTTATTCCGTTGTTTCTGGCAACGCTAGCACATAACATAAAAGCCTGCAGCATGCCAATGGCTCTCTCCGTTGCTCCTTGTGACACTCGAGGCATTATGGAAGGCACTGGAAATTAAACATGGCCCTTTCCACCCTAAACAAAGCCTTAACATGGATGTTCTCAAATATGAAATTATTAGATGCTCTTCTTGCTGGACCTCATTACGTGTAACTACACAGAACTTTCCAGTGGGACTGGAAAACTGTTTTTTAAATATTTAGACAATACTGAGACGAGGGTTAATATATGATAAATATTGTTTTCTCTTCCAGAAAACACAAATCAACTGTATTACAACAGGCATTGAAGACCCAACCTGTGAGAAGCACACTGGCATTGAGGTCAGAATGTCATAGACACACAGAGGGATTTTGTGGCAGAACCATAATCCCAAACATACAGTAAATGGCCTCCAATTGACAAACAGTTAATCATCTGATCACTATTAGTACTGTCCTACTGTCTCAGATGCTTTTACTCCTTAAACCAGTGAAAGTTGCCAGATTAATGTAAAAACACATGCAGATGAAGACTGACCATTTGAATGAAAAGGCTGTTGATATCAGTGAGTCACATGTTGATGAGAAGGAGCTCTTCTGCTGTTTTGCTGTTTTGGTATCCCCATCACTCTTTAGGAAAGGACACCTGTATAGTATTATTTGATAGGGTACATAAGAATGTTACCACGCCTCAGATTAGAATATATACACTGTAATCATTTTCAGTGAGCATGGTAAATCACAAACAGAAGGAACAGATAAGCCGGAAAAGTAAATACTCTTTTATTTTTTTAATGTTTGCGCGCACATACACTCACATACATATGTGCAGTCAGTGTCCCAAGGTGGCCATCCCTCTTTTAGACGTGGTAGAGCTGTCCATGCTGAATGCTCACTTTGTGCTTTTTCCCTTGGTCGAGCAATAAGTTGATCTCTGTGAGAACCCTTGGTGACACTTTTTGGGGTTGGCAGTCTGACTTCCTAAGATCCTAAAACCCTCTGCACAGAAGAGCATGCTCCCTCCAAACAGCAGCTCTAACGGAGTAAACCCACTGGAGGCTTGTGGCATTTCCTGTATTGCAAAGAGGACATACAGGCATAGTTGGAACCAGTTTCACCCTTCTTCAAACACTACACGACATGATTGTCTGATTAAATCACTTCACCAGGCCATTGGTCTGTGGGTGGTTGATGGAAGTACATAGTTATTTAGTCTGCAGCAACCGGCAGACATCAGTAATCAGATTGGCCATAAACTGAGTACTCTGTTCTGTGATGTTTCTCGACATTGCTTTATGGAGTGGAACAACCTCTGGATGCTGGACATCAATTCAAATGTGCTTGAATGTCTTTTTCTTTCCACCCCACCTCGCTGGCAGCAACAGGAAGTGGTTCACACGGCCTGAGCCTGAGCGCTAGGCTCTTCTTGGACGTGTGCGAGTAGGTGGACTCCTGAAGCATCTGACAGCATCCTACTCAGTGAGCCAAGTTGCCGCGGCCCTTTTATAGGGAGTGAATGATAGCCAAATGGTGACTGATAATCTGTTACCAGCATCAGTGAGTTACAGCACACCATCCCTCCTTTGGATGTGGTAGGGCTATATATGGTGCTGAATGCACGCTGTGTACTCTTTCCCTTGGTCAAGTGAGAAGTTTATATCTTATGAGGTGCACTGCCATCACAATACATACATAAATACATACCAAGTCAGAATATGTTTTAGATTTTAGATTTTCTAAAGTGGCTACATTTACCTTTGATGACAGCTTGGCACACTCATGGCATTCTCGTATCAGTTTCATCAGTTTTCATCTTATCCCCTGTAAAGCATTTACTGGGTCGAGCTAGAACACAGATGCAAGGACAACCAGATAAGGAAAACTGCTTTTTTATTTTAACACAAAGGGGTGAGGGGAAGTGGAGATGTGAGAGAGAAGTGAAAGATGAATCAACAAGTTAAGTGCAGGTGAAGTGAAGCTGGCCAGGGTGTTAATTGGTAAGAGGCACTGGCTATAGGCCTGCCGCAAAGTACCCCACCCTAGCTTCAAGCTTGTTCCAAACGATGAAAAAAAACATGGACTCTAGAGAGGCAATGGCCATTACCATGCTGTGCTCTGGATAAATACATAATGTAGTTAGAGGAATGAAGTGCTGCTCCATCAGGTAGTATTTCAGCTCACCTACAGTCCACTTAATGGCAAGGGCCTCTTGCTCTATGGTCGGATTTTTTGTTCTGCTGGGGTGAGTTTCCTACTTACATACAGGACCAAATGTTCTTCTCCATCAAAATCCAGGGACAGGAGGACCCATGCCCAATTTCTGAGGAGTCTATGCGGGCCAGGAAGGGGCAGTTGAAGTCAAGGTTGGAAATTGGGAGTGGAGGTGGGACTTCAATTGTTGAGATGTTCTCTTCTTCTCCATGGTCTAAATGCACAGGTGACACTTTTTTGGGGTTCACCATGAGCCCATCCCTACGGAGCTATTTTCCCTGCTCCATGAGTGGATCAGCACTGCTCAGGTGCCACGCAAACCAAGGTGACCTTGCTCGGTGCTGAAGGCGTGATAGTGGTTCAATCCATTTTAAGCAAATTAATATGATAATGCTCAATGTTTTTCCACTTAACCAGCTACTGCTGTCTATAGTTTACTGGCCCTACTCATTCTATGATGGTGAAGAATCATGTTCTGCACATACTCCCCTGGAAATGGAAATTAGAGAGGTTATCTTCCCAGGTTTCTTCATCGCATCAGATAATGCAGTCTCATTCAAACAGTAGTTCAAAGAGGGTAGTGCTGGTGGAAGCATGAGGGGTTTCTATAACTGCAAAAAGGATGTACAGGAGGAACTAATCCTAGTTTGCTCCACCCTCTCAAGCAGCTGATTACATTGCTCAACCAGACTGTCTGTATGGGGATGGTAGGTGCTTCCAGGTCATCATGAGGCAAAAGCTTGTATAGTAGACCCTGGGCCTCCCTGTGAAGAATTGGTAGGGGAACATTCATTTTTACTCTTTGGAGAGCTATGCCACAGTGACCTGCAGTCCTATGGTCAGTTGCTGCAGAAGCGTCTGCTGCTGTATGCACACCTGCAGGAGGTGGGTAATGTACTGCTTCTTTGTCGACTGAGGTCAAGGCACAATCTCTGCCCCAATTTGTGAAATCGTCCATGTCGCCATCTTCCTCATGCCAAAATATAAACAAAGGTTCAAACAAGAAGCCCTGGCTCCTGCGCTGGATGAATCAATCAGAATGCACTGGATTACACAGACATGTAACATAACTGTGTTTACGGCAGCAGTTGTTGGATAAATCTGTGAACTAACATTCCCCAATTAGAAGCAGTGGATGGAAAAAAACATTCACAGCGCACTGAGATCTTGTGCCGCTGCCTATAACGCGGGACTTGCATTGAGTAACATAAACTCATACAAGACAGCATCATACAATGTTTGTAAAGCGCTGAAGGATGCAAAGTATCACTATAGAAGGAAATTAGAGTCACAGCTCAAACTGTAGGACTCCAGGGACTAGAACGGACTATGAAGCACCAACATCCGGAATGATGAATGGGGAGTTGTCTCTGACAAATGGACTGAACACCTTCTATTTTTGCTTTGAAGCTCTAGCTAAGAATGCTAACAGTGCTAATGGCTGCAGACAGAAGAAAAATGCTCAGAGCATGAGGAGTGCTTTCAGGAGGGTAAGCACCAGGTAAGCAGCGAGCCAGACAGCACATCATGGTCGAATCCTCAGAGCCTGTGCAGACCAGCTAGCTCCTGTGCTCTTCAAAGTGCCCATTATTGTTTCTGCCCCAAAGAAATCCAATTCTGCCACCCTGTAGCCCTGACCTCAGTCATGATGAAGTGCATTAAAAGGCTGAGATTTAATCATCTTTGCATACTGTCAAAACCATTCGACAGATGAACACGCCTTTTATACACAACACTAACTCACCTGGACACTAGGAACTTCACTTCACCACGAATTATATTAAAATACTGTTTTTTAACTACAGTTCAGTATTTAATGCTATTTCCCTCCATACTCACCACAAAGCTGGAGCATCTGGGTCTCAGCCCATCTCTGTGTCAGTGGATCTCCAACCATCATCAAGTTTGTTGACGACACCATTGTGGTGGACCTAACCACAGACACCACACGAAGACCTACCAGACAGAGTTTAAGCACCTGGAGAACTGGTGAAGGGGAAAAACTTCCTTCTCAACTTCAGCAAGACAAAGGAGCTGATTGTGGATTTCAGAACAAAACAGGAGAGGAACTACCAGACCCTTGTCATCAACAAGAGCCCAGTTGATAGATACCTTTGTGTTCACATCATGCAGAACCTGTCATATCAACACCATGATGAAGAAAGCCCAGTAGCATCTCTACTACCTTAGATTTCTGAGGGACTTTAGACTGCTGTCCAAGGTGCTAAGGAACTTTTATTCCGGCACCACAGAGAGCATCCTGACGGGAAACAGGAAGACAGTGAAGGATCTCAGCCAGCCTAGCAATGGGCTCTCTGTTGTGGTCAGGAAAGCACTTCCGCTCCCTGAAGGCCAACACAGATAGAATAAGGAGGAGCTTCTACTTGCAGGTAATTTGGGTGCACTATCAGAACATTATATATGACTTAACATATTTGACTGGCCTTGTAAGAATTGTAAATATTTTTACATTTTAAACTGTATATTTCTCTCAGTGCAATTTTTTCTTGCACTAAAATCCTTCTATCTTTCTGTCTTTCCACTCTACCCTATCTTTATTTTTTTAGGTCATGAACAGTCATACTGTATAAGCATTTCACTACATATCATATTGTGTATGGTTGTGTATGTGACAAATACAATTTAGATTTTAATTAATTTTTAACTTTTAAGATCCTGACAGGGGGAAGTATCAGTTGATGAGCTGCCATTCAGGATGAAATGTCTGCCAGACATTTTGAGATCCAGGTGGAAACTGTCCGAGGGAGGTTAGGAAAGAATGAGTTGTTTGTCATCCGCATAACAATGGTATGTAAAGCTGTATAAGAATATGACCTCACCATGAGACCGGAGAGGGAGAACAGAAGAGGTCCAAGTACTGAGACTTGTGGAACACCAGTGGAGAATCTGCATAGAGTAGATGTAGATCACCTCCATGTGACATCATATGATTGATCTTCTAGGTAGGAAGCAAACCATAAGAACCATTGCGACTTCTTCAGCAAAGTTGTTTTCCTTCAGCTGTTGCCTTCCTAGTATCAAGCCATTCCTGAACAACAGACAATGCCAGGAATGTCTTACCTTTGTTAATGAGAAAAATAACTGTACTGTTGTTCAATGGTCCAAAGTGTTCTATCAGGTTAAAGTAAATTTTGCAGTTCATTTGTAATTCAAGGTCACAGAGTCTGGAGAAAGAGTGAATAGGCACAAAATACAAGTTCCTTAAAGTCCAGTAAGACATTTTCATAGTTGCTGATGAGTTGGGGAGCCAAGTATCTGCTGGTGTTGGTCCACTGTGGTTTATCATGGTCAAAGTCAATGCAGCCAACTATCAGGACAACAGCTTGCCGATGCCAATTTCATTTTCCAGCATGACTTAACACCATAGTATTACTTTGTTTGATTGGACTTTGTGAAGAGTGGTTCTGGGAGCATGAGAAATCATTTTCACATATGAACTGACCCAAAACCCATAGAGTTCTAGAAATATATGGGCTGTTGTCAAGAGGAAGAAGAGAAACACAGACAAAACATTACAGATGAGCTGAGGGCTGATATCAAAGCAACCTAGTCTTCAGTAACGTCTCAGCTGTGCCATCATCTGATTGCAGCTGAGTGCCTCTATTGGTGCTGTAAGTATAGAGAAATTTAAGGAATAAAATTTTTGATTTTCATGGGCTGTAGGTCATAGTTAGTCAAATATAAAAAAAAAACATGTCTGAAAAAATCATGCATGGACATCACTTAAATACCTTGCATGGAAAAAAAAATTAACACAGCAAAAACCACTGCTATGTTTAACAGTGAAAGTAATGATATTTCTATATGCACAGAATGTGATGAGAACTCACAGAATTGGGAATAAATAGCTTTGTGTGCATACTAAAAACCCTTGTTAGTGAAACTAATTGGAAAAAAATGATTCAATTTGCTAGAGAGCATAAAGAATTGGACCTTGACCAGATGAGTTCAGATTAACCCTATTCTAGAGTGATGCGTGTGAGAGGGTAAGAAGGGAACCAAATGAAACAATGCACCTTTCATGCGTAGTGCCCACTGTACAAGCCTCTGGAGGTTGTCTTATGAACTGAAGCTGTCCCAGGCTACAACACTGCCTCTCTGTTTGATTCAGTTGGTCAGGTCTAGGCTACACACTTAAAAATGCTGGGTTGTTTTTACTACCCAAACGCTGGGTTGCCTCTATTTGGTAATTTTTCTGTGTTATTTACAGGGAATTGGGTACTTTTTGTTTAACCCAGCTTGCTGGGTTGGAGTTAGGTTAGCTAGTGACAGCTAACATCACAGACAAGACCGCCCCTCCTCCGAAGTTCACGGGTGTATTCGGTGGCTGTGTCAGCTTTGTGTCTTTTTTTGGTATTCCTCCTCATGCATTTAAGAGGAAATGTACACGTTAAATATAAGGTCTGTATACACACTTTCACTCACCTATGACTGAATTTGTTCACTGTATGTAACATTTATTATTGTTACCGTATTAGCGTTATACTCAAGCTTTCAGTCTGGTCCATGCTATAGCATGCTAGTTTATCTGACAAGGTGTTACAAATGGTGTTACAAAACACTAATCTTCTTATATGCATACTAGCCAACCCTCTCGATTTTTCCATAAACTTTTACTTTCTTTAATTTTTTTCTTTCTAAGGTTGGAACGAACACCGTGGAATTTGTCCAGCAGGCTGAAGTGCCAAGGCTGTACCCCTACATCCTGGTGTTGGGAGATAATGACCAACACTGCTCTAGGCATTAGTGCTTCTGAGTAATAGTATCATAATGATGTCACTGTTGTATTATCTGATCTTGTTGTATTATCTGATCTTGTGCTTTTGAAAAATAAATATAAATATTTTTTCTATGATTTGTACAATTAATTGTGGGTTGTTTATTGCAATAGAGCAGTATATCAAAGTAATTTAACTGTTTAAACTGTTTTACCCATAGACATGTAAAACATAAAAATAATAATAACCTATTTGTGAGGTAGAATTAATTCAGCATTATAGCTAAATATGACCTAGCATTTGGATTGAATATTTTTATGGGTTAAATAAATAACCCAGTATTTTTCCATGATTTTCTTCCTAATTTAGTCGTGTCCAATTCCTCCCCGTCACTAGGGGGCTCCCACATTAAGGCTACTACTACCACTCACGGGAAGGCCGAAGACTATCACCTGTTTCCTCCGAACCGCTCCTTCTGCTTGCACAAGCTTACAGATGCCCCTGATTAATGATTAGTTAATGATTAATCATTAATGTGGGAGCACTAAGTATCTCTCATCCCTCCCCTCTCGAGAGGTCGGCCAATAAGCTCTCTCTAGACCTCCAGGTGTGAGAGGTTACAGCATCACCCGGGAATCGAACTCGTGATTTCCGGATGATAGGGTGAGCACTTTACCACTGCGCCACTCGGAGGCCAGATTATCACTTCTATTAAGTTTTATTAATTAATAAATTTTTTATTTGTCACTTTACAAATAAAAATTTGGAAAGTATGGCATGTGATTATTTTCAGCCCCTTTACTCTGACACCGCTAACTAAGATCCAGTGGAACCAATTGACTTCAGAAGTCACCTAATCAGTAAATAGAGCCCTCTCATTCTAACTCAGTCACTCACTCATTCTCTATACCACTTTTTCCTGTATTCAGGGTCGCGGGGGGCCTGGAGCCTTAGGGGACGAGACAGGGTACACACTGGACAGGGTGCCAATCCATCGCAGAGCACACACTGTGGGACTGTGGGAGGAAACCGGAGAACACGGAGGAACCCACCAAGCATGGGGAGAGCACGAAAACTCCATGCACACAGAGACGGGAATCAAGCCTGGCCAGGAATTGAACCCAGACCATGGAGGTGCAAGGTGACAGTGCTAACGACTACACCACTGTGTCACCTGTGAGTTTTCATGTGTGTAATTTGATCTCAATAAATACATACGTATAAATACAGCTGTTCTGTGAAGCCCTCAGAGGTTTGTTAGAGAATTTTAGGGAACAAACAGCTCCATGAGGCCCAAGGAACACACCAGACAGGTCAGGGATAAATTTGTGGAGATGTTTAAAGCAGGGTTCAATCAATCATCAACAAATGTAAAGGGTATGGCAGAACTACAAACATACTGTACCAAGATATGGCCATTCACCTAATGAGATATGGCCATTCACATTAATCAGAGAAGCAGCCCAGAGACCCATGATATCTCTGTAGGAGCTGCAGAGATCCACAGCTTAGGTGGGAGAATCTGTCCCTTCTTCATGATTATATACCACTTTGTGTTGGTCTATCACATAAAATCCTAATAATATACATTTACATTTGTGGTTGTAACGTGACAAAATGTGGAACTATTCAAGGGGTATGAATACTTTTGCAAGGCACTGTGTATATACACGGTGCTATAAAAAAAAAAAATTTGTGTGTGTGCATACAACACAAACTGACCAAAGCAATAATACTCCCAAAAAGAAAACAGTTATCTGTATTCAGAAGGAGACTGGTTGAAATTCATGCTACTTTTAACTGAACTGTTTTTCCACAAGAGACACTAAACTGCCCAGTGCTGCTGCTGTTACACTAAAATGTTTACAGAAAACAGTCACATAAACACAATAACAAACTCCCACTCCATTAGTGGAGCTGTCAGCATAACACTTAAGTTTCATGAGCAGCAAGACAGAGGCAGGGTGGGAGACAGAGAGAGAAGGAAAAGTGGTGGTTTAAAATAGACACAAACAACACAAACACTGTGAAAATGTGTACGGCAGAAGCCGGCGAGAGAGGTGCTAAACTGAGAGTGAAGCATGTGGTTCAGCAGAGTTCAGCTTTCTGCTCTCTTCTGCCCAATTTCGAAGTCTTATTGCCGCTCATATTTCTGCCAAGTGTTCTGGAAATCTCTCAGAGAATGACAGTCTGCAGGCAATGTGATTATTCCCAGCAGACACTTGGTCATATTGAATGCAGCACTTTCTCAATTAAATTTCCCTCATCCATTTCAAATATTAATGACGGCTGGAGACGGTGACTAGAAACTAGGCGGGAGGAGAAAGAGGAAAGAAAAGGGAGTGTGACACAGACAGCGAAAGGAAAAAGGCAGAACGGCAGAGAGGGAGAGAGAGAGAGAGAGATGTAAGAAAACTGCTAGGAAGAGCCATCATCTCAATTTATCATTATCACCCAAATGAATTTGCAGCTACTTTTTAATGAGCTTTGCATTTTCTGAGAAAATTGATTTCCATTACGTATTCTCCTTTTTTGCAATGTCCGTGCATAAATATGTATGGAACGGCATAGGACAGAAGACAAAGAGGCAGAGCTGGGTAATGAGGGCCAATGGGAAAGGAATGATGGCCCTCTGAGGGGAAGTGGGGGGGGGGGTGATATGATTGTGCTGTGTTAGATGTCCAACTTCACTGTACTCTTTCCCATGAGCCTGCCGGAAACGCCACACACAGGGGCACACAGAACCATCTAAGGTACAAAAAACAACCTACAGTATAAAGGCTGAAATAATCTGTAAACATATGCATCTGTGCATTAGTGCATCTGTATGTATGAGTACACAAAGGCATATCTCACCTAGTAATGTGAAAACTTGGTTCAGCTACTAACATGTGGTGTATCGTTCTCACAGCTGGAGGAGATGACAACAGCAGCTCGGAATGGGAGCATGACAACCACGGTGATAATTCTATTCTAGTCTTATCTGCATGCCAAGTGTCATTGCATAACAATGTAATCGTCAGCTAGGAGAGGACCCAGACATGAACCCCCTAACAGCACGCCTAGGGCGACAGAAGCAGAGAGAGACTTCCCTAAGGGTGAGAGAATGAGAGAGAGAGAGAGAGAGAGAGAGAGAGAGAGAAGGTAAAGGAGAGCTGATGCTAGACAGCAAGAGTGAGAGATGTTTACTGATCAGAGAAAGTAAGAGGGAAAGGTATGTCACAGTGAAGAGAGAAAGAAACCATGTGCAAGCGTGAAAGTGTGTGTGAGAGGCTGGTGAGAGAATGCGATTACCTGTAGAGCCAATCAAACCATGGCAGAGTGGTGTTTGAGCAGGCTGTGGTTGTGGATGTGGATGATGTCCAGCAGGGACAACAGTAGAGCCAAACAGCTCTTCACTCCCCATCTCTCTTCTTTCTTTACATACAACACTCCACACACCAGCTCTATTATGTCTGTAGAGAACCATTTATTATACAATACCTGAAGTGATTCACACATCTATGATATGACTGAGGCAGTATCAGATGTTTCCTGTGTTTATGCAGGAAGTGGTAATTTTGTCGAAATTACCACTTTTCCAATACTCTGAGTTTGTTTGTGAAGCAAGTTAACATTTTCAGTATAAATTAAGTTTATTATACAGTCCATGATAAATGTAATTACTAGAAATGTAAACCCAAAGCTTCTACACGATAGAATAGGACTAATTCTTAATGCAGCAACTTGATATTTGATAATATCACTGAAACTGTGACAATACACATATGATAAATTTTAATATCCCCTATTCACATGTAACCAACTTTGTGGAGAATCTGGGGTAGGTCTACCACTAATTCATAAAAGATACGATACACATTTTTAAAATACCAGTTGTCCCTGCTTTATCAATAGTGATGGAATCTGCCAAGAATGATGGATACATTCTAATGAACAATAATCTGTTTATAATAAATTATAATCAATAAAGAATTCATTTATAATTGCTTCCTTAATTCTGATGTTTACACCTCTGTTAATTACCACTGGTGGTTCAGTGGTAGGTTTCTCATGTCATGCAGAAGGCTCAGGTTCACATTACAGCCAGTGCCAGCCACTGGAGTTGCAGGGTTCAGATAGTGCTGGTTATTAAAGTACAATTTTAATCATATATTATTTCCCTTAGACATTTGCCTAAACGTCTGTGGGAGACATTAATAGTATTGAAAGTTTTTTTTATTGTCAATACAGCTTTCTGTGGTCTAAATGCCAACTATACTAGCTAGATTATTAGCCTCAGTCATTCGCTAGCTTTCCTGTTCAGCGTCCATATGCCCAGCTGTTGCCTAGCAACAGTGCTCTCCTGACTTCAACCACTTGAAAGGCAAGTGCATCATGTGCTCACCTTCTGATGTCAAAAATACAAATTCATAAATGAAATAGGGACACACAAAACATTGTGCTTAGTCCTATTTATTTACCAATAAAACCTCATGGCAGAATACTGAACCACAATTTATTGAAAGTCACAGAGACTAACACCAACGATGTGTGACACACAATACAATTAAATACCACAAAAGACATTCATCTCTCATTTGCAGACCTCAACAAGAGCTAGATATCACAGGACGTGCACTGCAGTACCTTTTATTAAATTGTAAAAGGCATACAAACAGCTCCTTTCCAACTTTTAAGCTTATTGTAACTGCACATAATATACTGACCTATGAAAAATTATGACGCAGAAGATAAAATCCTCCTCTTAAATCTATGAATTCCATTCAGCAGTCCTCTATACAATAACACTAGAATACAAGTCATGAAATGCCTTTTCTCTCTCCCTCCAAACCAATTATAAGGTTCCTGAAAGATATCATCTTTCATCATAGGACGTGGAACCTTTGCGGCTTTCTCTGCCTCGTAGCTTTTTTATTGCTCGCACTGACATTGTTGAAATATTAACAGCACATGAATAATCTGTTCATCTTGAAATAATAACTTTTCCTATCTCATGCTCTGCTACGTTTTAGCTGTCACCTCGGATCATGGCAGCCACTTGAACTATAGCACTCAAACTGCCATGATTTTGAATGCACACACAACCCTCATCCACATGACCAGAGGAGCAGGGCTGAAGCACTTCCATGACCACAGGCTGGGAAGAGCTTTATGAGGAGCTTCACCCACACAATGAAAGGGCAAATGTTAGATCAGAAGATGCTACATCAGAGGAGTAGCTACCCTTCGGGCAAAAAAGCTTTATGTTGAACTGTTGCTGGTTGTCAGCTCAGACATGAAGTCAGTGAAGCCAACCAGATACAGTCTGGAGGAAGTTAAAAGGATAATAAAAGAAGAGTATATTTGATGGAACATTACTACACAGACACTGTACAGAACTGAAGCAAACCAACAGTAAAAAGGTAAAAAGAGTCAACAAAATCTTTTGGGGACCTCAGAATGGTCCGTGCTCAATGTAAAAAAAAAAAATCAGTATGTTCATGTGGTTCCAATCGAGAAAAATGTACAGCACACCCACATGCCACGCTTTGAAATTCAGGAGGTGTATGAATAGTAGCAGCTTAACAGCTTTAAAATCAGATTTTATTAAGGATCAGATTTGTCCATATATTTTTTTGTGTTGTGAAGTGAGTTTAATCCTGAACTGTGAAGTAGCTTCTACATTTTTGTGACAGAGTGTAGAAGCTGCCTCTGCTCAAACACATGATTACTGCATAAGCAGTTGTAGACAATGTCTTCTCTAGCACAGAACACTCAAAGCTACAGAAAAATATAAACTGCAGCTCAAAGACCTCCAAATTAATTTACAGCAACTTTTAACAGAACAAATGCTAGAGCACTATAGAGAGTCAGTAAAAAAATACTTTACAAGGTTCCCAAGCCTGAAAACAATAACTATTTATGCTTACAGTTGTAAAACTGCACTTGAGAATATTTTCTGGCATTAATTTACTGCCTGTACTTCCAGTAAAATGATTCATGCAAATGATACGTTAAGTTGTAGACACTCTGCGAAGTATGCAAAACAAACAAGTCAGCAGTTCACAATTCACCGGAAAGCAATTTTTCTCAGCACTGCAGTGTGTGAGCAAAAATATGTCAAAAGAATGCAGGCTACAAATGTGAACCTCAGCACCACATATATAAATTTGTGACTGGTGGCTCAGAGGGCATTGTGCAAGCCCAATTTTCATTAGGATATCAAAGGTCTGAAGTCTGACTCGTTGTTTTTAAATGAAGCGGCAAAGCAGTTTCCCGTACTGCATTTGAAATAGGAAAAATGCAGCAGGCAGGACTCCTAGAGCCAGTCTATTCCCTCTCTCTCTCTCTCTCTCTCTCTCTCCCTCAGGGATCTTATCATTCATACAGGCAAATCTCACCAATTATAAAACTCATCTCCTTTTCGGTATGTCTCCCTCCCTTCTTTCCTCATAATCCCCCTCCTACCCCTTCCTCTCATTCTAACATACCGTTAACACTGTTGTTCCTTTTCTACCATTTTTATCCTCTCACTCACTTCTAGTCTCTTTCTTTTCTTTCTTCACCATGCTTTCACTTCACTTTGCTTCCTCTCTTAAGGCAGCATCCCACATCCACAGCTTTCTAGTCACACCTAAAAGGACCAATTATAGCATGCTTCCTCTGCTTACTCCTCTTCTCGAGCGGCACAGTGGAAAGTAGCCAGTGTTTGCGAGATAGTGCTAATTGTCAGGGTTATATTTAGTGCTGGGTCAGGCCTTCCTGAGAGGGGGAGCTGATAAGGTGCGTAATGACGGTACCCGAATGAGGTGACCTGTGTGTGACCCTGCGCTGTAATGAGTAGAGACAGCCCCCTTTACTGAAGCGCTCGCTGGGGAAGAGGACTGAAGCGTTGCTTCTGATGTGGAGAAACATTCTATACACAGCAAAATGAGAAAACAGCCAATTACAGTGTAGGATGTGGAAGGGGTTTCGATATGTGTGAATCCATGCAGGATTCACACTGTGCCGTGAAACAGGTTATAATGTTTCTTATGCTTTTCTTCTGTCTTGTTTTAATAAAAACATTCTATTATTTAGCGGAATGACAGAAGATTGACAGTATATAAAATATTTTATGCAAGAGCCATTTAACTAAACCTCACATTGTGCTGAGCTTGTATTGTGAGACTGTTAAAAAAAAAATCTTTATTTTCTGACAATGTGTAACTGTGTAACATTCACAAGAAATACTGTAGCTCACAATTTCTCTACTTCTTCTTTTGCCTTTCCCTCTCCAATGACCTAATCACACTGAGAGGTAAAAATGTTTCCCCTGACTTCATGTCCATTCTTCAGTAATGCATGCATCAGTGAATGTCTCAGTGGAATAATAGCGGTAGAGTAATGACTCAACTATGCCTCTCCTAGCCACTGCCTTGGCAGATTTTCTTGCCTGTGTTTGTGTGTGTGTGTTTGTGTGTGTTAGCTGAAGTACTTTTTTTCTCCCAAGGTGCCTCTCTCATTCTGCAGGGTGTAAAATGTAGAGTGTGTGTGTCAGTCTCTGACTCATCTCTTCATGCTTGGAACAAACCTAGAACACACACACGCACACATCTCAGCATCGGACTTGCTCCATCGCAGCGCTAAAGGGCTAATGGAGAAACAGCAGAGCCCTACTGCTAGCAGGAGCACACAGGACTAACTGTCAACATGAGCATAGTGAAAGAAATCCATCATTCAATAATTCAGCACAGGGAGCAAGGAGCAGGATGCAGGGAAGCTGAGGCCAAGCATTCTGGGTATTCAGTGGTTGAAAACAACAATACAACAGTGAGAGAAGCAGAGATGAGACAGACAGTAAGAGAGATATTCAGTGGTCAGGTAGATTGCATTAGATGACAGAAGAGAGAGAGAGAGAGAGAGAGAGAGAGAGAGAGAGAGACTATGTCTGAGGCCATATTAGGGGACGGGAGAGAGAGCTAAACAGTTCTGATGCAGGCTCCTGGACCAAGCCCACACACATAAGCACACCGATAAAAGGACTGCTGTCTGACAGTAGCCCTCAAAAATCCAGAAGAAAACCCTCACCTTTACCATCAATCACTAAGAACCAGAAAAAGTAACCAGCACTGCATTCACACATACACACATGCACATACACACAGCAAATATTCGGGGAAGGGATTGATAATGGGATAAAAAGATACTCAAGCAAGCAAGACAAGAGCAGCTCTATGAATGAAGAATTTGTTTTTCAATATTTACACATGAGGCTTGTGTCCACTCAGAAATGAGCAAGAATGACCGTATAAATAAACATTTAAAACATTAACTAAAATTAACCAGCCCTAATGAAAAATTGCATTACCTGTCACCAACCTTGTCATAGAAGGAGACTGAAAAAGAAAACCTATACAAATCCTCCTGGTAAAGGAGCATACATTAATAATAATAATAATAATATAATAATAATAATAATAATAATAATATTCCATAACATTGCAAGCAATGATGACAGGCCCAAGCACCCTGCTCCATCGGGGCACCGCACAATCGGTGTATTATTTGACACCTACATAAGATTATATAAGACCTACAAAAAGCCATCATGTGTGTGAGTGTTAACATTTGTGATATGTATGTGAGTACAATAGGTCCCAGATGCTGGAAAAAATGGCTCACACTATGATGTTTCTCAGTGTGATGTCACTAAACATGATGTCACTGAATGTGTCACTCAGTATAATGTCACTCAATACAATGCCACACAGAAAGTTATTAACCACTTTTCAGCACTAATTTAAGGCATCGTCATGGCTGACCCCTTTGAGAATGCAAAAACCTCTCTACAATTTTGCATCCTCAGTGTCTTTAGATCACATCGGCCCAGTTTGGTGGCAATCGTATCAATTCCCTAGGAAGAGTATATCAAAATCTACTGGGTGCATTTTTGTGAATGACTCAAAATAAGTGGCACTCCTGCGAAAGTTGTTTGCGTCAGTGAGCTCTAAATGTGTACAGAGTTTCATGTGAATACGTGCAGGTGTGTATGAGCTATGCAGCAAAATCTCTTGTGAAGGCCCCTGAGGGCCCCATGCTACGCCCGTGGCCCAGACTCTCAGGCATCCTAATGGCAACAGATTCCAACCTGTCTGCCAATTTTCATGGGTTTTTGAGCATGTTAAGACCCCCCCAAAAGCCCAAAAGTTTTTAAAAATAAAATAAAATAAAAATAATCCTTAGGAAAACAAGAGGGTCCTGCGCACCCTATAGTGCTTGGGCCATAATAATAATAATACATTTTCTAATTTAATTATTTAGGCATACCATTATTGTGCAAGCAATATAATTTTGAAATGCATTACCCAGCTCGATTAACCCTTGCTTTACAAACACTTCAAATGCATTTTTTATGGATTTGTCATTGCTTGGCTATGGACTTGCAAACCATTGTCATATGGACAAGACCCATGGCCCTTATGCTGAGGGTGTGAGAATGATCTGATCATGCAGTGGACAGCTGATTAGAAGCACAATGAACGGATATAGCTTCTAGGCAAGAAATCAGAAAAGGGATAGTGGAAAAACAATTTAAAGTTTTAATTAGAGCTCTATGTGAGGCCGACAGGAGAAAGATAGAAGGGGGGCAAAAAGACACTTAACATAGCTGATTTAAAAGAAATAAACTCATGGCAATGCCCCAACTATATAAAAGCATTATCATGTTCTAGGAGGTGCTATTATTTGACTAATCATGTTTTTACAGCAATAAATGAATCAGAGTATAAAAAAGCTTTGTTATAGATTAATTAAATGCCAGTTAATAGATGAGATCAGCTCCTTAACAACAAATAACAGTTAATACCAAACAAAGGCTAGAGTCCCAATGCTACACTGTTCCACAATAAAATAAAAGAAAAATGTAAATTAAAAAAAAGTAAAAACTGCGCAAAAGAATAAATCAGCATATCATATTGCACGATTTACACAAGGGCATCCTGACTGAGAACCTATGAGAGAGAGAGTGGTTTTTCACTCTCATGAAATGCAGGTGGTCAGATATGTATCTTAACAACAAACATGTTGGCTTTCATGAAAGTGTGTTGGACATGCATTTACTGTGATTACTGTAAACAGAAATGTCTTACCGGGGGGGTCTGTAAATAACCCCCCGGATTTTATCTCTATATACCATGACTGCTATGCTCAACATAGCTCCAACTCCATTGGGAAATTCGCAGATGACACAGTGGTGGTTAGTCTGATCCAGAACTATAATGAGACAGCTTATCTGGAGGAGATAGCAGCACTATAACTTAAATGTCTCAAAGACCAAACAGATGGTGGTGACTTCAGGAGAGGAAAGCAAGATTCTTAGTACACGCTGCTCAAGATCAACTGGACTCTGTTGGTTGACCAGCTACAAGTATCTGGGAGTCCATATCTCTGAGGACTTGTTCTGGACACCTCATATTACTTCACTAGTGAAGAAAGCGAGACAATAAAATATTGAACAAATAAACAAATCAAAAATCAAAAATATGGGATTGGTCAGAATTTTTTCACCATGTGTAGGAATGGGATTAAAATACTGTCCTGCACTGTGGCATATTGAATGAGGGGCAGCTTGGGCACTGCGCTGTTAAAATGTACACTGTGAACAGTGGATTGAGGACAGAGGAGGTTGACTGTTTACAGAGACTGGGAGTTTTTCTCTAATGAGAAAGGAACCTTCTGCACAAAACGTCTCGCATCTCTAGTCCATTAAGCCAATCACACATTACACTTTGATGGGTCAGTCCCAACTGCATCCATCTTAAGGTTAAGTGTTATAGCATAATAGATTGTCCGATTTGTTTCATCTAGTCTGAAATATTTCCAAACTATTAAAGTATATTTAGCCTGCTTACCTAGCACATTTTATTATGTTGTTCCCAATACATACTGTTTATGTGGTCCAATTACACTTAAATGTGATGAAACATTAGATTAGATTAGATTAGATTAGATTAGATTTAATTGTCACTGCACAGGTAGGTACATGGCAACATGCAAATATTAAAAGCATTACAGTGATTTATTCCATAGTACCCTGCGCTCAGTGTCAAATATGAATTCTCCTCACACTGACAGCTACAGTAAAAGCAGTTTTATTTTTTCCTCAGAAAATGTGTGAAAATGGCTATACTTTTCCTCTAAGCTCGTAGAAACATCAGTGTTCTCTCTTTCTCTTTAGAGAGATCCGTACTGTCAGGTGACATCATATTCAACAGAAGCCCAAGGCATACAGAGACAGAGGCAGAGTACTGTATGTTACTCTGGAGTGTACAAAGCTCACAAAAAAAGTCTGATGTAGGATCAGTGTACTGTGTTAGCTGTTATAGCCACCGCCAAAGGTAGAAGATAAAATAATGTATATATTGCAGTATATATGCTGAGATTTTATTTCACAAAAAAAATCTTTGCATTGTTGAATATATGTGTGTGTGTGTGCATGTGTGTGTGCATGTGTTTAGTTGACAATTTTGAGTTTTCTGTTCTGATTTAATTTAATTTGGCAACAAACATATATCAAATATTCCCATTCGAGGCTTGCCAAACATGAGGAGTAATAACAGTGGATCTCCACATGGCTTTTCACATCTACTTAATGCCTTTTTCACAGTGGCATATTGAATGAGGGGCAGCTTGGGCACTGCGCTGTTAAAATGTACACTGTGAACAGTGGATTGAGGACAGAGGAGGTTGACTGTTTACA
This sequence comes from Clarias magur, assembly GCA_013621035.1. NCBI lineage: Eukaryota > Metazoa > Chordata > Actinopteri > Siluriformes > Clariidae > Clarias > Clarias magur. The sequence goes on along the minus strand of QNUK01000291.1, from coordinate 409,716 downwards.
GAGACTGGGAGTTTTTCTCTAATGAGAAAGGAACCTTCTTCGCAAGACGTCTCGCATCTCTAGTCCATTAAGCCAATCACACATTACACTTTGATGGGTTAGTCCCAACTGCTTAATCTACATAATAACTCATTATAAGGTGGGAATCAAGCTTAGCGCCCGCTATAAAAAAAGGCTGGTTTTACACGGTTAATATTCTATTTCTCTTCAAAGTATGTAGATAACATGGCAGAATTCTGCAAATTAAGACCAATTTGTTTTGATAAAAAATAAATAAATATATATATATATATATATATATATATATATATATATATATATATATATATATATATATTTACGCAAACTCTGTGCACACAGACTAAAAACGGGAAACAAACCCTTGACACTGGATGTGCAAGGTCATAGTGCTAACCCCTACACCACCTTTCCATGGTCTTTCATGATTTTTATTTCTACTACTTATTATCTACCTTCATATGTGCTCTAATCTGAGGGGTTGTAAATTTTAGATAAAAAAAAAAAGGTAACTCTAAATAAACTTCTCCTCTGCAGCAGAGGTCAGTTTTCATCTTGGTTTACTGGGACGCTCTTCCTGGGATCTCTCATCGTCTATACATTTTTCTTACACATATATACACTTCCATAAATTTTCTTTTCATTTTCTTTTCATTTCTGTGAAGCTGCTTTGAGACAATGACCATTGTTAAAAGCGCTATAGAAATAAAATTGAATTGAATTTATCCTGTAGACAAGGTTGCGGGGAGCTTGAAGCCTATCCCAAGAGATTTAGGGCATGAGGCAGGGTACACCATGGACGGGGATAGCCAATCTATCTCAGGGTACACGCACACAAGCTCATTCACACATTATGAGCAATTTGGGAACACCAATTAGACTAATTTGTATGTCTTGGAACAGTGTGAGAAACCCGGAGTACCCAGAGGAACCCTACCAAGCATGGCAAGAACCCCACCAAGCATGTAAACTCCATGCGCACAGACCCCAAGGCAGGAATCAAACCCAGACCCTACAGGTGCAAGGCAACAGTGCCCAGTGGCCAGTAAGCCAATGTGCAGCCCTCTCATGTTGTTGTTACTTTTTATGGAATTAAAAATTATTTAATTCCATATGTGTTATGAATGTGTTTTTTCATACTGATAATGACATTATCTGCTTGCATAATTGTGCTTTTTTTTAAATATTGCTGGGTATTTAATAGAATTATGTTTTTGACTTGTTAATACATAAAAAAATGCAAAAAATCCTTCTTCCGTTTAATGGTACTTAGAGATGTGTAGAGATACAGTACATCGTATTTATTGATGAAAACTTTCAAGCATTTATGTGAGTAGCTTCAGATAAGTGTGTCCACTAAGTGCATGAAATTTAAATGTAAATGTCAACCCTGGCGGTGCGATACCACAGCGCTAACCATTATACGACCATGTTACTGTGGTGACTTCATTCACTTTGTTAATTATTTTAATTTGTAAGTATACCAAAAAAAGATACCAAACAGTAGCCAGGTGTGTTTCTTCCGCAATTTGGTCTGAGACCTGTCAGGATCACCATTCACTTAGGGTTTAAATTTTCCCATCACTTTTTCAATAGTCCAACTCATGTTCAATTGTGCCTTTCAAATAACCCAGTATTTCCTCACAGCACAGTAGTTATCACTCCTGGTTTCGGATGATCCCCTATACTGCTCATGTTATTTTTTTCCCTGCTCTATAATACCAACAGAAAAGACTGTTGACTGGCTGAATAGTTAAATCAATAAATTTAAATAAATCGGGAGCTGAGAAAATACTAAAATGTGCTGGGCAGGGGGTCCCGGAGTGAAGGACCACTGTCATAGATTGATCAACTCCCATCTGAGATGAACCATTATGTGTTAATGTGCATTTTTAATGTGCACGTGTCATTCTCCCTGAGTGAAAACTTTTCCTATTCATAGTGGAATTGTGATTGAAGTGTCTTCAGTTAAGGTTTGCAGTACATCATGTTGTAGGAGAGTGCAGATAAATCCTCAAGTACTGATACAACCAAAACAATATTAAGTTTTGAGTATCATTAGTAGAATCAATATGATCAATACCAAAATCACCATCCACCCCACTAAGCGTGTAGTTCTAGGATTATTTGTTTCTGGAACCATGTCAGCAACACACCTGCTGTATTCTGTTAACATGGAGTGGAGTCATGGAGTCTGTCACCCACTTGTGCTACCTGGGATTTAAAACATAAGCCCCCTTCATGCTGATGTTAAGTGCCAGGGTTTAAAAAGTGTGAACTGTTTTCACTGAGCACAGAGTCAATCAGCAATCAGTGGAAATCTAATAAAAAAAATTAATAAAAAATATAGTCAGTGAAAAAATGTATTGTAGTTATAGCATCTCTGTCCTCCTTTTTCCCCCATTTGGAATCACGTTGCTTAGTATTACCATTACATGAGTCAACCTTTAGTTGCTGTCAAAAGATATAGTGATTAAATGCGTTTCCAGTTTGATTTTAGGGACAATTACTGTATTTGATAAAGAAAAAAAAATAAGACATTAAAGTGCTCAGACCTTAATAATATATGTGATATGTGAACATAATTTTTTCAAAGAAGATTATTGAATATGTTTGATGTCTTCAGCATTTTACAATGTAGAAAAAAATGTTGTCTCTGCGCCTTTAAATCTTGACAAGGGGAATCTCGGAGAACATTTTGCTTCAGAGCGAATTTCCCTATAAGAAATAATGGAAACTTAAATGATTCGTTCCACAACCCAAAAATATTAATATAAAAATTATTAGCAGAAAACATAAAGTAAGATTGAAACTAATTAACCTGCACTTTACCTTAGAAAAGAATCAGGCTGTGTGTGAAGCAGAGACAGAAAAGGAGGGAACAGGGTTATTGTGTAGGATGACTTTCACACACACACGCACACACACACACGCACTGGTGTTAACTTTACTTAGACTGCAAATTTTAACATGCACTTTACCTTTGAAAAAAATCTCTCCCGACAGGAGACGAGAAGGAGAGGATTTATTGTGTAGGATGACTAACATACACACGTGATGTTAAATCCTGGACATCATTCTGTCAAAGTTCTCCACTTTCTTGAATACTGAATATATTGTCTCATTTATTTTTCGATTTTTAGGATTATTAAGCTTTACAGGACTGCCATTGTCTATCATCGTGCTTCCGGACTGACTCATTGAAACCATTGAAACTGGTTCATTTCTTCCACACCCCCACATGCACACACATACAATATACCAGACTCTAGACATTTTACACATTCACATGCACACTGAAAATATTGTATATAATTGTAAATATTGGCATCTGGTGCACTGCAGTGTCTATTTTGTACAATACACGTGAGCTACATTACTTATGCAATTCTACAAATGTTAGATGCAAACCACAGTCCATTCGTATCTGCAGAAATTTGTACACTACACCTTCTATTGAATAGGTCCCCCTTTTGCCCCCCTATGAGGGATGCACTGTGTGTTATGACACTGTAGGATTACACATTTACAAAATGTTAAATCTAGGTTCCAACAGAATAGTATATAAACTGAAAAGTTATGTACATTGGGTTTTTACATTTTAGGTAAAGATTATGGCATTCTAAGGACATCAAGTCTGGTAACCCAGGTGTCTGAGACATTAACCTTTTGTCTTCATGTAGTTCCTGACCACTGGGTAGGGTCCCAAGGTAAATGTGAATGCTAATCTCAAGGCCAGGCTGTGCCTTTGTCTCTATGATAATGTGAAGGTCTGGGCGATACTGTCAAGTTGATTAGATTAGCACCTATGCATTTGAAAGGCACTGTTATGCTGATGAGATCAGGGCTGGGGAACTTCCAGGCTGATTCCTGTACTACACTATGCTTTGTTTATATTGTCTCCACCTCTTTGTATCCCTCCCCCTTGTAAAGTATAAACTCTCCAGAACGGAGTTATAATTTTTAGACTTGGATGACTGCAGCGATGCGCGGCGGGTTCTCAGTAAAGAATAACTTCTGCTGGAAAGATTTCCCGACATCTCCTGGTCTCTGATTCAACAAAGGAAGAAAAGTTCACAACAACACCTTTCTGTTACATTTAGATGATGCCTAATATATCCCACCCAGTTCCAGCCTCCATTGTAATGAAATATTGAAAATTTAACGGCCACATTGTAACAGCTAAACAACTGGGTCAAATCAATTACAAAATTACAAAAGCTCCTCTGGGATGTTTCCAAGCTGCAGTGGTCAGGGCATACCAAAAGTAATCCTAGAAAGGAAAACTGGTGAACTGGCAACAATGTCATGGGTGGCCAAGGCTCACTGATGAACATGGGGAGTGAAGGCTGGTAGGTGGTCATAATGATCAGTATAGCTAGCTAGGTATTGGCTTAATGGTTATCATTGTTGCCATGCACTTTAAGCATTGGGGGATCGGATCTTGGTTTTTCATTTTCTGCTTGATGAGTCTCCTCCAGGTATTCTGGTTTCCTCCCACAGACTATATGTATTGTATAACTCAGTCTCAATGTACATATTTGACAGCCATTAACTGGCTCATTACTACAGCTATAAATGTTTCAGCTGGGAAAATTCTTTCAACACAAACTGATGCAGTGAATAGTTCTAATTGTTTAAACAACCATGTCAGAAGACACATCTCATGGTCGTGGAAAAGATGTTCGAAATGGTCAAATTATTGGCCTGTATCAAGCAAAGAAAACCAGGAAGGAGATTGATGAAATTACTGGAATTGGTTGAAAAACTGTCCAACCAATTATGAAAACCTGATGACCTCAATGCACTGAATAACCAGGTTATCCCAACTATGGATTTTTTCGTGATGGCATATTCCAGGAAAACAATGTCAAAATTTACATGAGGAATCTCTTTAACATATGAATTACCCCTGCCACATAGTCCTGACCTTTATCCCATTGACAAGCTTTCGGGAACGTTGGAGATGACTTCACAGAGTGGTTAGAATTTTTTTACATGAATTCTAGAGCTCGGTTGAAAATTAATGCTACTCTGGATGGGAATTTACATTTACATAATGACTACATGGTGAATACATATCATAATCAAAGCTAAAGGTGATAAAAAATGTAGAGTTTTTTTTTTCTTTTTTTCTAGGTACAAGAATCATTTGATTTTTAAGTCACCATCTATTTGGAAATAGCAAAAATACTCACCATATTCACTATATAGATTGTACATGCATTAGATAGTCACTAGCAACAGCTACAGAAAGAAATACTTGAAATGCAACAGCCACAATATCTGTTTATGCCTTGAACCATTCAAAATGTCTTTTCTCTGAAAGACTTTTTCTTTGCAGAATGTGGAGCACTGTGATGCCCTGTTTTATCTGAGCCACACTGAAAGACACTCTCCTCAGACTCACATAAAGGTAAACTTAAAATTTCTGTCGTGAGGTATGATTCCCATAAAGTGTACAATTTTCTGGATGCTTTATTCTTTACTAAAGCTGGATTGGGAGACCCAAGGCAATAAATAAATCATACTAACAGAAACAAGATCCAGCCTAAAGGCTCTATGAGCACTTACTGCTGTGACTTCAAAGATGGCAGACAGAAGACTACTCTCCCTGACAAGCCTATGTTAGGGACACAAAAAAATACATTAGGTCCATGGCATCATGGCTATAGTCTGTCTTCATTACTGTGACACTTATGCAAGTATTAGACTTGTATAAATATGCTGTTGATGGCGGAAAGCTCTAAGACACAAAGATCAGTCATCTAAGAAAATAACCTTTGACTAATACCTTCAGGAGAAAAGCATGAAAATAAGAGAAAGATGGCTGAAAGAGTAGATGAGAGAAAATTTGGGAAGAAAAAAATGTATGCAGGGGAACAGAGAGACAGAGTGAAGGAGAGAAGGGGAGGTAGGGGGAGAGTGTTGTGTTCTATAAGGCTTGGGACTGAGGAGTAATGTATGTCTTTATTGAAGATGACTTCGCTCACACTGTTATTGATTATGCCCTTTGATTCACAGCCAATTACCATATGCATATAAAGGCCTTCAAAGGGGAACACCACAATACTGGGTGAAAATGAGAGCTAGATTGAATGAAATTAGCTAAAGGGTCACTCTCAGAATATTAATCATGATGCTTGCCTTGCACTAAACAATGATATACTGTATGGCTACGAAATATGTGTCGATTCTCCTCATGACATGTCTTTGGCACTGGCTAATGCCTCTGTGCTATAAGATGCAACAGAGAAAGTGCTCATTACCTGTGCTGAGGCAAATCATACTCGAACCTGCTGCACATGTGGAAAAGCTGGAAGTCACACAAGACAACCACACAAAAGTCAAAGGAGCTAAATATTACATAGCAAGAAAGAAAAAGTGACCATAAAAAACATTGTGTGCCAGTGGTCAGGACTAAAAATCTATTTATTTGATTTTCAAATAGAAAAATGTCGGAGGATAGAAACCTACTTTGTTGACTTGGCAGTATCTTCAGGACGTTCTCAATGCAGCAAAGTTGGCCTGAGAACCTGCCCCAAAGCATGATGTTTCTTCCTCCGTGCTTGACTTTAGGGATGGTGTTCTAAGGGTGCTATAAGCATTTTTCTTCCTCCAAAAATGGCGAGTCGAGTTAATGACAAAGAGATAAATTTTGGTCTCATCTGACCATAGCACTTTCTCCCAATCCTTCTCTTTGTATTTCTTCCATATGCAAATAATCGCTCCAACAGTTGTCTCCTTCTCAATCTTCTAGCTGATGGTCTTGTAGCCCATTCCAGGCTACAATCTTGTTCCTGACATCCTTTTATAGCTTTTTGGTCTTGAGAATGATATGATGTTTTGTAAGCACCTAAACATCAGTATGCAGCCTGGGGAAAGAAGTTTATGTATATAATATATAGACCACAGACTGGAATAAAATACAAGTACAGTACAATCCATCTTGTGCTTTTAATATTGATACTGAAATACAAAATACTTGCTTTTTTAGATTGCATTTTTGCATACTATTACTAGTAGTCTGATTAAGCCATGCTTACATGTAGACAATTTACAGGTATGTTTACAGCATGTTTTTTTTTCTTTTGAATGTTAGGCAACTGTGGCTTTTAGGTTTTTAGGTTGCTCCTGCATCACTGTACCTGCATAGAAAATTCACTCAAGCCTGAAAATAAAATAAAGATTATAATCTTTTGTAGTTTTCAAAATTTCATCTTCCGATATCCCTAAACGAGTCCACAAACTATACTATCAATTTCTTTTACAGTCCATCTGTATAGATAGTTACTGTAGATACATATTAGCTAAAAATGAGAAAAGTTTGTAAAAACTTATAATGTTTTTTTAAGAATACACCATACAAGTCTGATACCTTGTCACCTAAGTATTAGGACATTATGATGACACATACCATTTCAATATAGTTTGATGTTGTGACATGTGACCGGTTTCATCTGTGAAGACTGCCAGTCTTGCATCTCACCTCTCTACATTACATTTACAGGTTAAAAGTCTCAATGAAAATATGACGTGTAAAATATTCTATAACATGACGTTATCAGAGCCATCAAATCTGTCATACTTTGTACTCCTGTAGTAACTGTAGTTACAACATTTTCAAAGACCGAAAAGACTGCCCCAAGAGAAAGCACATCAAGCTTCATTCATACCACTGGGCGTCTCAGGTGGTTATAGAGAGAAAAATAATACATACCCAGGTCACACCTTACTACATTGACTACTCACGAAGCTACAAATCCTTCCGGTTTTAGTGAGTTCATATGCATGAGATGTGAATTCAAACGCACAAGATGTTGAGACCTTCGCATTAAGGTAGATGATAAATATAGGAGCTCTGCAGCAAACTACTTCATCAAAGCAAGTTGGCCTGTTGGTGTTATTTTTATTCTGTGTACATTATATTGCTGTTTTTTTTTGTTTTGTTTTTTAACTCTACATCAGTCTGTTACTGTCTGAAGAAGCATTCTTAAAGACAGGCCAATCTTTTTATATAAGCTTATTTGATACATATTTTTTATTATTTACATGTTTTGTGGTATGTTTTAAACAGGGAATTTAACCCTGTCTTTGTGGAGTATTTTATACACTCTGTTTTTATTAATGTGGCTTTGACTTGGAACTGAATTCTCAGCCCAGTTTGTAGAAAATATTTAGCAACATATACAGTATATCAATATTCAGTCTAAAATCAATTAGATATTATTTTTGGTCTATATCTTCCCCACCTACTAAACATCATAACTATCAATGAGAAATAAATATGGTGATTAATATTAGTGAATGTCCCTCTGCCCTTTCTCCTTTATTTAAAACAAAGAACTCACTGCCAACTTTCCCATGTCTCATCATCATTTCCCACTACACTACACCAAGAGGCATGGTCGAAATTACTCAGACACAAACATAGAGGACAGTAGAGCTGACAAATGGGACTATTTATCTTCCTGTCAGAGTGAGAAAAGGGGAAGCTTGATGGCAGAGTTTCCTCCATATTGTGCACTGTATGCCTGTCTGTAGTCTGATTGCACTCCATTAGTTCTTTAATGTGTAAGCAACCCAGGAGTCAGACTGTCTATTCATCTTGCTCAACAACTACATGTTTACAGAACCAAACAGGGTCAAGTGGAAAGGTGTGACAGGGATATATCTGTATACAACACTCAGTGCAATGATCTTCCCACTACATCAGCAGTCCTACACATGTCAAACTGCACAACACAGGAAGTAGTACTACACATAGTAGGTACTATGCTCTGCCATGCTATACTATACATACAATTTGGTCTATTTTCACTTGGGTTATACAGTAAGTATCCAACATCCGACACCTAATCTGCACTTTTTATTCCCTACTTCTGTGTTGGATTTCCTATTAATATATATTTATATGACTGATATATCTCATATGTTTGAAATTGTTGAAATGTTTCATGGTAGAAGTATTGTAAGATGAATGGATGTTGCCTCTGGATGATGTTCTAAAAATAGGATAGTAAGTGATTATATATTATTATTCAATTATTTGGATGTTACGTAATTGATTGACAAGTTAAACACCACTAAATTAATGTACAAAGAAAAGTTGTCCTATTCATGTCGCAGCAGTTTCAGACTCCTCTTTTTTACACTGTAGGTTTGTTTAAGTCATGTGGTGGGTCTTACAACCCTGAGCACATAACATTTCCATTATCCCCTTTATTAAAACTACTTTGGTGCAGTTTTGATTTTAGCTGTGCAACATGGTAAAGGAGCATTTTCATGGAAACATGACATGCATGGATTGGCATTTACACAGGTAAATGTCAACCCAAATACTGTCAGGCATCTAATGGGAGAAGGAACACAATCTCCATGGCTGCACAGAACATTTTGATGGGATTGGTAATCAGATGGGGAGGAAAGCCGGTAAGTAAATGGCTCCCACTTCTCTATTCAATTCCTGTAAGAGCACACAACAGCTACGACATTTAGGAGGCCACATTTAAATGCTGCTTACATGAGTGCATGATGTCCATACTATTACTGTCTGTTCACTCCAAATAACATTTTTATTGTATAAACCATGCATCCACTGTGTTAAAAAAAAAAAAGGCACAGAAGAAATGTCAGGTGAAGGGCTGACTGCTGAAATTCCTTAGTATACGCACCATGCTTTATGCTTATCTTATAATCCTGTGCATTTGTGCATGAAGTAGATACATCTCATATTCTAAGAAAGAAACTCAAACATGTGGGTTAGACCTAAAAAACAAGTTACCTGTATGACTAAAAGAATATATATACATAAATATAATATGACTATATTTATATTGAAACACGACAGTAATTATTGTTAACCCAGCTGTTTACTCTATGAATAACATCTGTTTATGTTTAAAACTACTATTGCATTACCCTTAATAAAGAAACTATGGAATACATACACTCATGCACTTGTGTCCTGCCTTTTCATGTGGCACCTAGGTATGCTTCAAACAATTTGATTTTTAATCAAGTCAGTTTCAATATATTGACATCCACCAATTATACATGATTAACTAATTGGATAGCCCATAGTAGCAAGGTGTATTCATGTTTTTACACATTAGCAAATTGATTCTGTACTTTTTGTACAGAAATTTGTTCTGTTGTGTGGAGTATGGAGTATGTACTAAGGCCTAGGATTCACACAAACCTTCCTGCAAGCAAGCAAGCAAACAAACAAGAGGCCAGCCTGCAACCTGTGATTATATGCCTTTCTCTATCCACTTTTTCCACTGTCCATTTTCAGTCACACTACAGCCAAGTGCTACTGTGTTGCTGTCCGAGGTTGGCAGGTGGAATTGCCAAACCCACACAATGAAAATGTTCAGTCTCACACTGACTGTCAATGTCTCTGTCCACACACACATAGAGCATGTGACACTTCCACAACCTGCTCGCCATGGATTCAATCTGTTCCACATACACCTTGTCCAGTCTAATAAGACTCCAACATTCGGGCTTCACAAATCTGTATGCCACTGTGCAGAAGAGCTTGTTTCACAAAACCCCAGCAGAATACTCATAGCTTTATACCTGAACTGGCGATGAAGTTTAGGATTAAATAAATACAGTCATTTAATCATTACAAGGAAATCTATATCTCCTTAAGTAGCCCTCCCTCCAATAGTTTGCCATGTTGTTAAGCAACACTAAATAACAACAACAACAAAAATTAATCACTTACTTCAAAGCAAATTGTATTTAAAACAGGCTGTGCAAGGGCATAAGTAGCCAAGAGTTCTTGATAATTGGAAAGTTTGAACTGCTACCAAGACCAATAATGAAAGGAAGACCATGCTTGTGCACAGAACCTGCTAATATCCCCAATTTGCAATCTCATTTTGCTAGAAAACCATCAAGTGAAGGTCTTCTCTTTTTTAGGACTTTATCAAGCAGTAGCAAACACAATTTAATCTCACCATTGTGAACACAATAGCTCCTCATAGATGCCAGGGTTCGGGTGGGGGTGGGACTGTGGATGGTGGTGACAGAAAAATGTTCTTCAATTGCTGACATCAATTTGAATAGTTCAGCGGCACAACGTGCTCTATCAGCACCAAGAAAGACAATGTGTGGAGAGGTCGGGAAGAGCCATTACAGAAACGGCAGGGGAATAAGGAGGAGATAAGAAAAACACACACTCACACATTCCCACAAAGACTATCCATCACTGCTTTAGCTCACAAGGAAAAAGGTGAGCAAAATAAAGATGGGCATGTTTCTGAACAAGGGAAGAAACTGCTACAATTGTATTTGGAAGTGAATATAATTTGGCTTACAAATAGCTAACAGTGCTCTGCGCAATAGTGGAGGCATTCACTGTTTGGTGATAGGATTTGATCTCTTGTGACACCTCTTGCAGCATCAAATTTCCCTCATGTGTAGTAAATACCAATGTCAGATGGTCAGTGGCCAACAAACTTTCTGATGGGGGCAAATAATAATAAAAAATAAATAATAATAAAACATTTTAAAACAATTTTTATCATGTACATGAGATGAGGCTGCTGACTTTTGTGTCACTTTCTTAGGTGTTGCCAAATCGTTGCCAAATTTAATGCCAAAACAAATAAACAATATATGCCTCTGACAAAGGTAAAGCAGCATTTGAAGATTAATGAAGGAATGAACAAAGAGCAAATGGCACCACAGCAGCAGTAATTCTCACTCCACACAACACAAATAAATCTGATTCTTAAATCTTGATCTGTACTGTATACGGGCTTTAGCAAATCCCTGGCTGCGAGACGTAAACTTCATGTACTCTTTTATCCTAAGGTACTGTGTAACTAAGCCAATTCTAGCTAGATAAAACGTACTAGCTAAATATTGTTATGGTTTAGCCAACTTTATTCAACATTTCATTAACTGCACCTATCAGTAGTGTTATCTACCCTTTGCATGTTACCTCAAGTTATATTCACTAAAGACTACAGTAGAAGCTAGTAGAACGGTTGTGCAGCTGCTCTAACATTTAAATTGTTGCAACTCAGAAATTAGACGCTAACACTAATAACGATGAATAAAACATATGTTAGTGACAGCCATGACCAAAGGTTATGAGAATGACACAAATACTGTATAAGCAACATAAGCAACCCGACACAGGAACGGTCGCAGGATGCTTCATTGTTGGCATGACACAGGACTGATGGCAGCGTACACCTTTTCTTCTCCAGGCAAGCTTTTTTCGGATGCCCCAAACAATCGGAAAGGGGATCCATCAGACAAAATTAATTTGCCTTATTCTTCAGCAGTCCAATCCCTGAACCTTTTGCAGGATATCAATCTGTCCCTAATGTTTATTCCTGGAGATACGTTCCTTCTTTGCTGCCCTTCTTGACAGGTACCATCAGTCCTGTGTCATGCCAACAGTAAAGCATCCTGAGACGATTCAAAACTGCACCAAAGTAGCACTACTGAAAAGGAAAAGGTGGAAAAGTGAGTGGGCTCACTCACAATTTCACTCTCAAAAAGAACACATCCACGAATAAAGAATGGTACAATAACATCCTCCAAGAGCGACTTCTCCAAACTATCTAAGAACAGCTTAGTGACAAACAATTCCTTTGCCAGCATGATGGACCATGTTGCCGAAAGGCTCCTGACTCACTCTGTAGGCTCCCTATTTAGGCGTCCCCCCCTTCTACAGGTGCGCGAAGGGGCGAGGACGCAAGGTCGTGCCAGCTGCCGATAATTAATGTTAACAAACCTCAGGCTTTCTCCGTGTTAAAAATCCTCCCATTTTTTCCCCTGCCTCCCTCCTTTAACCCTTCTCCTTCCCCGTTTTATCAAAATAAAATTACCCTTTTTACCATAAGGCCTCACCTTGTGTCTGTGTGATGTACATGTCTTTAGTGGATTGCATACACTTGGACAAGTAATTAGACTGATAGCCATATTGCAACTACTAAAATGATCGCAATAGAACCTTCATAATACCTTTAAAATATATATGTTGTAATATATGTTAAAATGTAACAAATATACTGTAGATCCTGTCTGTGCACTATAACAATTTATGTTACTTTGCCTAAACTATTCTTCCTAGCATTTTGCACAGTAACCTTACAACAGATGTCTTCAGCATAAAACTATCTGTTCTATACATTTATAGGTTATGTTGTTCTAAAAATATATATAAAGAAATGTAATTTCTTACATTGGACCTACAAAGGTCCAGTGCAGGTGCGCATAAACCAGAGGTGAATGCTGGTTTCTTTAGTTGAACTGTCATATGGTTAGCTACTGTACATAACACTAAAAACTATTTGTCTGCTTCCGGGTTACAGAGTGTGTTGTAGACACTGAAACAAACAAGAAAAAAACAGGCACAAGGATGATCAAGACCACTACAGCTTTCTAGAGAATCTGCAGAGACAGCATCAGTCATGGCTAGCAAGGCAGATGCAGCAGCAACAGGAGCGTGATGAACGATTTATTTCATCTCTTATGGAGGCCAACGCACGGGCTACAGAACGAGTTGTTTCCTTAATGCTTGATGGTCTCCAGAAGATGATTAGTCCACAAATAAACAACCCACATATTTCGACAGAGCTGCTCCATCCTGCTCAAAACGGAATTTCAAGTCCTCGCTCATCGATAAAAAATGAAGACTTTGAGGACTATGAGACAGGGTAGTGTATGTGTGTAAACTGTTTGGCACAGCAGTAAAGCAGAAGCAATGTACTTTGAAACACAGAGCCAGGAATGAAGTCCTGGTAAGCTCCATAGAGAATCTAGTGCTAATAACTAGAGTATAACATACTGGCAAGCAATGTGTTGAACAGAAGCACAAACAAAGCTGACAGTAGCACGAGCAAAGCAACTAACATGCATATTTATAAAATCTTTACATTAACAATTTTTTTAAGTCCTGGTTTTAAAGCTACCTATTTTATGTGTATTTGTTGTCAAAGCACCTGAGCTGCCATAGTGTCCTTCCTGCCTGTCTTATTCCAAAACTGCTGGGTCACAATTGAAATGACTCTGACACTTTGTTTAAAACAAACTGACTGTTTCTCAAATCGGATTGGTCAGGCAGCATAATTTTTTTAAAAATAAGAGCAGCTTACAGTGGTGCTAGCTAAAATTCAGACCACAGGTTTCTATTAATATGCTTGTTTCTAAAAGGGTTATCTATATAAATAAAAGAAAAATAATTGTCTGTAAATTGGTCAGAACTCGCTCTTGACCAGAAACCAGTATCAGAAAATTTTCTGTCTGTATGCCTGTCCAGTCAGATTTTCACAGCATCACGCGAAACTGTCTTGACAGAATATAATGAAACTTTGGCAGTACTTACTGTAGGTATTTTCCTGAAGTTAAACCTGTGCCATAAATTTAATCAAAATGTTGAGTAGATGTGAACTAGCAGTATGAGTAGTTATGTGCTAGATTATTTTACAGCATCCAGCATTTTTTTTTAATTATTATTTTAAATTAACTTTTTTCCCTTAAAGTGGGCATGGGCATATATGTCTCTCAACAGAGCCAATCGATGCGATAGTTTACAATATAGACAGCATATGCAGAAGACACAGAAATTAGAGTAATGTACCTACAAGCCACCAAAATCCTCAAAAAACAGAAAGAAAGCAACTCAGCTTTGGCTTACTTCAAAGAAAGGAAAGTAGACTATGTAAGGCGAACCTTCAAAGATGAATGGACAGATCAACATCCGAACAACATTTACTCTTCCTCCGTGAAGTTTAAAACCAGTTTCTCTCATATGTCCCGAAACCATGGGGCTTATAAAAAGTAACCACCATGAGATAAATCATCTGTCGTTAGAGCAAACATATCCACAGCAGTCAGTTGAGAGCATGTAAAATACCCGAACTGAGAACCCAGAGTTGTGCACCAAAATTATCCCCAGCACAGACTGCCCCCATGCATAATTGCAATAAAAATATTTATGTGCTTAGTGGTTAAGGCATTGGACTACAGTTCAGAAGGTCCCAGGTTCAAACACCAACCACCAAGTTACCACTGTTGGGCCCTTGAGCAAGGTCCTCAACTGCTCAGATGTATAATAAGAAAATGTAAGTCGCTCTGGATAAGGGTGATCGCCAAATGCCTAAATGTTATGTAACCATAAGTGAAATCAATACATTGAGTAAAAGTGACATTATGAACAGTTATGTGCTGGGTTTGATAATCTACTTTAAAATAAGCTACTAGTTAATATTTTCACCGCTGAAACAACAGCGCAGAAGTGGTATAAGTAAATTTTAATGCACTGGAGTCATTTTAAAGCAAAACTTAATCTTTACTTAATCTACTTTTTTGATTTCTCATCTGTGATTAACTCTCCGATTACCACACAGGGAGTGTATTTGGCTGATGACGAAAGACTTAAACAAGGAACGCTTAAACAAAATGTAATATACTCAACCTTTATTAATAGGTTAGGCAAAGAGTTCTGCCATACAGAAAGACAGGCAGACATGTAGGTGGGCTTCAACCTGAAATAAGGTTTCCTATCAAGGTTTCTTCCTATTGCCATATTTTTTAAGTTTTTTAATGCCACTGTCACCCTCAGCTTGTTCATCAGGGACTATCTAATCATTTTGATTCATACACATTCACATTTCATACAAACTTCCATAATTAATTTTAATTGTGTAAAGCTGCTTTGCGACAATGACAATTGTTAAAAGAACTACACAAATAAATTGAATAATTATATTTAACCTTATATTAACCTTTTAATTATTATAATATTTCTTATTAACATAACTTATTATATTAACCTTTTAACTATTTCTGAAAAACTATTTTCCTATCAATGACTTATACTCACGCTAGTCATTGCTATAGTAACAGATGACACAGTAACTTGTAAGTAGGATGTGTCGCAATAATCTAAGCCTAACAATATGGACAGGTATAGGTCTTGGTCCCCACTCTAGAAGCAAAGACTTGTACCTAAATAATGGATCATCATCCAGCTCAGTGTCATCTATAGTAACAATGCCTATCCAATAAAGGTAATTTAAACACTGACAATAATGATTGTAATTATTGAGGAAAAACTTAGCAGTGAGTCTCAGTGTGTTAGCAGACCCTCAGTTATGAGAGATAACAGACGTGTGATTGAGGATTTGCGCTCTAGATCCCAGGTTTCCTTTTCTCCTTCTTCTTCCTCCATCACCTCCTGGCTCAGAGTGATATCTGACAGAACCATTAAACTTACAATGCTCCACTCCACTGAAACGCAAACACAGGAGAGTTGTACATTTGCCTGGAACCTGGCACAACAGCAAACGAATTTCACAGTGTCTCAAAACTGATGGTAAGATGCATTTATAACATCAGTAAAGCATTAAATTATTGACTAATCTCAGTTTATCATAGGCAAATGATCCCAGACAATTCTTATTTGGCTCATGATAAGCAGAGAAATGTAAAAACAGGCCTGAGTATGTTATAAGTTACACTTCAGCCTGTCTGCTGAGCCAGTGGCACACAACTCACCATTCTTACTAAGTGCCAGAGATGCCAACGGCGGTAGGATCGAATCCACAACCTTGGACAGAGAAAAAGCAACACATTATTCCCCATCCAAGAGAAGCTCACCTAGATAGTCTTAACAATTCATATTCACAGTCACACACAGTGATTCAGGCGAAAACAGCTAGCAGGCAAAAAGTGAGAGAACTCAGGGGAGCTCCAATTTGCATGGAAATGTGATGTCAGTTTATGCCCCTTTGATCATGTAGAGCCCATTACAATGAAATGCCTTACGCCAGCTATTTTTGAAAATTACAACTGGGTTTGTGATCATTACCAACTAGAATCATCTCCATAGAAACAAAGGTTGCATACAGGTAACTTAATGTGAATAGCTAAAAGAGCGAATCATACAAAGAATTCCATTTTGAGAAACCAATGTCAAGAAAATACATTAGACAATGTATTTCTAAAGAAAATGTGATGTGTCATATTTCTAAAATGAATAGTCCATAAATCATCTATAATATTAATATTAATGTACTATAATCCTGAACAGAATGAAGGTTTATGGGAAATTTTGTACATAATCATCTTATCTATTGTGCCCACTGTTTGTGTACACACAATCAGTGAGAGCTGGACATGATAGTGAGGAATGAGGTTTAATGACTTCTGGCTTTCTGTAATTAAGGTGCCTTCTCCTATTATAGGGCACCAGAGGACTGCTTCCTCTCAAAGCTTCCTAATATGTTGCTCCCACCAATAAAACATTGTTAGTCATTAAAGGAGGCTCAGACAGATAGAAAAAAAAAAAAACACCCACACTGTTGACCACTGCAGTGTGGAGAGTGATTTTCTGTTGCTTGCAGTTAGTGAGTACAGTAGAACTGGCCAGCGAGAAAGCTGGGCCTCAGTGTTGGGTCCCTTAGCTGTGAAGATCCAGCCTTGTATATAAGAATCCTACAGTATACAATAAATAATTCCCTCTCTCTCTCTTTCTCTCTCTCTCTCTCTAGAACCCCCCCCCCCCCCCATGATTCAATAGCTTGTAGATCAGTCTCTCACATCGCTGTAGAGCAACTTTGCCCATTCTTCTTTACTGTATTTTATTGAAGTTTTGGGCCATTTACTTATGCAATTGGGTTGAGGACTGGACTATGACTAGGCCATTCTAAAACCTTGATTTTTCAGCCATTCTGATGTAGATTTATTGGTGTGCTTCAGATCATTGTCCTGTTACATGACGAAGTTTTAGCTTTTAGACCGATGGCCTTACATTTGCCTTTAGAATACTCCGTTATACAGAGGAGTTCATGTCGACTCAATGAATGCAAGGTGCCCAGGTCCTGTAGCTGCAAAATAAGCCCAAGTCATCAATTGTTGATGTTACTGCTGAAATGCTGTTTTCCCAAACACGCCACTGCCTCTATTGCCTCTAGAATACTGCTTTATACAGAGGAGTTCATTGTCTACTTAATGACTGCAAGGTACCCAGGTCCTGTAGCTGCAAATTAAGCCCAAATCATCACTTTTTACATTTAAATTTAGGCATTTGTCAGACGCTCTTATCCAGAGCAACTTACAAAAGTCAATCATTTGTTGAGTGATTTAACAGACTTATTTTAATATTACACAAAGATAACTCAAGTAAAACAGCTGAAATGCTGTTTCCCTTACCATGGCACTGGGCATTAAGGCCAAACACCTTGGTCTCGTCTGTTCATAGGACATTGTTCCAGAAGCCTTGTGCGTTGTTCAGATGCAGTTTTGCAAACCTCAGTTGTGCTTCCATGTTATTTTTAGACAGAAGAGGCTTTCTTCTGACAACCCTTCCAAACGAGCTGTGCTTGTCCAGTCTTCTTCTAATTGTGCTTTCGTGGCCTTTAACAATTAAACAAGCTCAGTGAGGCCTGTAGAGTCTGAGATGTACCTGTAGCTCTTGGATTTTTGTATTTCTCTGAGAAGTGCTGATTAGCAGCACCTGGCTGCAACTTAATCTTTTAAATCCAGAGGCAGTAATGGTTACTTAGTGTTGCCCACATGTTTTTTTTTTTTTTTTTGGTTCCATTTTTGATAAACAAATAATGACAGCGTAATAATGTTATATGCTGTTTGTCAAAGGTTGTATTTGCTTAATATACTAATACTAAGACATTAGTATTTCTATTGGGTTTTTGTACAAAAACACATACAATTAAAATTTTTAGTATTAAGTTTTGAATGACTGTATAGTGCCATGAAAAAATATTTGCCCCTTCTTGAAGTTTTAGTTTTTAGCATACTTGTCACACTTAAATGATTAAGATCATCAGACTTATTTCTATTATTACACAGACATAACTCAAGTTATCTTATGCAGTTTTTAAATAGGGATTTAATTTATGGGAAAACTGCTGTCCAAACCTGCCTGGCCCTATGTGGAAAAGTAATTCCTCCCTTGCTAAATCATGAATGAGCTGTGTGTAGGGACTGGCAGGCCCCCTCAAAGAGGGCCGGTGAAAGAGGAAGAGACATTTCACGACATCAGCAAATATGGAAAGAAACGGTTACTCTTTCCCAAATCAGATGGTGCAAATCTGCAAAAACAACTTCCTTGCACCAGAGAAAAGCATCTCACATCTCCACTCAAAACAGTGTAGAGCAGCACAAGTGCCTTGAATAGGGAAGTTTCACAACCCCCTGGCAGTTGCTGACCCCAGGAATGCGTTTCCTCTGGGCCCCAGAACAGAGAACATACAAAGCTTTAGGGACACGTAAAAATAAAAAAATTGGATAAGGGCGTCTGCCAAATGCCTAGATGTAGATGTAATGTTGCATTCGTGCAACGAAGAGGCCCACAGAAGAAGTCTCAGAGCATCATCATTGGGAACCAGGCAACCAAAACGCCATCAAGGGCTTTCCCAAAAGACGTCACCTCAATCCAGCACTCCGACCAATCAGCAACACCGTGATTCCTTTCACTCGAGACGACCCACCAGATGAGAACGAAACGTAACGCAAGTAAACAAACAAAGCTTCATACCTTGCTGAAAGTAGTGCACGATTCATAACTAAACCGTAAGATTAAACCCAAGGCTCTGCTCTTGTGACCTTCTCAGTTCCAGTAAATCATACTAGAAGAACTCCATTAACTTTCACCCTCTAAACTGTTTAAGTGTGTGTGTGTGTGTGTGTGTGTGTGTGTGTGTGTGTGTGTGTGTGTGTGTGTGTGTGTGTGTGTGCGTGTGTGAATAATTAAATAGCATAGTTTCATGTAATGTAGCTTAGTTCAATAAATTCTTGCTTCTTTATAAAGAACTGTTGTCTTGGTCAATATTTTAAAGTTTAAACATTTGCCCAGATCTTACATTACCTTGCTCATAATTGTTAAATACTAGATTTTGTGTTATCATCGGTGGCCACGTGATAAGCAGAACTGGTAAGATACACTAAATTGTGCTAAACGCTGGACGGGTAGTCAATAAAGTGTACTCTATAAATTTTAATTCAATTCAATAACATTAACTGAATTCTTAAAGATTTGATTCACCTCTAATCCAGAGTTGAAACCCTAAATGTGATTTTTGAAAAGCTGTGTTAAATTTCACTTGCCACACTTACCTTATTACTCCCACCCCTGTTGAATCAAGAAATCACTTAAACTATTTTGTATTCTTGTAAAAAAAAAAAAAAAAAAAAAAAAAAGAACCTGACAGATTAAGTAAAACTTGCTAAATGTTCTTAAAAAGCAACACAATCGAAAGAAATTCAGAATAGATGAGAAACAAAGTAACTGATGTTTCAATCTGGAAAGGGTTAGCAAACCATTTCTAATGCTTTTGAACTCCAGCGAACCATGGTGAGGGCTATTATCCACAAATGGAGAAAACTGGAACAGTGGTGAACTCTGCTGACCGACCAGAATTGCTCCAAGAGCACAACAACAACTCATTCAAGAGCTCAAAAAAGAAACCAGAGCAAGAACTGTCCTCACTTCCCTCAGTTAAGGTCAGTGTTCATGATTCAACAATAAGACAGAGGCTGGGCAAAACACGACATCCATGGAAGAGTTCAAAAGTGAAAGTGCAAGCACTGGCTTTACAGTCATCTCTGTGAAGATCGTCGTAGTCTGGGTCAATGCTCAGCAGGCGCAGCATCCTCGGAGGCGCACAGGCTTGTGCAGAACAGGCGAGAAAAGCAGTGCTGGTGGTGTATCGTATGCAGAGATAGCAGAGCGTGAGCGTGAGTGGACAGCAAGAGGCTTTCTCCTAGGCGAACGGGCCTCGAGTCTGGGGAGACAGCAGACGTTTAAATCCAGACACTGATGCTCCACATAATGCTACACACTTGTCAAGCCCCTTGTACTAAAGCTATAATTCATTCTGGAAGTGTGCTTGTATATCAAAACACTCATATATCAAAGCAAATTTTCCTATAAGAAATAATGGAAACTCTGACGATTCCACAGCCCAAAAATATTCATGATTCATGACCAATCAAGCAGATGACCAATCAAGACCTGGAGGTCAATCTGAGTGTTTAAATTTCCATCTGAAGCTGAAGCTGTCCAACATGATAAAGGAATTAATGGGCAAGCTTAACAGCTGCAAAAGGCAAGGAAGACAACATAAGACAACTAAAGTTGATGACTTCATGATCCAAGATCCTGATCATGGTGAAGAGGAATCCTTTCCCAACATCTGGCCAAGTCAAGAACACTCTTGGGAAGGGAGACTGTCATTGTTAAACTCAGAGTCAAAAAATGGGTTTATGAAGTAAATACAGATGCTTGCGAATAAGATGCAAACCACAGTAATGTTCAAAAACAGAAATGCCAGATTAGAGCTTTGCCAGAAATCTTTGCCAGATTATTTGCACTAATTAAATCAAAATTAACTTGTACCAGAATGATGGAATGAGAAAAATTTGAAGAACAACTCTTAAGAAAGTAAGAAAGGAACAAATCTTTTTGCAAAGCAAACATGGTGGAGACAGTGCTGTGGCGTTAGAGTATATGGCTGCCAGTGAAACCAGGTCACTAGTGTTTATTGATGACCTGACACAAATGTAGCAGGATGTATTCTGGAGTGTATGAGGCTATACTCTTTGCTCAGATTCTACTAAATGCTACAGAATTGATAGGATTCTGCTTACTATTGCAGATGGATAATTCCCTAGATATTCAGTAAAAGCTACCCAAGGCAAATAAATGGGATATTCTTAACCGGCCAAGTCTGTCATCTAATCTCAACCCAATATAGCATGATTTTTTACTAACGGAAGCTTTTCACTAGCTGCAGCAAATGAATGGCAAATAATCTCAAGAGAGAAAACTTAGGAGTTGGCTATGGGGAACGATTTTCAGGTATTTAAGGTATACCTGTATCACCCTTGTGACTGTAATTATATTAGTTTCTTCTGTTATTTATGAGCTCCCTAAAATGGTGTGTGTGTTTATATGTGTGTGTGAAAATGGATGTAAGTCCTGAATGGTTAATGCAACACTTGGATTTTCGTTCCAGAAGCATCCAATAATTAGTTCCACAACTCAAAAATATTAATATAAAAATTATTAACATAAAATATAAAGTAAAATAAAAAAAAATTAACCAGCACTTTGCCTTTGAAAATAATATATGCTGGTGTGAGACAGAGGAGGAGGTGGAGCGAGCGGGGGCGCGAGGTATTAGGGGCTGCTGTGTAGAATGACTCTCACACACACACTGATCATGGTGAAGAAGACACACACACAAACACAAACAGAATCATTCTCTCTGACAGACAGTCTCTGTCAGCAAACTGAAATCTTTAACAAGGAACCTCTCTAATGTTCACTTACTTTTGCCCCGATTTTAGGATTTCAGCCTTTTAAACATTTTTTTCTTCACCGGGAACAACACTTGTGACTGATCTTTAGTGGATACAAAATTGAAAAAATTGCTTTACATGCACATACGTGGTCACAATGTTATAGTAAACAGTACATACGAGCACTGGTAACTATACGAGAGAGTCACACGCATTGAAACTGAACATGGGAGATGATTACTCACAATCCCACAGCACATGAGAGAGAGAGGACCCATTGGCTCAGTTGTGATCACGTGACACTCAGTAGATAAAGGGTATACGTCCTACAGTACCCGTATTTCAAGACTTTGCTCGTTTATCAAGTTAAATTAAAATAAACTAAACAAATTTTTGCTCGTCTTGCAAAACACTCGCAGACCACTTAAATTAAAAAAGGTTTTGTCACAGTATCTCGCAAAACTTAATTTAGAATTGGAATTTAATGGCTTTTTTGGTTGAATATAGCGCTTTTTTCCTCGAGATGGGCATGGCTATATGTGTCACTCAACAGAGCCAATCAACATGATAGTTTACTGCACAAAAATAGATTATGCAGAGGACACAGAAACAACCATAATGCACCTACAAGGCTCCCAAATCCTGACAAAACACTACAAAAAGAACTCACTCCAAAAAAAGGCAAGTAGACTATGAAAACTCATTCACTCATCATCTATACCGCTTAATCCTGTATTCAGGGTCATGGGGGCCTGGAGCCTATCCCAGGAGACTTGGCACATGGCAGGGTACACCCTGGACAGGGTGCCAATCCATCGCAGGGCACAGACACACACACATACACTCACTCATTCACACACTACGGACAATTTGGGAATGCCAATTAGCCTAACCTACATGTCTTTGGACTGTGAGAGGAAACCGGAGTACCCGGAGGAAACCCATCAAGCACGGGGAGAACATGCACACAGAGACGGGAATCGAGCCTGGCCGGGTATCAAACCCGGACCCTGGCGGTGCTAACCACTACACCACCGTGCCGCCCACTATGAAAACTGAACCTTTAAAAATGAATGTACAGATCAATGTATGTTTATTCTTCCTGCGGGAAGTTTGTATCATATATCCCGAAACCATGGTGTTAATAATAAGTATCAATGTAGTATCACTATCAGATAAAACGAATCGTTAGAGCAAACATTTCTGCAGCAGTCCGAGGTGAGGGCATACCCAAATTGAGAGCACATTGTTATGTGCTAAAATCAAATTGTTGAGTTAAAGCGCTGTTTTGAACAGTTATGTGCCAGATTTGATAATTTATTTTAAAATAAGCTACTAATAAGCTAATTGCTCATGGAAAACACACATACAAATAGATATTAATTTGGTAAACTTAATATTTGGTAAAGTTAATATTTTCACCGGTGTTTTCAGCAGTGAAGTGGTATTCACACGCTTTCGTGGGGGTGAAGGATCCAAGTGTAGGGCGAGTGCTACTGTGACTCTGAATGAGCTCCGCGGCAAAAAGGTGGAAGTGGGGAGAGTAAGCTCTGCTGTGTTTGCTGGCGTGGAGATCACTCCTGGAGACGGGCGGGGGTCAAAGTTGGGGAGTCGAGAGAGTCCGTAATCCAAGTTCGTAGTCGAGAGACAACGTCATTAATGTCATTAATTAATGCCTGGAAGACTGCTGGTGCATTGGTCAAACCAAATGGAACCACCAGATATTCATAGTGACCAGTGGGGGTGTTGAAAGCAGTCATCCACTCATCACCTTCTCTTATCCTGACCAGGTGGTAGGCGTTTCTTAGGTCTAGCTTGGTGAAAAAACGGGCATCTTGGAGTAATTCAAATGCAGTGGACATAAGAGGAAGCGGTTCTTGACCATGATATCATTAAGCCTGCTATAATCAATACATGGTCTGAGGGACTTGTCCTTTTTCTCCACAAAGAAGAAGCCAGCCCCTGCGGATGAAGAGGAAGGGTGGATGATGCTCTGAGATATATTGCTCCATGGCTTCTCTTTCGGGCCGGGAGAGCGAGTAGAGTCACCCTTTAGGTAGAGTAGTGCCAGGAAGATCAATGGCACTGTCATATGGACGGTGAGGAGGTAAGAAGATGGCACGTGACTTGCTGAACACCTGGTGAACGTCGTGATACTCAGCGGGTACTTTAGATAAGTTGGGGATCTCCTCCAGAGAGATGGGCCAGATTTTTCTCGTGGCAGCAGAACGGAGACATGAGGAGCGTCACGTAGAACTCCAATCCAGGACACTTCTCTATGCCCAGTCGATGTGAGGGTAATGCAGTCTCAACCATGGGAGATCCAGAACTATTGGTGCATGAGCACTTTTAATAATGAGAAAAGTAATGACTTCAATGTGGTTGTGCAGTGTGACTGGGCTAGTGCGATGGGTGATAGAGGAGAGCTTGCTGCCATCGAGGGCCTGTACACTGAATGGTTGGTTCAATGGTGTGGACAGAATCTTAAGTTGAGAAACCATAGCTGAGGAGATTAAATTCTGGTCTGCTCCGGAGTCTACTAGAGCATGCATGGCATAGGGGTGACTGTCACTGGAAAGCGAGCACGAAGGTTTGGAGACGAGAAGTGTGTAGGTGACGGCGGGCTCCGAACCGGCACCCTACAAGGCAATAACACTTCTCGCTCGGAGGAGTGGGCGCGCGCCTTCAGCACCAGGGACAGTTACACAGGGGCGGGGCGCCGGAATACACAGCGGCTGGTCTCTCATGATCACCTACCCTCCCACAGTCGACGCCTGTCTATAAAAAGCCCTTGGCCGGAGCCCTCGGTGAGTAGGAACCAAATGACGTCATGTATAACGCCTGTTTCCTCTCTCCCCACGTCAGACTCAGATATCCCTGAAGGAAGGCCCGACTCCTGGAAGCTCGCGCGGAAGGACAGAACCCGCACGGCGATAGCCTCCCCGGCTTTTCGGAGACGCAGCGCGCCGCGTAAGAAGGGACCCGCCACTTCACTCTCCCGTGGAGGTTGCATCTTCTGTGCCTCCCCGTTCTCCTCACCCCCGAGCACGAGCGACCCCTAGTGCCTTGTGTGTGAGAACGTGTGTGTGTGTGTGTATATATGTGTGCGCGACCACGTGACCACGAAAGTGAGCCAAATAAACACAAAAAAAGAGCACTGCATACCGTGTCTGCTGTCGTCTATGTTTCCTGAATTGCCTGGCCTCGCGACAACTGGTGGAGAATGCGGCCAGGAAACACAGATCCAGAAACACACCCTCCCCCCCACCCTCGTTCTCCTGAGGAATTTCTGGGACAGCTGTATAGGGCGAACATCCAACAGCAGACGATGCTGCAACAGATTGCCCAGGGGCTCCAAACAGCAACGCAGGAGCTCGTGCGTATGCAGCAGCAACGGACGACGGAAACCCCCCTTCCCGACCCCCGTAGAGAGGCCCAGCGACTCTTAACGAAGCTCACCCCCCACGATGACCTTGAGGCTTTCCTACAAACATTTGAAAGGACAGCAGAAGTTGAGGGATGGGCTCGTAGAGACTGGAGCGCAATTCTCGTTCCGTTATTGACGGGGGAAGCACAAAGAGCATACTTCGCCTTGACAGCCGACGAGGCGGAGGATTATGACAAGCTGAAATCGGAGATCTTGGCTCGGTGCGGGCTATCCAGCGGACAAGCGGCACTAGAGTTCCAGCGCTGGACATATGATCCTCAGGCCCCTCCTCGCGCCCAAGTGGACCGGCTGTCTAAAATAGCGGCGAGATGGCTGCAACCGGACATCCTGTCGGCGAGAGAAATCACGGAAAGAGTTGTGATGGACAAAGTGCTGCGCTCGCTGCCCAGAGAAGAGAGAAAGACTGTAGGAATGCGGGGCTTAGCCTCTCTGCGAGACATGACGGAGGCACTAGAATGTGCCCTGGCAACACTCTCAATAACGCCGGAGAGAAAGACCTTCCCAGTGAGAAGCCCACCCCGCTATATGCCGCCTCATCGTCGCGAACCTCCGCCGCCGCTACGTCGGGCAGACACGCCACAAGATGAGTCAATGCCGACCGAACCTGACTTAGGCAGAACCGCCGCCTCCCGGGGACTCTGGGCCGACAGCCACACGGGAGGCGGGACGTCGGCACCCACGCACTGGGTTAAAATCAGCGGGGCGCCGCTTCCAGCGCTTATCGACACGGGAAGTGCGGTCTCACTGATTCGCCCCTCAATCGTCCCGACGGAGGCTCGTCCGTGCGGACCCCTCCCGATCACCTGCATACACGGAGACCGAAGGGAGGTCCCGGCGGCGAGATTTACCATCGAGGACGAGCAGGGAAAGCACGAGATAAAGGCCGGCATCATGTCTAATTTACCTGTGCCTCTGATTCTAGGTCGAGATTGGCCGGGATTGAGTTCGCGGAAACACGGGAAAGAAAAGAAGTGCACTCCGCAAGGAAGACGATGCCAGGGACCGGATTGTCCCCATCCAGCGTGGCTGGCTCAGACAGCGGATGATGGCGAGGATGCGGAGGAAGAAGGTGAGACAATTAACCCTGTTGATCTCACTTTCTCTTTATCACAGCAGGTGCAGGGGGGAGGTAACTTTGCACGGTTACAGCGGGAGGACCCCCGGTTAAAACATTGCTGGGCACAGATAATGGAGGTAGAAGGGAAAGCCGAGGCGAACGGTCGGAACAAGACGGCGACGGGTTTTCTGATAAAAAACGGCCTGCTGTATTACCGCACGGAAAGGCGAGGTGAACCACGTGATCTCCTAGTAGTACCAAGATGTAAAACGGAAGCGGTCATGCACCTGGCTCACGCGCATCCTCTGGGAGGACACCTCGGAGCGAGGAATACGGCGGAGAAAATTCGTGACCGTTTTCACTGGCCGGGCTTAGAAGCAGAGGTCAGGAATTTCTGCCAGCGGTGTCCGGAGTGTCAGAGAACGGCACCACGGAAACCGGCCCCTGCCCCGCTAATACCGTTGCCTATAATTGACGTGCCCTTCGAACGCATCGGCATGGATCTCGTCGGTCCACTTCCCAAGTCATCGAAGGGACATGAATACCTGCTGGTGATAGTGGACTATGCGACGCGCTACCCGGAAGCAGTGCCGCTGAGGAAAGCGACGTCAAAGAATATCGCGAGAGAATTGATTCTACTGTTCAGTCGCGTAGGCCTGCCGAAGGAAATTCTTACGGATCAGGGCACACCGTTCATGTCGAGATTGATGGCAGAGGTCTGCCGGCTGCTGCAGATAAAACAGCTCCGCACCTCTGTCTATCACCCACAGACGGATGGCTTGGTGGAGCGTTTTAATCAGACGTTAAAAAGAATGCTACGGCGAGTAGTGGATGAAAGCGGACGAAACTGGGACCAGCTGCTCCCGTATGTCCTCTTCGCGATACGAGAGACACCACAAGCATCTACGGGGTTTACACCTTTTGAACTGCTCTTTGGACGCAGACCGAGGGGTCTACTAGATGTAGCGAAGGAGGCATGGGAAGAACAGCCGTCGCCGTTCCGGTCAGTGGTGGAATATGTACAAGATTTACAGCAGAAAATCAGCCACATCCTACCGATCGTGCGTGAACACATGGAACGAGCACAAGCGGAACAGAGAAGAGTGTACGATCGGCCAGCAAAACCCCGTGAGCTCCAGCCTGGGGATAAAGTGCTGCTGTTACTCCCCAGTGCCAATTGCAAATTCCTAGCCCGCTGGCAAGGTCCATACACCGTCACAGAAAAGGTCGGTCCAACAAACTATCGCCTGCACCTGCCTGATAAGAGGAAACGAACAGAGCTCTATCATATTAATTTATTAAAGAAATGGGTTGAACCGCTGCCACCTGTCTCAGCGCTCGCCGCTTTTTCGTCTGCAGAAAAGACCCGGGAA
The DNA here is from genome assembly GCA_013621035.1 of Clarias magur. Classification (NCBI taxonomy): domain Eukaryota; kingdom Metazoa; phylum Chordata; class Actinopteri; order Siluriformes; family Clariidae; genus Clarias; species Clarias magur. Next base: position 381,524 of record QNUK01000291.1, on the reverse strand, counting down.
GTAATAAATTATGGAGAGGAGCTGACAAGCATGCAACGTCAGGAACTGAACGAGCTGGTGGATCAGTTCCGAGATGTGTTTTCCTGCGAACCAGGTTTAACCCACTTGGTGCAACATAACATAAAAACGCGACCCGGGGTGGTCATAAGACAGAGACCGTACCGAGCCCCGGAGGCCCGCCGTCGCGTAATTGAAACAGAGGTACAGAGCATGCTTCGGAATGGCATCATAGAAGAGTCGACGAGCCCTTGGTCCAGCCCGATTGTTACAGTACCGAAGGCCGATGGGTCAGTCCGTTTATGTAATGATTTCCGCAGACTCAACCAAGTGTCAGAATTCGACGCATACCCACTACCACGAGTGGACGATCTGATAGACCGCCTGGGAAAAGCCAGGTTCGTATCTACGCTGGATCTCACAAAAGGCTACTGGCAGGTGGCCCTGACACCAGAAGCGAAGGAAAAAACAGCCTTCAGCACGGAACAGGGGCACTGGCAGTACCGTGTCCTTCCCTTCGGCCTCCACGGAGCTCCAGCAACGTTTCAACGCCTTATGGACATCGTGCTACGACAACATCGCCCATATGCAGCGGCGTACTTGGACGATGTAGTCATACACTCATGTGACTGGGACAAACATCTGTACCATCTGAGGAAAGTGCTCGGGGAGCTGCGAAACGCAGGACTGACGGCGAACCCAAAGAAGTGCCATTTGGGGCGCACGGAAGCACGCTACCTGGGCTACTGCATCGGCCGCGGCTTACTGAAACCTCAGGAGGGAAAGGTGGAGGCAGTCCGGAACTACCCACGTCCCAGCACAAAGAAACAGGTACGTGTCTTCCTGGGATTAGCCAATTATTATAGGAGATTTGTGCCTAACTTCTCCTCTGTGGCAGCACCCCTCTCTAATCTGCTCAGGAAAGGACAGCCAGAGAAAATACGCTGGACGGAAGAAGAAGACGCGGCGTTTAACCAGCTGAAGATTCACCTCACCAGCTCCCCCGTCCTCCGGAATCCGGATTTCGAACGCCCCTTCCTGGTACACACCGACGCGTCTGAATCCGGACTCGGAGCCGTTCTGTCACAAGACTTCGGAGGAGAGGAACACCCTATCATTTACGTGAGTAGAAAACTCTCACCCGCAGAGCAGAAATACGTCACGATCGAACGGGAAGCCCTAGCCATTAAATGGGCAATAGAGGAGCTGAAGTATTACCTGACGGGTAGACACTTCACCTTGATCACGGATCACGCTCCTTTGCAGTGGATGGCGAGGGCGAAGGACACGAACGCTCGCATTACACGGTGGTTTCTGTCGCTGCAAGATTTCTCTTTTTCGATTCAGCACAGGTCCGGCACACAGCACGGAAACGCCGATGCTCTATCGAGGTGCTACACGCTGTTCGCATCGTCCAGGACGAGCTCGAAGCGGAGGGGGGGGTGCTGTGACGGCGGGCTCCGAACCGGCACCCTACAAGGCAATAACACTTCTCGCTCGGAGGAGTGGCGCGCGCCTTCAGCACCAGGGACAGTTACACAGGGGCGGGGCGCCGGAATACACAGCGGCTGGTCTCTCATGATCACCTACCCTCCCACAGTCGACGCCTGTCTATAAAAAGCCCTTGGCCGGAGCCCTCGGTGAGTAGGAACCAAATGACGTCATGTATAACGCCTGTTTCCTCTCTCCCCACGTCAGACTCAGATATCCCTGAAGGAAGGCCCGACTCCTGGAAGCTCGCGCGGAAGGACAGAACCCGCACGGCGATAGCCTCCCCGGCTTTTCGGAGACGCAGCGCGCCGCGTAAGAAGGGACCCGCCACTTCACTCTCCCGTGGAGGTTGCATCTTCTGTGCCTCCCCGTTCTCCTCACCCCCGAGCACGAGCGACCCCTAGTGCCTTGTGTGTGAGAACGTGTGTGTGTGTGTGTATATATGTGTGCGCGACCACGTGACCACGAAAGTGAGCCAAATAAACACAAAAAAAGAGCACTGCATACCGTGTCTGCTGTCGTCTATGTTTCCTGAATTGCCTGGCCTCGCGACAGTAGGACACCCCTGCACCCCCAGAACCATCAGGGGGGCCTGACATTTTAACAGACAGGTTTGTTAAACATGGCCGATCTGACCACAGTAGAAGCACGCCCCCTCGTCTCTCCGATGCTGGCATTCCATGCGCTCGGTCTGCATGGGTTCTGAGGAAAGCTTAGGTGGGACTGGGTTGACAACTGGAATATACTGGTCAATGGCCTGATGGCACTCCTTTTGTCGGGTTTGTTTCCGAGATGCTTGTAGCTAGATCAATGAGCCCTTGAAGGTTGGATGGAAGCTCTCGGGCTGCTAATTCATCCTTAACTGGATCGGAGAGTCCATGAAGAAATATGTCAAACAGTGCTTAGTGCTTAGTAGGCGAGAGACAATTCCGAAGTTCGGCAACAGTAAATACGAGAAGGCAATATATCCAAGACATGAGACAAAGATGAGTTCGGTGAAACAGAGCGTGGTCGTGATCCGGAAAGTCGAAACAGAAAAGAACGCTGGAATACTGGGCATGAGTAGCACACATTAATCTGGCAACGTGACGTTATAGCATGGTTTAAATAGGTAGTTGAGATGATTAGGAATTGAGAACAGGTGTGATGGGAGCAGTGAATGAGGCGTTGAAAAGCAAGAGGCAGGGTGGATATGGAGCTGGAGTGCACAGCTGATCATGGCTTTGCTTGAGACATGGGCGTGACCTGGCATGCCGTGACAGGTGTAAGTGAATTTGAATGCAATGGAGTCGTTTTAAGACATAACTTAATCTTTATCTGATCTACTTATTTGATTTCTGACTTGTGATTCACTCTCCTGTTACTGAACAGGGAGTGTATTTGGCAGATGAAGAACAAGGGGTAGGTTACACAACCTTACAAAATGTTATTTCTTTGTATTAATATGTTAGGCAGAGAGTTTGCCATACAGAAAGACAGGAATATCATGGCACGCCAAGTCACGCCTACCTCTCAAGCCAAGTCATGATCACCTGCGACTCTACTACACACTTCACTCCATTACATACATTTTGCCGCTTAATGCACTGACTTCTTTCATCACTCCGCTCTATATAACACTCCACCAAATAACCATTCTCCGACAGAATTTTATTTGACTTCATGCCAAATCTTTCAGCGACTCTACCTGCTTCACGTTTCAGATCTCAACCCTCTCTTTGTTTCACTGACTACGTTTTAATATCTTCTTTTGGACTTATGATCGTGTGGATTTTTGACTAATGGCCCTCAATCGCATTTCATGACCACAAATCTAGATCACGGACTCTGTTTGATTTCCCGGCTTTGCAACACTTCCCAGCTTCTGACCATGATTTGCCTCCGTGGATCTGCTCTCGATTCCTCATGCATTAACCTTCCAGTTCCAAGTTTTCTTCCTGGAGCTCACGCTGTGCCTCCTCTATACAATCTGGCTCACTGTCTTTACCTTCAGAGCAGTATATTCTGGTCAATCATGGATCCAGCCAAGGGTGCACGACCGGGGGCAGTTCTGCAAAGCCAAGGGGCTTTTCAAGGTCCCTATCAGCAGTATATTCAGCAAATTATGACAAAACTCTGCACCATCACTGAGACTTTGGTCTCACTCATAGATCAGGTCAAGCATTTGCATCCTTCGAGACATTTACCAATGAAATGAATCGGTTGTTCAACCGTTCATTCTCGGGATGCCAAGGGGCAACTACTCAAGTTAAGCCAAGGATCCTGCTCCATGCATGGCTTTGCCATTGATTACAGAACTTTGGCTATCTCTTATGGCTGGTATCATCAGGCTCTTTTCAACGCCTTCTTTTCTCGAACTCACTGATCCCATCAAAAACGAGCTAGCAGCTCAAGAGCTTCCATCCACTCTCCAAGAACTCATGGACCAGGCTACATGTGTTGAACCCGCGAACAGCACTCAAAACTCTGGCTCCTGCTCAGATCATTCACCATTTAAAATTTCACCATGCCTTCCTTTGAAACACTACCCGTACCCATGCAAATTGATTGCACGCACATTTCCCTAAAAGAGCACCAGCACCTGCATTACTTTCTATCTGTCACAGCACGCTAGGTCATGCCCATATCTCAGTCAAGATCATGATCACCTGCACACTCCTGCTCCACGATCCATCCCGTTCCTTGCTTTTCACCACCTCATTCACCGCTCCAAACACACCTGTTCTCAATTTCTGATCATCACAGCTCTCTATTTAACACACCTTCAGACAACAGCTCTCTGCCAGATTATTGTGTGCTATCCATGCCCAGTATTCCAGCGTTTCTCATTGATTTGAACTCCCGGATCTCGACCACGCTCTGTTTTCACGACCTCGTCTTTGTCTCACGCTACGGATCTTTCGTCTATACGGATCTACTGTTGCTGACCCTTGGATTTGTTTATCGACCACGAGCTCTGATCACGGACTTTCTCGGTTTCACGTTTCTGACCTCTGCCTGTTCATCGACCACGAGCTATTGTTTCGGATCTAGCAGCCTGCGCGATTCGTCTGCCTCGCTTCGCGGGATTGTCATCACCGGCAAACAGCGTATGCTCCTTCTACACGCGCCAGCTCGGCACTTCCGCATTCCTGCCACGGAGCCCATTCAGAGAAGCAGTGAGCGCGCTCTTGGCACTTCCGCATTCCAGCCACTGAGCTCATTGACTATAAGCGCTGCACTCGCTCTCTACATACACCGGCTCTACTCTGCATTCGCGCTGCAGAGCTTGTGCAGAGAAACAGTAAAAGCTCACTCTGCGCTTGGATCCTTCACCCCCACGCACGCCCGTGACAGTATAATCTGGCCATTAATGGATCCAGCAGAGGCTGTACAATTAAGAGGGGCACTAGAGAAACAGTGGGCGCTCTTGGACACTCACCAGCAGAATATCCAGCAGATAACTTGCTCCCTCCATAACGTTACAGAGGCTTTAGCTGCTCTCATCTTGCAAATAAAGCAAACACAAACACATCCAGCTCCCATTCTCCAGCCTCCTCTTCCTGGGCACTCTATCAATCATGAAACATGCCTCCCTGCACCGCCCACTTACGACGGAAATCCGTCCACCTGCCGCTCATTTTTGTCATTTTTCATCATTCATCTCAGTGCTCCCTTGTGCTTGAGCTGCAGGCATCATCTTTTCCCACTGAATGCTCCAAGGTTGCCTACATCATCACTCTCCTTTCTGGTAAAGCAAGAGAATGGGGGACAGCCTTATGGGATGCCCAGATGCCCTGCTGCTACACGTACAAGACTTTCACGGATGAAATGAGACAGGTTTTCGATCGTTCATTCACGGGGCGTCAGGCGGCAGGTCAGTTACTTGAACTACGTCAGGGATCTCGATCTGTCTCTGATTATGCTATTGATTTTCGGACTCTGGCTCCCTCTTGTGGTTGGAAAAATCGGGCACTCTTCGACACATTCCTTCACGGACTCTCTGACCCAGTCAAGGATGAGTTAGCAGCCCGAGAGCTCCCTTCCAACCTTCAGGGGCTCATTGACCTGGCTACAAGTACTGACGCCCGCAAACGAACACGACAAAGGGAGTCTCGTCAGTTCCTCAACGTACCCGCTTCTAACACAGACACACCTAAGCCCCCCCCAGAACCTATGCAGGTCGACTGCGCGCACATCTCGTCCAAGGAACGTCAACGTCGGAAGGATGATGGTGCTTGCTTCTACTGTGGTCAGGTTGGCCACGTCGTACGAACCTGTCCATTAAAAAGCCGGGACACCCCGGTAGTTCTGGGGGTACGGGGCAGTTCTACACAACACCCATCTCCTAACCTTCGCTCTCGCTTCCCAGTGACCCTGATTTATGACAATCGGCCTCACGTCACACACGCCCTAGTAGACTCTGGAGCAGACCAGAATTGAATCTCCTCAGCTATGTTTTCTCAACTCAAGATTCCACACACCCCACTTAACCAACCATTTAGCGTACAGGCCCTTGATGGCAGCAAGCTCTCCTCAATCACTCACCGCACTGCTCCAGTCACATTGCAGTTTTCTGGTAATCATGTTGAGACCACCACATTCCTCATCATTAAGAGTGCTCATGCACCTATAGTTCTGGGTCTTCCATGGTTAAAACTACATAACCCTCACATCGACTGGGCAAGGAGAAGCATCCTGGATTGGAGCCCTACTTGCCACTCCTCATGCCTCCGTTCCGCTGCCACCAGAAGCATCTTGCCCACCTCTCTGGAGGAGATCCCTGACCTTTCCAAGGTCCCTGCCGAGTACCACGACTTTCGCCAGGTGTTCAGTAAGTCACATGCCATCTCATTACCTCCTCACCGTCCATATGACTGTGCCATCAACCTACTTCCAGGCACCACTCCACCTAAAGGGCGACTCTACTCTCTCTCACGTCCCGAGAGAGAAGCCATGGAAAAATACATCTCTGAGTCACTTTCAGCTGGAATCATACGCCCTTCCTCCTCCCCTGCAGGGGCAGGCTTTTTCTTTGTGGAAAAAAAGGACAAGTCCCACAGACCCTGCATCGATTCTAGAGGCCTTAATGAGATTACAGTCAAGAACCGTTACCCGCTTCCCCTCATGTCTACCGCGTTTGAATTACTCCAGGATGCCCGGCTGTTTTCCAAGTTAGACCTAAGAAACGCTTACCACCTGGTCAGGATAAGAGAGGGTGATGAGTGGAAGACTGCATTCAACACCCCTACGGGTCATTATGAGTACCTGGTTGTTCCATTTGGTCTGACCAATGCACCGGCAGTTTTTCAGGCACTCATTAATGATGTCCTAAGACACTTTCTCAACGTTTTTGTGTTCGCTTACCTTGACGACATTCTAATCTTCTCTCACTCCTTAGAGGAACATAAGCTCCACGTGCATCAGGTCCTTCAATGTCTGCTGGAAAATAAACTCTATGTCAAGGCTGAGAAGTGTGAGTTTCACTGTGAGTCCACCTCCTTCCTGGGGTATGCCATTTCAGCATCAGGTATGCAGATCGACCCAGTCAAGGTAAAGGCCGTCACGGATTGGCCAACACCATCGTCAAGGCGGGAGCTTCAACGCTTTTTGGGCTTCGTCAATTTCTATCGGCGTTTTATCCGTGACTACAGCACGGTGGCAGCTCCACTCACATCTCTCACATCCACCAAGATCCCCTTTCGATGGAACCCCCTAGCAGAGAAGGCCTTCAATGAGCTCAAGCAGCGCTTTACCACAGCACCCATCCTCACCTTTCCTGATCCATCTCTCCAGTTCATTGTCGAAGTTGATGCTTCCGAGACAGGAGTGGGAGCCGTGCTTTTTTAGAAAACACCAAAGGACAACAAACTTCATCCATGCTCTTTCTTTTCTCGTCGGCTCACGCCCCCTGAACGGAACTATGACATTGGGGATCGTGAGTTGCTAGCAGTTAAGGTTGCCCTCGAAGAATGGAGACATTGGTTGGAAGGAGCTGAACACCCATTCCATCAGTTTGGACTGATCACAAGAACCTAGAATACCTCAAGTCAGCCAAAAGACTCAATTCACGTCAGGCACGCTGGTCACTGTTCTTTTCACGGTTTAACTTCATGCTGTCATATCGCCCAGGAACCAAGAATACTAAGCCCGACGCCCTCTCCCGACTTGTTTCCCGCCCCCAGGACATATCCACAAGGGAAACCATTCTTCCCCCCCAGTGCCTTATAGCTGTAACCCGGTTAGATGTGGAAAACCTGGTCCTGCAATCTCTTGAACAGGAGCCAGGCCCCAGTAATGTCCCTCCTGGTCTACTTTTCGTCCCGCTGTCTGTTCGCTCCCAAGTCTTAAAATGGGGCCACAGCTCCAGGCTAGCCTGTCACCCAGGGGCGACTCACACCTTCTCAATGCTCAATCAACGCTTCTGGTGGCCGACCATCAAGGAGGATGTCAAAAGCTTTGTGGCGTCTTGTGATATCTGCACCAGGAATAAGACAACAAATCGTCCGCCTGAGGGACTCCTAAGACCCCTTCCCATTCCCCATCCCCCTTGGTCTCACATTTCACTGGACTTCATAACCAGACTGCCACCTTCCAACAATAATACCTGCATTACCTGCACTTCATTCCTCTATCAAAGCTTCCGTCTGCCAAGGAAACGGCTGAACTCCTTATCTCCCACGTTTTCAGAATCCACGGCCTCCCATCGGATATAGTCTCGGATAGGGGCCCGCAGTTCTCTGCACAATTTTGGAAAGCCTTCTGTGGCCTTATTGGCGCCACCCCCAGCCTCTCATCAGGATTTCACCCTCAGAGCAATGGTCAAACCGAGCGCATAAATCAAGAATTGGAGAAATCTCTGAGATGCATGACCTCACAGGATGCAGCTTCTTGGAGTCGTTTCCTCCCTTGGATTGAGTATACACATAACTCGCTCCCCACCTCCTCCACAGGCATGTCCTTTTCAGTGTTGCCTCGGCTATCAACCACCACTGTTTCCAACCCAGGAGGAAGAAACTGCTGTCCCTTCAGCTCAAGCCTTCATCTGTCGTTGTAAAAGGACATGGCAACGAGCTCGTGCTCAATTACAACGTTCCGTGGCCATTTTTCAGCGCAAGGCCAATCTCCACCTCTCAGCTGCTCCAGTTTACAGAGTTGGACAAAGAGTTATGCTCTCCACACGTAACCTACCACTCAAGACTACATCCCAGAAACGCCTAAGTTCATTGGCCCATTCACAATCTCTCGTGTCATTAATCCATGCTCCATCAGTCTGGCCCTGCCATTATCCATGCGCCGAATTAACCCCATGTTCCATGTCTCCCATGTCCGCCGCTTGGTCCCGTGTCCTTTGTCACCAACCCCACGCCCTCCTCCTCCACCTCGACTTACAGACGGGGGTGAAGCCTTTACCGTCCGCAGACTCCTTAAGTCCCGCCGCCGTGGGTGCGGCCTCCAGTACCTGGTGGATTGGGAGGGCTATGGACCCAAGGAAAGAAGTTGGGTACCAGCCAGGTTCATCTTGGACCGCTCTCTGATCACAGAGTTTCACAATCTCCACCCCGAGGCACCCTCAAGAATGCCAGGTGTCGTTCTAGGAACGCCAGCACGCTAGGTCATGCCCATATCTCAGTCAAGATCATGATCACCTGCACACTCCTGCTCCACGATCCATCCCGTTCCTTGCTTTTCACCACCTCATTCACCGCTCCAAACACACCTGTTCTCAATTTCTGAACAGCTCTCTATTTAACACACCTTCAGACAACAGCTCTCTGCCAGATTATTGTGTGCTATCCATGCCCAGTATTCCAGCGTTTCTCATTGCTTTGAACTCCCGGATCTCGACCACGCTCTGTTTTCACGACCTCGTCTTTGTCTCACGCTACGGATCTTTCGTCTATACGGATCTACTGTTGCTGACCCTTGGATTTGTTTATCGACCACGAGCTCTGATCACGGACTTTCTCGGTTTCACGTTTCTGACCTCTGCCTGTTCATCGACCACGAGCTATTGTTTCGGATCTAGCAGCCTGCGCAATTCGTCTGCCTCGCTTTGCGGGATTGTAATCACCGGCAAACAGCGTATGCTCTTTCTACACGCGCCGGCTCGGCACTTCCGCATTCCTGCCACGGAGCCCATTCAGAGAAGCAGTGAGCGTGCTCTCGGCACTTCCGCATTCCAGCCACTGAGCTCATTGACTATAAGCGCTGCACTCGCTCTCTACATACACCGGCTCTACTCTGCATTCGCGCTGCAGAGCTCGTGCAGAGAAACAGTAAAAGCTCACTCTGCGCTTGGATCCTTCACCCCCACGCACGCCCGTGACACTATCTTCATTCTGCCTCTCTCATCAACAAACCAACCTCCTCTCTAGAGATCCCTAGTGTTTCCAAGGTTCCTGTTGAATACCATAAACTTACTTACACCCCACCACTCATATGACTGTGCCATTGACCTTATTCCTTGTACCCCCATCACCCCCCTCGCGACAAGGCGCCTCTACTCACTGTCACGCCCTGAAAGAGGGGCTATGGAACTGTATATCTCTGAATCCTTAGCCACAGGAATTATCTGCCCTTCCTCCTCCCTGGCCAGTGCAAGTCCCTCCATCCGTGCATAGATTATAGGGGACTCAGTGAATCAAAAAATCAGTGAAGAACAGCTACCCATTTCTTTGATGTCAACAGCTTTTGAATTACTTCAGAGATGGTGATCCTGACAGGCCTTAACACCCCCACCAGCCATTGTGAGTATCTGGTGGTCAACTTTGACTTAACTAATGCCCCGGCAGTGTTACAGGCCCTCATAATCATGATCATGAGAATCATGATGTTTTTATAATAATAAATAATGAAGATAACATCTTTATTTCTGCCTATTTCAATGACATCCTGAACTTCTCTCATTCACAGAAGGAACATAGGATTCATGTAGACGAACTGTCAGTGTTCTATAGCTCCAAAGTACCCAGTTTTCCTGTACAAATTATGATATCTTAAAATAGCAAATAATGTTGAATAATAAGTCAAAATAATGACATCGCCTCAACTTTTAATTTGAAGTTCAGGGTTTCCATAAACTATATGTGTAAAATTATTGCAAGGTTATTATTGCTCATTATCATGAAGGCTGCAAACTGTTACAAAGCTGACTATAACTCATAGTACCAACTAAAAAGCTAATAAATTGACTTTGACATAGGGGGTTCGGGAACATCTTTAAGTATGGTGTATGTGTGGTAACAAAGTCCATCACCAAATCTGACCTGACAGCTTGGAATGAATAATTGAGGCTTTTCAGTGTGACTCACAGCAGCACTAGCACACAACTAGTCAGACTATTGTTTTGTCTCTATTCACTTTCTGACACTCATTATTTAATTGCGTTTATACATTGCCAGCCAAAAAAAAAAAAACATTTGAAGGAACAAATTCTTAGCCTGCCTCAAGTACTGAAAATAATTGGTTTAAGAATCCTTCAACATGTTATTAACAACTATAAGGACCGTGCTGAACCTTCACCTTCGTGGAAGAAGTGTGGTCAGAAAAAAATCACGTCTGGATATTCACTTCAACACAGTAAAAAAAAAAAAATGACAGTAGAAGTCACACCTGTTTTTAACAATGTAAGTAAGAGCACTTGGATACACACAGTGTGAAGAGAAGTCACAGGACTGGGACTAAAGAGCTGTGTGGCCATAAGAAAATTACTTCTTAATCAGAAAAAAAAAAAAATTTGCTAGTGATCTTAAAAATTGACAAATGATAAAAGGTCTGATGAGTCCAGATTGACCCAATTACAGAGAAATGGGTGCATCTGTAAGAACGGAAGCACATGAAATGATGCATGCATAGCGTCCAGTGTACAAGTCTCTAGAAGGAGTGTTATGATCTGGGGTTGCTTCTGTAACAATGCGGGTCTCGCGAGGTCGATCCGTGCATAAACTGTTCAGAGCGGGCAGATCCGCAGGCTGCTACCACGCAAAGTTCTGAACAGGCAAAGGCGCGGCTATTTATACACGGAGTTGTCAGGCGTGTTTATATAAAGGATCCTGATACCTCAGCAGTTCATGTGATCATTAGGTAGCACCGATCAAGGTATCAGGGCCAAAGAAAAGATAAGAAAAGGCAAAGCCCCAGCCTCTGCATCCCTAAGACATCGGCAAAAGAGAGAGAGAGAGAGAGAGAGAGAGAGAGAGAGAGAGCAAGAGACACACGTCAGTCCAGCATGCGCGCTCAGCTTAAGTTAAAAGTGCGCATACAAACTCTCTCTCTATAAATCCTCGGTAAGGACATAAGAGAGGATACAAGTTTTTGTTTTAGTTTCCAGAGCCCCTCCGATCTCGCATAGATGGCGGAGCTCTGTTTATTTTTGTTTTCAGTTTGCTTTGGTTTCCTTTTAAGTTTCTAATTAATAATCCCATGCTATCACCAAATGGAAAGGTCTTCCTGTGCGTGTCATAAGCACTCTCACAAAGTCCTATTTTGTTGACTCCCTGTAAAGCCCTGAGTCAGGGCTCTTATCATTAAAACATCTCGTGGTGCCGCATCCCGCACCAAATGTAACAGCTTCAGTTCGGTTTAGCTACAGGGCTAGGCGCAGCAAAATTATATGGCAATAAAATGAAGTCAGATGAATGACCATGTTATCACATCTATGGACTTTTTTTCTTTCCAGGCATATTACAGGATTAATATTGTGAATGTGTGGTTTTAAGAGCATAATAAATCATTTTGTCACATAAATTCCCCACCACATTGTGTACTGTAACTAAAGCTAAAGGTAGTCAATGAAATCTTGGAGTGTGCAATTTGTTTTGGGAGTGCATATTATAAAAGACCCAAAATGGACACAACCATCGTTAACACTGAATTTGTCAGTCTGACTCAGTACCACATCACCAAAATTTTTTATTTTTGTCCCCCTCGCTGACGTAATTCTCTGCCCTGAACCTACGCTTCCGCTTTCCGATTTTTACAGCTTTGATTCAGCGCTCCTGCTTTCACGACCGCAGCTCAGCTCCGTGTTTCAACACAATTACAATGCTGACGGACTTCACGACTCTGAGACAACGCCCCTCTCTCGTTGGCAGTGAGGCCTGCTTCTACTGTGGAGGCTCAGGTCATATGCTCAAGGACTGCCCGGTAAAAGGAGGTACCCTCTCAATCAAGCTGGGGGCACCAGAGGGTGCTCCTCCAAACAGACAGACTCCCAGAACCACTTACTCCCAGCAATCCTAATCACTGGTGGCCGAGCTCATTCGGTTCGGGCACTCGTTGACTCTGGCTGAGACCAGAACCTGATCAGCATCTCCATTGCCAAGGCATTAAAGATCCTTTGTATACCTGTGGATCCTCCGCTTGCTGTCCAGGCTCTAGATGGGAGCTCCCGCCAATCACACAAGACCCTTCCAGTCATGCTAAGGACATCAGGAAACCATTCTGAGGAGAGCTGCCTTTTCGTTATCAATAAATCATATGCTGCTTTGGTCCTTGGCCTCTCTTGGTTAACTCTTACCCTCACCTGCAGTGATTCAGTGCTCTTCTTAAATTTATGTAAATTTATGTAAAATCTTTACCAGTATAGTAGCTAATACATTTTCCCTTATTTATGTAGAGCACAAACTGGGCTTTCATAATGTGGCTGATGTAAATACTGTATGTCAGATTCATGTGCAACTTTTAAACTTATGTCAAATTGCACACACAAAAAATACAATCTCAAACTCTAGCAGAAAACAAGAGAAAAAGGAGAATAGACAAACCTGGCAGATTGTTTTGAACACAGAACTGAGTTCATGAAAGTGTTGGATGTGTGTCCATACCAAAACAACTAAGTTATAACACTCAGAAAGATATTTTATTTGTGGTAACGTGACTGATGTGCCTAACTTTTTTTCAGCAGAACCTCTCTTTCACTGAATAATCTATGACTTTTCATGAATATGTAAGACCCAATCACACCTGGCTCAGGTAACATCAGATTTCACCAGGTCTCCTATTGTCTCAGCTGTTCATACCTACTCTGTACACACTCAGATTCCTCATACAAATAGGGCTTCTTTTGAGATAAAAATAAAGCAGATTTCTGAAACATTAATTGAAATACAATTTTTATGTACACACACACACACACACACATGCACATACACAAACAAACTACACAGCAAAACTATGTTATAGTGTATTATGATTAAACAATGCAACTTTCAAAAGTGAAAGCGCGTGATGTGAGCAGCTTTATTTAATCATTCCAGCCATTAGTCATCAAATAACTATTCAACACTGGACACAAACAGCAAAAAATTATTCTGATTATTATTCTCATGCTTTTTTGCTGTTTGTGTCCAGCGTTGAACGATTATTTGAAACTGAAGCGCTTCGTGTAGATTAATTTTATCATGGAGAGATTCTTACATGCGTATAAGAATATTTATGTAAAAATATAAAAAACAATTGTTTTTGTTCCTTCATTCAAGCCCTTCCTGTTCTGTTGGACACTGGCATGCATCAGCACATCACTCCCCCAAATAACACAGCAATTAGCATTTACTGACATCTGAATAGAGCGGTTTACATAAATCTTGCATGTGAATGGAGCGCTAGGTGGGGGGGTCGGGGCTCCAACGCGTGTGGTGACAAGAATCTGAATGCATCTGTTTTTTATTTTTAACATTAATTTAATAACAAACATTTATTTAGCGATTAACTTTTTGAAAAGAAAACCATTTACTGTTTATGTACATATTTTTTCTGGGTTGCTACAATATAATTTCATTCACAAAAACACTTGATTGGCAGTGATTGGCATTAAGGGTTAATGCTTCATGGGCCCCAGATCAACTGGACCAAGCACGTCATCACCCCCCACTTCAGCCACGCCGGATGACACCACAGACATCTCCAAATGTTCCCACTAAATACCATGATCTTTAGCAGGTTTTCAACAAGACATAAGCCATGTCAATCCGAGCGCACCAACCATATAATATTGATTTTCTGCCAGGCGCCTCCCCACCGAAGGACCGACTCTACTCTCTGGCACAGCAGGAAAGGGAGGCCATGAAAAAATACATCACAGAGGCCCTCTCCGCATGAATTATCTATCTGTCCTCCTCCTACCCTGCAGGGAGACACCTTTACTAAATTAGACCTACGAAATGCACATCACCTCTTCTGCATCCAGGAGGGCGATGAGGGGAAGATGGCCTTCAACAACCCCAACAACTGGGCAGTATTTGGTGGTCCTATTCAGACTGACCAATGCCCCGGCCATCTTTCAGACCCTCATCAATGACATGAAACTAGCCATGGTTCAGGGCATCTCCAACTGGCCTACTCCAGTCTCACAGCGGGACCTCCAATGGTTCCTGGGTATAGCTAACTTCTATCATCGCTTCATTAGGGGGTGCAATTCTGTAGCCACCCCCCTAATCTCCCTGACCTCCTCTGAGGTTCTGCTGGAACAAGAAGGCACCTCAAGAAAAGACAAACTCAAGAAAAGGTTTACCTTGGCTCCCATCTTCACCATCCCCGACCTGTCTCACCAGTTTGTGGTGGAGGTGAACACTTCCAATACCAGCATTGGAGGAATCCTTTTCCAAAGATCCAGACAATAAATTGCACCCCTGCTCATTCTACTCCCTCACCTATCCCCGGCCAGAAGGAAATATGACATAGGCGACCAAGAACTCCTGGCCATCAAGCTAGCTTTGGAGGAGTGGAGGCATTGAATGGAGGGGACAGAGCTCCCATTCCTAGCATGGACCGACTCAGAAACCACAAGTATCTGTGTACCACCAAGAGACTCAATGCCTGTCAAGCTCTGTGTTCATTGTTCTTCATTCTGTCCTACTTGCCAGGTTCAAAAAATAGCAAGCCAGATGCTCTCTCACGTCAGTTGGATCACAATCCAACACCAGGCAACTCCATCCTGTCACCTCATTGTCTCATTGCAGCCATGGAGCTAGACATAAACCAAAGTTCAGCAGGCACTGACCCAGGAACCTGGACCAAGTAATGTTCCCCCAAATTGCCTCTTCATTTTCTCCCACCAAGGAGACAGCGGAACAACTAATCTTCCATGTGTTCCGACTTCATGGCTTCCCCACTGTTATCATCTCAGATTGGGCCCACCTCATGAGTTCACCTCATGGTTTTGGAATGCTTTCTGCAAGCTCATCTGAGTCATTCCCAGACTGTCATCGGGTTTCAATCCCCAGTTCAATGGACAAACAGAACGAAAGAATCAGGCACTTGATGTGTCTATCCAATGAACACTTGGGATGCTACCAACTGTAGCAAGTTCCGCCCATGGGGCGAATACGCCAACAGCTCCTCTGCTCCCAGCACAACAGGCAGAAGTGGACATTACCTCAGCTCAACACTTTCTCTGCAAATAGACGGAAAGGTGGACCTTGCTACAATCTGCCACCTCATACAAAAAACAAGCAGACCGCCATCGTACCAGGGCCCCCAAGTACCGTGTAGGGGACAGAGTCATGCTTGCTACCAGAGACATCCCACTAAAGACACTGTCACGCAAACTCTCACCTTGTTTCATCGGCCCCTTCACTGTGACCAAGATAGTCAACCCGTGCGCCATCCAACTCTTGCTCCCCTCTTTCATGCCATGCATCCACCCAACCTTCCATGTGTGCCAGCAATGATGCATTGTAAACTGTCCACTAAGTCCGTACATCCACCCTTATCCTACTCCACTGGATCATCGATGGTAGCAAGGCCTAGATGGTCCAAAGACTCTTGAAGGCTCGCCACCAATGCAGAGGAGTCCAGTATTTGGTGTATTGGGAGGGATACGGACCCAAGGAGAGAAGCTGGATTCCAGCTAGATTCATTTTTGACCCGACATTGATCACAGACTTCCACAGATGCTTCCGCAACGCACCCCGCACAACGCTCTCGGCTCACACATGCCATTCAAAGGCCGCTTTCATCCTTTGACATTTCCGTTCCCATGCTGTCATGTTCCTCACCATGTGGTCATGTTTTCCTAGGCTGTCATGTCTCCTTCCTCAGCTCAGCATCATGTTTCAGCACTGGTACTACTCTGATGAATTTCGCACCTCTGAAATAACGCTTGCACTCTCACGACTACGAGAGAACTCACAGCCTACACCTGCACCTGGCTCCATCTCTTCAATCCTGACCCCCAGCCCTTTGACAAAATGACTGTTTCATCATTAATGAAAAGGTTGCATTGTTTTACATGATTTAGTAAAAAAAAAAATTAATTAGTTGCATACATTCACTGTTCACGTTATTGAGACCACTTGCACATGTTCATGCAGTTATCTAATCAGCCAATCATGTGGCAGCAGCAGAGTGTTGAAAATCCTGCAGATAATGGTTCAATAAGATTCTGTAGGGTGAAACACCAGATCAGAGGAGAATGACCAGCCAGGTTTGAACTGACAGAAGGTGTATGGCAACTGAATTAGCCACTCTTGACAACAGTGGTGTACATCATATCATGCTCAACACATAAAATTTTTGGGACCATGGGCAACAAACGCAGAAGTTTCACTCATATCAGCCAAGAACACGATGTTAAGGGCCAAACTGGACAGGGGAAGATTAGAAAAAAAGACTTGATCTTGTTTGTGCGAGTCTGTGCCCATGATAGAATCAGATTATTATTTTTGACTGACAGGAAAGAAACCTGATTGTAGCCCATGTGCCTGAAGCATTGATGTGTTCAACATGCTTACTACGGTTGTAGAGAGGTTATTTCTGTTATTATAGATATTGTTATTTAAAACCGGTCTGGTAATTTTCCTGTGATTACAGGACCTCCTGTGATTTTCAAACCTTTCTGTGTAAACTCTAAAACCTATAGTGTGTGAAATTCAAGATCAAGTGATAAAGTGCTTGAAATAGTGCTGAAATACTCGTCCATCTGGTATCAATACCAATGTTATAAAGTGTGCATGCATTTGTGTATTTGTCCTACAGATGATCCACAGTGCAGTGGAGTAACAGCTTAGAAGGGCTAGGTGCTGGGAAATAGCCCTTCTAAGACGTTACTCTACTGCACTGTGGTGTAATGGCTTAGATGGGCTAGATGCTAGGAAATAGCCTCAAAAGCTGAAATGATGTTTATCAACTCTTCACATGCATAAGGTCAGTTGACTTTTAGAAGTATTGATCTATTCTACTAATCATATGATTCCATCTAGCAAATGTGACAGTGGGCCACTCAGTGCAGGCGCTTCTCGCACACATACACTGCACACACCACATAGGGTGCGCCAGCTGCAGAGTTTGGCATAACAATGGCGCGGGCCATCAGAACTCACCTGCCCTGGAGATCCATCAACAATCTTGCCACTTAGAGACCGTCATTTTTTTTTTTTTTTTTTTTTTTTTGGGATTTTTCCCCGATTTTCTCCCTAATTTAGTCGTGTCCAATTCCTCCCCGTCACTAGGGGGCTCCCACATTAAGGCTACTACTACCACTCAGCCGGGAGGGCCGAAGACTATCACGTGTTTCCTCCGAACCACGTGACGCCAGCCGACCGCATCTTTTCGAACTGCTCGCTCGCGCACCGTTGGGGACGGCGTAACACACTCGGACAGCGCTATCCGCTCCCTCCGCTGCGCGAGCTCACAGACGCCCCTGACTGGCTGTAGAGCCGTGATTAATGTCGGAGCACTATGTACCTCTCATCCCTCCCCTCTGAGAGAGCTCGGCCAATCAGCTCTCTCTAGACCTCCGGCTGCGAGAGGTTACAGCACCACCCGGGATTCGAACTAGCAATCTCCGGATGATAGGGCGAGCGCTTTACCTGCGCCACTCGGAGGCGAAAGAAAGAGTTCTGACCAATGTACAGACAAAACTTTTCTATATAAATAAATGTTTAAACTTTCATTAAATTATGTCCAGCAGTCGATTGAAGATGCATCATAGTTTGACACTTGTACGATATGCTATAAAAACATGCAGTAAATAATCTGGAAAATAATCACTTATTACTTCCCTTTTACACAACTGGTTTTCTAAACTGGTTTGAGACTGGTTTTGGGTCCTCCAATGTATAAAACATACAGATATCATTGAAACAGGGAGTTCTGACCAATGTACAGACAAACCCCCTTTCTTTTATTTATATAGAAGGCAACTCCCTTTTAATGACTTTCTATTAAACACAATAGTTGACTACATAAAGTCTCTCTTTTTTATTGGATACAAGTAGCATGAACTCATACAGTTGAGTTCACTGACTGAGAGTGAGACATTACCGTAGCAATTTGCGTGCGATCAAATATATTTGATTCAGAGTGTTACAACATAAAATGAACTTGCAACAGATCTATAGTACATATAATAATCTATTTCCCTGATTGACATTCACTTTTTCATGACATCAGATGTTACTTATATAATTAAGTGATTCCCATTCTACAGAGTTGAAATTTGCTCATGTTCCATGTGGAACACCAATCTAACAGTCATAAGGAATTAAGAACAGTCTTAATAATGCCTCATGGTGCTGTCATCTAACAGTTAACACTTTCCCACAATTTCTGAGATACTGCCAAAGCTCCAGTGAGGGATTTGGTGTGACAGATGTGGAAGCATACTATGAGAAATGAGGCAGAGGGAGCTTAGGCATCTACTTGCGGTATTGAGATGATGATAGAGGTAGAAAGGTCATGGCTGCTGAGGGGAGAAAGAAGTCAAGCTGCTGTCAGTAAGAGATTGAAGCCTTGCGCTGTGCTAGTCACAGTACAGCTGACCTGCAAAATGACCCTAGCTTCTGATGAATGCTTTGTGTTGTTGCTGTCAGCATTGCAATAGTCCACAGATGATGAGAGATAGATGAAATTTTACATTGGGAGCATAACATGAATGTATGTATGGACATACACACACAAAACACAAATACTATTCTCATCATCTCATTCACACCAAGAAAAAAAAAATATAAAAAAATATTGGCAAGATAAACATTTTGGCAATGCTTAAATCAACTGATGTAGACTGAAACAGTGACATATATATTGGCATTAAACAATTTGGAATTACTGTAATTATGTAGTAAAACTAAAGAGATTTAAAAAGTTAACAGTTAAAAAGTCTGTCCCTGCTTCAAACAAGGTCATTCTTTTGTTTTTGATATACAGATAGAAATTCTATAGATTAGATATAGATTAGCTTTCATTACCTGATATACAGAAACTATGTGAACTATATGAACTGTAGAAAAGCTCTTAGTGTAGCTAGATCAACATATCTCTCCACTCTTATAGAAAATAACAAAAATAATACTAGATTTTTATTTAATACCATAGCCAAATGAACCAGAAATAAGACCGTTGCAGAAATCTCCACAATAACATTGTGCAGTAGTGAGGACTTGAACTTTTTCAGTAACAAAATTGTTGTCATGCACACTCGCTCTGCGACCAGCACGAGGACCCGGAAGTAAGACGGTCGCGCTTTGAGAAAGCATAAAAGGAAACAAGATGGCACATCGCTCAGTCATTGAGTTCATTCATGCCTTCGCTATAGCTTCACCAACTATTTCGTGAGTACTCACCTATTCAGGTTGCTTTCTTGATTGAGTGTGTGTTGCTAGAACGCGGGTTTATTTGTGTAGATCCTTGCTCTTTTTGTAGGAGAGTTCTAAGAGTAAACGCGTGGTTATCCTGCCTGCTCGTGCTGCTTCCGCGTTTGGGTTTACCGTCCACGCAACGGGCTAACTGCTAAAGCTACTGTATTCGTCTCTCTGTTGCTCGTGACAGAATGACTGAGCCCAAAGGAGTAAACCCAGCAGAGTTTGCTCGCCTCGCATGTGGTTGACCAGCATGCCGAGCTGATCAATGAGCTCCGTGGTAAAGTCATGTCTCTCCGAAAGGAGCTCCAAGATGTTGCGGTTTTGCAACTCACCCGCCAACTCAATTCTCACCGAGAATTCACCCGCCAACTCAAACTGACCTTCGAACATCCTGCTGCTGAGGTGGAGACCATCTGTACCATCTGCAGCAGGGTGGGTCGTCCGTGAGCCGCTATACCGCGGATTTCCGTACCCTCGCCGTGCAGACCACCTGGGGGGACGCCGCCCTCCAGACGGCTTACTACGAAGGACTGGCTTCTCGCATCACGGACGAGCTCGCCGGACGAGAGCTTCCGCCTACACTGGAGGGTTTGGTCCAGCTCGCGCTCCGGATTGACCAGCGCCTGCTCGTTCGTCCGAAGCCAGCCCCCAAACCCTGCCGCCCATCACGCCCCTTTTTTCACATTCCACGCCCCGATCACCAGCTTTCACCACCACCACTAGGGCGTCTACCGGGTCTCCACCTCCCGCCGTGGTTGACACGGGAGCCGGGGAACCCATGCAACTAGGACACGCCTCCTTGAACCCTGCAGAGCGAGAACGACATTTCAGGGAGGGACTCTGCGCCTATTGTGGGTCAGCGGCACACGCCCGGGAAACGATCAGGCCCGGTGAGTCAGGGGGGCATCTCACCGGGTCACCTCCATCTCGCCGCCACCACACCCAGCATCTTGTGTCTCATGGTTCAGGTACACCTCCAATTTGGCCACAGACGAGTCAAAAGTTCCGCGTTCATCGACTCCGGGGCCGCCGGGAACTTTATTGACTCCTCCTATGCCAAGAGATTGGGGGTGGAGACTGAGGAGTTATCCCAGCTGGTTCGAGTGACGTCCATCGATGATCAGCCCCTTTCCTCCAGCCCTATCACCACCCAGACTCGGCCTATCACCCTCACCATTGACCAACACCACGAGGAGATCCGCTTCCACCTCACCTCCATTTCCTGGTCACCCATCATCCTAGGATACCCCTGGTTACTCCAGCATGACCCTCTCATCTCCTGGTCTCAAAACCGGATCCTTCAATGGGGCCCGACCTGAAGCCCGCGATGTCGACACCAATGCCATTAGACATGCTAACCACCTTCCTCCGCATCGCCCCTATGACCTGGCGATTGAGATCCAGCCAGGCTCTACTCCACCCCGCGGCCGTCTATACTCTCTCTCTTCCACTGAGATGTGGGCGATGGAGGAGTATGTGTTCTCCGCTCTCCATCAGGGTACCATCCGACCCTCTTCCTCGCCCGCTGCCGCGGGGTTTTCCTTCGTAAAGAAGAGTTCGGGCGGATTACGTCCATGTGTTGACTACCGGGGGTTAAACAACATCATCCTAAAAAACCGACACCCACTGCCGCTTACCAACTCAGCCCTGGACGCCCTCTCTGGTGCCACCATTTTCTCAAAGTTGGACCTCCGGAGCGCCTACAACTTGGTGCGTATCAGAGAGGGCGATGAGTGGAAGACGGCCTTCATCACCCCTACTGGACACTATGAGAGTTTGGTCATCCCATTTGGACTCTGTAATGCTCCTGCAGCTTTCCAGCAGTTCATCAATGATGTTCTCCGGGACATGTTGGGAAAGTGGGGATTCGTCTACCTAGACAATATACTCATCTACTCCCGCACCGCCGAAGAACACATCCGACACGTCAGGGCAGTTCTTAAGAGATTGCTCGCCCACCAACTGTACTGTAAGCTGGAGAAGTGCGCTTTTCACAAGCGCTCCACTACGTTCCTGGGTTTTGTCATCTCGTCCCAGGGTGTGGCCATGGACCCGCAGAAACTGGAAGCTGTACGTCATTGACCCCTACCCAAGACTCTCCGGCAGCTTAAACGGTTTCTCGGGTGTGCAAACTTCTATCGTCGCTTTATCCGGGGCTACGGCACCCCTAACCGCATTGACTCGCGCCTCATCTCGTCCCTTCCAACTCGACTCCACGGCCATCAACGCCTTCTCCAAACTCTGCCACCAATTCCCCTCCGCTCTGATTCTCCTCCATCCAGATGCCGATCAACCATTCGTTGTGGAGGTGGACGCCTCAGAGGTGGGCGCTGGGGCGCTTCCCTCCCAGCGGGGTCCAGACCAGAAAC
This sequence comes from Clarias magur, assembly GCA_013621035.1. Classification (NCBI taxonomy): domain Eukaryota; kingdom Metazoa; phylum Chordata; class Actinopteri; order Siluriformes; family Clariidae; genus Clarias; species Clarias magur. The sequence goes on along the minus strand of QNUK01000291.1, from coordinate 359,104 downwards.
TACACCCTTGTAGTTTCTTCTTAAAAAAATTTAACTCCACTCAGCAGCGATATGGGGTGGGGGACCGCGAGCTGCTGGCCATAAAGTGGGCATTGGAAGAATGGTGACACTGGCTCCAGGGTGCCAGAGAACCATTTATCGTCTGGACCGACCACCAAAACCTCAACTCCATCAAGACACTTAAACAACTCAACCCCAGGCAGGCGCGGTGGGCTCTCTTTTTCGAGCATTTCAATTTCCATCTATCTTACCATCCGGGGTCAAAAAACACCAAAGCCGACGCCCTCTCCCGACAACATGAGGGGGACGTTCCCCGGGCGGACACTGCGCTGGTCCTGTCACCCTCCAAGACCATCGCGCCACTCCGCTGGGAACTGGAGACGAGGGTCCACCAGGCGCAAGCCACGGAGACTGAACCGGCAGGTGCGCCACCTGGATGACTTTTTGTTCCAAGGACCGTCAAAGCCGACGTCATTAAATGGGGCCATTCTTCACCACTGTCGGGGCACCCAGCTGATTTTAGAGCATGTAGTCCGTCTGCATGGGTTCCCAAAGGACATCGTCTCGGACAGGGGGCCCCAGTTCACTGCACGGTTCTGGAAGGCCTTCTGCCATCTGATCAATTCTACCTGCAGTCTCTCCTCAGGCTATCACCCCCAAACAAATGGTCAGACGGAACGGGCCAACCAACAACTGGAGCGCTACCTGAGGTGCTTTGTTGCCGACCGTCAGCGCTCCTGGGCTCGCTATCTCATTTGGGCGGAGCTCTCCCACAACCTCCACGTCTCCTCCGCCACGAAGCTGAGTCCATTTGAGGTATGCCAGGGTTTCCAACCTCCGATGTTTGAAGTACCCTCAGCCCAACAGTTGGTCCGAAGGTGCCGGCGGTCCTGGACTCAAGCCAAGGAGGCCATTCAGCATGCCAATACCCTCTACACCTCACAACATCGCCATCGACACCCTCCGGGACGATTGTACCACACAGGTGACAAGGTATGGCTCTCCACCAAAAATCTAAACCTCCATACAGAGTCCAAAAAACTCTCACCCAGATTCATCGATCCATATCGCATCACCCCCCGTGTCAACCCTGTCACCTATCGGCTCCAGCTACCTGCGGCGCTCCGGATTCACCCAGTATTCCACACCTCTCAGCTCAAACCCTTCATCACGTCACCAATGGTTCGGCACGAGGACCCGGAAGTAAGACGGTCACGCTTTGAGAAAGCATAAAAGGAAACAAGATGGCACTTCACATCGCTCAGTCATTGAGTTCATTCATGCCTTCGCTATCGCTTCACTAACTATTTTGTGTGTACTCACCTATTCAGGTTGCTTTCTTGATTGAGTGTGTGTTGCTAGAACGCAGGTTTATTTGTGTAGATCCTTGCTCTTTTTGTAAGAGAGTTCTAAGAGTAAACGCGTGGTTATCCTGCCTGCTCGCGCTGCTTCCGCGTTTGGGTTTACCGTCCACGCAACACGGGCTAACTGCTAAGGCTACTGTGTTCGTCTCTCGGTTGCTCGTGACAATTGTAAATATTAGGCATAAAATTGAGGATTTGAAACCAGGCAATGTAATTTATGCAAATGTTAAACTAACCATGTCAGATTGGAACCTACAGTAGAATACTTTACTCCCCTTAAAGAAAATAAACAAATTTCACTCATCTCTTCTACAAATTCATCAACCTGTTTATTAGAACCTATACAGACACATTTTCTCAAACAAAGAAACAGTGCCAGAAATAACAGAACCCTTTTGAAAATAATTAACTCTTCACTCAACAGTGGGTATGTTCCAAAATCTTTTAAATTAGCAGTTATTAAACCGATAATTAAGAAGTCTGACCTCAACCCCTGTCAGCTGTCCAATTACAGGCCGATATCAAACCTCCTCATCTCAAAGATTCTGGAAAAGATAGTAGCGAAGCATATCTACATAGAAATAGCATACACAAACTGTATCAGTCAGGATTTAGGCCTCATCACAGCACAGAGCCAGCACTCATTAAAGTAGTAAATTACCTCCTATTGGCCTCTGATCAGGGTCGTGTCACTATGCTTGTGTTACTCAACCTCAGTGCAGCTTTTGACACCATTAATCATAGTATTCTCCTTCACAGATTAGAAAATGTGGTAGGAATTAAGGGAACAGCCCTCTCCTGGCTCAGATCCTATTTATCTGATCGCTATCAGTATGTAGATTTAAATGGTGATTATTCTGCATGTTCTCTAGTGGAGTTTGGTGTTCCACAGGGTTCGGTTTTAGGCCCACTGCTTTTTTCCCTTTACATGCTCCCTCTGGGCAACAAAATCCATAAGCATGGTATTAGTTTTCATTATTATGCTGACAACACTCAGTTATACATCTCATCAAAACCAGATGAGAAAAAAACAGCTTAATAAAATGGAGCAATGTGTAAAGGATATAAGAGACTGGATGCTAATTAACTTCCTTCTGCTTAATCCCGATAAGACAGAAGTTCTAGTCATAGGACCACATTCAGCTAGAAGCAAGATTTTAGATCACACTGTAACTTTAGATGGCCTTTCTGTTCTATCTAGTGCAACATTAAAAGACCTTGGTGTGATTATAGATTCTAGTCTTTCATTTGAAGCTGTAGATAATATCACCAGAATAGCATTCTTTCACCTCAGAAATATTGCCAAGATAAGGATTATATTGTCACTAAGTGATGCAGAAAAGTTTGTTCATGCTTTTATCACCTCTAGGTTGGACCATTGTAACGCCTTACTGTCTTGTTGTTCAACTAGGTGCATAAACAAGCTTCAGTTAGGTCAGAATGCAGCAGCGAGAGTCCTCACTAGAACCAGAAGATACAAGCGCATCATCCCGATCTTATATACACTTCATTGGCTCCCTGTGAAATTTCGCACTGATTTTAAAATACTACTTTTGACATATAAAGCATTAAATGGTCTCGTGCCACAGTATCTGAGTGAACTGCTAGTGTCTTACGATCCGTGACACCTACTTTGATCAAAGGATGCAGGCTGTTTGATAGTACTGCGTATTATGAAAACTACAGCAGGGGGCAGAGCTTTTTCTTACAAAGCCCCAAAGTTATGGAATAGCCTTCCAAATAGTGTTCGGGACTCAGAGACAGTGTTGACGTCTAGGCTAAAAACCTATTTATTTAGCCAAACATTTTTGTAAATAGATTTGCTTTAGGTAAAAGAACAGATTTGGACATAGAGTGTTAACTGATATGTTTAGATGCTGTCTTCCTCACTCAATGATCACTCAGGTTTGCTGACAGTGAGGTGATCAGTTGCTTTACATCTCAGGAAGCTCTCATGTCTGTGTTTCCTTCTGGCTCTCCCTTTTAGTTATGCTGTCAAAGTTAGTCCTGCCAGAGTCCCTGCTTGCACTCTACACTAAATATACATTCACCTTATATATTATGTGACTGTGACCATACCTAACTGTTATCTTTCCTCTTCTGCTCTCCCATCTCCTGTTCTCTTCACCCCCCCCCCTCTCTCTCCCCCTCTCTCTCCCCCTCTCCCAGTATCTCTGTCGAGCTACACATGATGTTCCTAAGCTGCCAGTGATCCAGACCCTCTCTGCCCTCTGGACCTGTCTGACTCATCCTGGAGATCTCGTCACATGGATGCCCATGTGGTCTCTTTGGGATGCATCTGGTCTGGAGACCATTTTACTCTACCACGAAGACGGATCTGGCCTTGGCTGCAGTCGCTCGATAGTCTGGAATTTCCTACAAGTCTACCTGAGCATCCAATAACTACCTGGACTCCATATTAACATCAATTTACATCAATTGTTATACTGAACTGCCTGCACAGTATGAATGCAGATGAAGTCATGCTTCCTGTTACACCCAAATGATGGGTTCCCTGTTGAGTCCGGTTCCTATCAAGGTTTCTTCCTGTTGCCATCTCAGCGAGTTTTTCCTTGCCACTGTCGCCCTCAGCTTGCTCATCCGGGACTATCTGATCATTTTGAATTATACACATTCACATTTCATACAAACTTAATTCTTTTGATTGTAAAAAGCTGCTTTGCGACAATGACAGTTGTTAAAACAATATACAAATAAAATTGATTTGAATTGATATTAATATTTAAACGTGTTACACAAGGGCGGCACGATCCCTGGCCAGGCTCGATTCCCGTCTCTGTGTGCATGGAGTTTGCATGTTTTCCCCGTGTTTGGTGGGTTTCCTCTGGGTACTCCAGTTTCCTCCCACAGTCCAAAGACATGTAGGTTAGGCTAATTGGAGTTCCCAAATAGCCCGTAGTGTGTGAATGAGTGAGTGTATGTGTGTGTGTCTGCGCCCTGCGATTGATTGGCACCCTGTCCAGGGTGTACCCTGCCATGTGCCCTAAGTCTCCTGGGATACGCTCCAGGCCCCCGTGACCCTGAATACAGGATTAACGGTATAAATGATGAGTGAGTGAGTGTGTTACACAATTTAAAATATTGCTAATTTAGATTTTTTTAAGTGTTCGAAAACATATTTATGCAATATTTAACCATTAATGTCATGTCAAGCTTGTAATTATTATTTTTTTATCTTATTTTTTTTGTAACAAAATTATTTATAGGAATGTAAAGATTCATGCAAGATTCATAGTTCTGTATATTTTTTGTGTTGTCCATTTAAAAAATCCTTTATGAATATGAATTGAACTAGTATCATGTAAGGTAAGTTGCTCAAAGATAGAAACAGCACTATCTATGGCAAAAAGTGCAAAAATGCTTCTTTAAATAATGGATATTTACAAAATATTATAAATAAAAAAAATTGCACTATGTGCTTCTGGTGATGATACTATATCACGTTTTTGCACAACTCATTAAACTCTCCTTTCTTGAAAGTGTAAATGGGCAGCATGTTTTAATGACATTAAATACTGTACCACTGCAACATAAGCCAACTTAGAATTATTTTAAAATCTCAGTTTTTCATAAAATTATTTTACTTACTTTTAAATGAATTATTCTGTGAGTATAGAAAAGAGTCATCCCCACCTCCCCACCCCACCCCATTGAACATATAAAAAAATACTTAAGAATTTAATTGGCATTTAATTGGCTCATTACTGTAGTGATTAATATGTTTCAGCTGAAAAAAAAAACGATGCTGTGAGTAGTAGTGTTCAAATAGTTGGTCTGAATCAAGCAAATATAATAACTAAGGAGACACAATAACTGAAATAACTAAAATTGTAGGTCTCACAAGGGGCAGAACCATGTGAAAATAATCTGCCCTGTTCAGAACAGGCAGATCCGCAGGCTGCTACATCGCGGAGTTCTGAACAGGCATTTAGTTGTCTAGACATGGGGTTGGCAGGCGACACCGCCACAGAGGCAATCAGCATGGACATGCTTCACCTGGCATGTCTATTTAAGAGTCCAGATTCCTGCGTTTTTCGTGCAATCACTAGGTAGCACCGGTAAAGATATCAGAGCCAAGACAAAGACACAGAGCACAGCAAGCCAGACAAAGGCAAAAGACCTCAGTCTTCCTTAGATACTGGCAAATAGAGAGAGAGAGAGAGAGAGAGAGAGAGAGCAGCATGCCACCAGTCAAGCGTGCACTCTCAGTTTAAAGTGTTAAAAGCACATAGTGACATAAAAATCCTTGGTAAGGGCAAACCCTCTTAGGGCTCTTATAAATACTGTTACTGTACATCTCATGCTGCGGCTCTCTAATCCGCACCACCACCACCAAAAGAGCCCACGGGCTTGGAGAGGGTGCACGAAATATTGGAGGGTTAAGCAAGAATTCTTGATAAGCATGAGGAAGCCTTATTCAATTAAATTTCAATTCAATTTTTATTTGTATAGCGCTTTTAACAATTGACATTGTCGCAAAGCAGCTTTACACAATCAAAATAATTATTTAAGTTTGTATGAGATGTGAACGTTTATGAATCAAAATGATAACACTGTCCCAGATAAGCAAGCCGAGGACGACTGCGACAGTGGTAAGGAAAAACTCCCTGAGATGGTAATAGGAACACCCCAGATTGGCACTAAACAACTGTGTGGCCATAAGAAAACCACTTGTTAACCACTGTCTGGTTGGAACAGTCAAGGAACAGACTGCAGAAAACAGTAAAAACTGCAGAAAAAAATCATTGGAGCTCCCCTGCCCCCTCTCCATGACTTGTACTTTACAAGAACCAGGAAACGGGCAGGAAAAAATCTCTACTGACCCCTCACATCCAGGACACTCTGCACAACAAAAGTGTCAGGCAAACAGTTTTTTTCTGCAAACAATCCAGTTTATAAACAGTTAAACTGGATCTTACAACCGTCTTTAAATCATTGTTATTTGCACAAATCTACATTCAGTATCCACCATGCCTCCAACAAACTCCCTACATGCATATTACACGACTACTTCTTTCCAATAGTGCACTACCTATTATAGTATATATGATGCATACAGGGCTACTTTGCAATCACTTTATGTACACTTTACTGCACATACTCAGGATCCCACCCACCCCCACCTTTATTTAATCTGTAACATTACTGAATCTTGTGTAATTGCTGTGTATAGTGTTTTTGTATAGTGTTTTTATGTTAGTCTGTACTCGACAGCTACAAACCTGGAAAGCTGGAACCATGTCAACATACTTGGCGAATAAAACCTGATTCTGATTGTTAGTGGGATTAATCAGAAAAAAGCTTCAATTTGATAGTGAACATAAAGATTAGACTTTGGAGTAGGTCATGTGGTCTGATGAGTTCAGATTTACCCTATTCCACAGCGATATGTGTATCAGGGTAAGAAGGGAAGTGCACGAAGCAATGCATCCATCATTCAAAATGCCCACTGTGCAAGCCTCTGGAGACAGTGTTATGATCTGATGTTGTTTCAGTTAAGTTAGGACTAGACTCAGCAATGTTATCTGGTAATAAAATTAAGTCGGCTGAACACCCAAATGTACTGAAGGACCAGGGAATCACGACAATGTCTTTTTTTCACTGATGGAAAAGGCATATTCCAGGACAATGCCCAGATTCAACTGAGTTGTAGTTCTGTGAGCATGAGGAATCATTTTCACACATGAATTGGCCACCACAGAGTCCTGACCCTAGCCCCAGCGAAAGTATTCGAGATGTGCTGGAAAAGACTTTATGGAATGGTCCAACTCTCCTGCCATCAACACAAGATCTCAGCCCAAAATAACTGCATAATGTAAAAACAAAAACCTCAGTGAATACAATGAGTAAACAAAGCTAAGTTGTTTGTTTGTTTTGCCAGGCAGTGTGGTATACAGTACAAATATACAAGGAATAAAACACAATTCACCTGCATTGTGAAAACATTATTGAATCACATATCAATCACATACGATATCAAAGCTATCAACTCAGATTTGCTTTTAATATTAATTATTGTCCCTGAAACAAGTTAGTTGTTCTCCTCAATGTTACAAAGATAAATCTGCTATAAACAGTCAACATTCAAAATAACATAAAAGAAATAAGACAAAAAAAAATTATTATTTTGACAAGAAAAGAGAAAGCACATGGCTTTGCCAATGATGTATAAATTTAAGACATTTGGTTCTGGTTAACTGTTTGGAGTTATATTTAATGGTGTGAAACATGCACCGGGGAAAAAAAAGCACTTTCTTTTAAGGAAACACAGCTACTGTACATTAAAACCCCCACCCCCAACCCATCCAACACACAAACACCTACACATATTATAAAGGCTGTAGCACATTTCTATAGCACATATATATACCTCAGTGCTTTAGGGATGAAAGAGCCAGCAAAGCCCCTGAGCCCAAGAACATCACCAGCATCATTTAATTCAAATCAATCAAGATACATCTGTAAACACAAATAATCCTACACCAATACACCAACAAGTAGTACATACCCTCCCGTCTAGATCCTAAAATCAGGCCACACATACCTTCCCCATCCCAACACATGTATACATCTGTGAGAAAATAAGTTCATCATATCAGTCATGGGAAGAATCTTTTTGAGCTGATGAGTCTGGGCAGTGGATGGATGCTTTCTTCCCACAATGCTCCCTGATGCTGGCAGAATGTTATCTGCAGAACACAAAGATAAACAAGGGTAGGATATCATTTCTGCCTTTAAAAAGCAGCAGACCTAGAAGACAAAAGACTCTCCAATTAAGAACCCTGCTCTTGGCACCTGCCTCACACTTGTATGGCACAAGTAACCACATTCTCTGGTTCACAGCTAAACTTAACTGTAGTACAACAGAAACCTGTCTGAACCAGTTATAGGGAAGCAACAGAAGTGATCTACAAACGAAACTGCAGGAACAGATCAATACTTAGCCCTGTGCTCCCAAATACAACCAGGAAGGTAATTAAAAAGAGAGACAGATCAAATTAGACTCTGAAGTAATTGATGCTCATTCTCTTCAATCCTCATCTACACTTGACTTGTTCTCCTTCAATCTCTTCTTTTCTCACATCATGATTTTCGCCACCACCCAGACGATATGTATCTTTGCCTTTCTGTCCACATCCTATATCCAGTCTCCCTACTATCCTCTCCCTGGCTCATTCTCTTTTTGGGTGTAATGTGACTGATTTTCCCATGATAGCTGGCAGTTCTTGCACTGTGTGATGGATGAATAGGGCCAGGCATTTTGACAGGCATTCATTGCCACTTCCCTGGTGTGGCCTTTCAGGTGTCTCTCTCAATGTACATCACTAACCTAAAGAAGAATGGTCAGAAAGACATTATTATTCAGAAACACACATCCACAGAATGACACTAGCAAACACAGAAGATGCATTTCATCAATTACTCTCCATGCCCTGAGAGGGAACAGGACTGAAATGAGATGGTGGTGACTCGGTGAAGCTTCATAGAAAATAAACAGTGAAATGAAATGAAATGCAACAAATATTTTTGTGTGAGTATATACAATATATAAAATGTAAGGCCATAACAGTAACAACACATTAACATTATTACTTATGAAACAGCAAAGAGCCTGAAGCCTCCACACTCCTCAATTCCCAATGTGATTGAACATGGGAATGATATAATTCAATATTGGGTCAAACAACCCAACATTCTGGTCCACATCTATCCATTTGCAAAACCCATTAAACACCATGATGAAACTGGCTCTCCTGAAGACCATGCCAAGCAAGCAAGACCAGAATTTATATCTGTTACAGGGGAGAAGTTAATTTAGAGTTACCAGACTCAAAAAACTGTAAATCCATTATCAATGCTTTACAGGGTATAAGTAGCAAACACATCTCAATATCAACTGTTCAAAGGAGATGATGGCATATTTTGGATACCTCCAGCATTCTTCCACAATGTAGGAAGAATAGGAAGAAATAGAAATCAAAAACAACCATGGAATTAGAAGGCGTGTCCAAACTTTTGACTGGTACTGCATATACTATGTGTGTGTGTGTGTGTGTGTGTGTGTGTGTGTGTGTGTGTGTGCGTATGCGCATGTGTGTGCGCGCATGCGTGTGCGTGTTCTTTCATGGAATTTGTATAAAAAATATTTTCTGTACGTGTGAACAGTGAATAAACCTATGTAGAATGATAAACTTATTTTGGAAGCAGGAAAGACAAATTAAATAAAGAAAGCAAAATACTCTACCCTTTATTTCCTGTATTAAAATTTCAACACTCTTGAGAAAGACTACATTGGTCAATAATGTAGATAAATATTTAGTGACTCTGTAGTCAATACAGTGAAAAGAACAAGAATTGTAAAAGCGTAAAAAGAGCAAGCATTTTAATAATAAGAGCAACTTACCAAAAATACGTCCAGACAAAAGCAGACATTTACGTACTGCATAAGTATGTACTACCTAAATGAAGATGCAAAACATAAGTAAGTGAATGTCTCTATCTTCTGTCTTTTGGTTTTTGCCAAAAGACATTTTGGCCAAATTGCTCAGCCTTTGCTAGATTGGTTGAAGAATGTGGGTGAACAACAATTTCTTGCCATGCTTCTCTAACCACATACAGTAAAGCCTGGCCTTTTTAGACTTGGCTATTCAAGATTATAACTCATACAGTTTTAGTACTACTTCAGTGGAGCTTTGGTCATATGATGAATCTAATGCCCAGTCATAGCCCTCAGGCAGATTTCTTTTCTAGGGTAGTCCTGTATTTGGATCCACCATCTTGCCCTCAACCCAGACCAGTTGCCCAGGTCCTGCTGATAAATACACCCCCATAACATAATGCTATCACCACCATACTTCCTATGAAGATGAAGAAGAGAATTGTTGGGTTACAGCCAAACACAGTACTTATGCCAAAATGTTACATTTTGGTCTCATTAGACCAGATAACCTTTTTTATGCTTGTTGAATCTGCAACATGCCTTTTGGCAAGCTCTTAAGAATTGTCCCCCTTTTTTGTCCAGGCTGGTTGTTCAGTGCGGATCTCTTTACAGGTATGCTTGGCTTCTTGGTAGGCTATTTGACTAATCCCCTATTCACCTACCCAATGACTTTGGGTGATCTACTCTAAGCTTTCCTTTTTTAAATAATGGATTTAAAGGTGCTCACTGGGATGTTCTAAGTTTGAAATTGATGTTTATAACCAAATCCTGATTAAAACCTTTCCAGAATTTCAACCAGACAGACACAGGACATGTCTGTGACAGTGACTGACCCCTTCCAAATGTGCTGAACAGGTACTATGCTTGGTTGGAAGTGCAGTACAATACGAGGAAGACCATCCCTGCTCCCAATGACCAGGCGCCGTGTCTTACTATGGCTGATGTGAGGAAAACACTATGCAGAGTCAACCCCCTGTAAAGCCGCTGGAACAGGCAATATCCCTGGCAGATGGCATGTTCTTACTGATACCTTTAACATCTCTCTGAGCAGTGCCATCATTCCCACATGCTTCAAGATTACCACCACTGTCTCGTGTTCAGTCGCAATGACTAATGTCCTGTTGTACTCACACCTGCCATCATGAAGTGCTTCGAGCAGCTCATCATGAGACACCTTAATACCCTGTCCCCTCACTGGATACCTACATTTGAATGCTGTTCATAGACTTCAGGTTAGCATTCAATACCATCATCCCCCAACACCTGATTGGAACTTTCTGACTGAAAGATCAGTAGCAGTAGGATCGGTAGCAGCACCTACTGTACATCACCAACACTCAGGGCTGTGCTCAGTCCCCTGCTGTTCACAATGCTGACTCATGACTGTGTAGTGACACATAGCTCCAATCACAATTTAAGTTTGCTGCAAGAATCGCAGCAGGAACGATGATGCAGCATACAGAGAGGAAATGCAGAAACAGACTGATGTAAAGACAACAACCTGCCTCTGAATGTTAATAAAACAAAAGAGGTTGTTGTTGACTTCAAGAGGACAAGGAGCGACCGCCCTCCACTGAGCATCAACAGCTTCTCCATGAAGATCGTCAAGAGCACAAAATTCCTTCGTGGCCAACTGGCGGAGAACTTCACCTAGTTCCTCAACCTCATCTTACCATCTTCTATAGAGGGACTATTGTGAGCTTCCTAAGCACCTGCATCACTGTCTGGTTTGGAAATTGTGCCATCTCGGACCGCAGGCCATACATACAGTGGATACTGAATACAGCCAAAAAGATCATTAGGGTCTCTCTTCCCTCTATCACAGACATACACAACATGCTGCATCTGTATAGCAACCAGCATTGTGGCTGATCATAAACACCCCTCACAAATACACTCTTTACCCTCCTGCCATCTGGAAAAAAGATATTGAAGCATTTAAGCCCTTACATCAAGACTGTGTTACAGCTTCTTCCCAAAAGCCATTCGTCTCCTCAATAAAAAGTGACTGGTCTGATAAACACACACACACACACACACACACACACACACACACACACACACACACACACACACACACACACACACACACACATTTATTAGCTGTTATTTGCACAATAACTGTTTTTTATCTTTGCTGCTACTTCAACAAGAAATGTTTACTATTTTTTATCTATCATCTCATGGACAATTTATTTGCACTACATTAACTTACTATGAACGAGTATTGCATTGTATCATGCTCTTATTTGCACGTTCACACACAAGCACTTTGTGCTGTCTTTTTTTGTTCTTCGTAAGTTTGAAATAGATGTTTATAAGTTTATATGTTCTTACATAGTTCTGTTAATTTATGGTGTTAATTTGTTGTATTAGCTAATCATAAATTAACTGTCTTAGCTAGTTAGTTTTGTTAATTTATGTTGTACTGTATGTACCACTGTGGTCCTGAACCTAGCACCTGGCACACATTTCACTGTGTACTGAAGTCTATATAGATTTTATTGTCATTTCAAGTGTATACTGAAATGACAATAAAATCACATTAACTTGATTTGTTATGAAGCTGTTTTTAGGCACATTCTTGAACAAATTTTAAGGTCTTCCAGAACCAGGTGTATTTATATTCATGGCATGATTACAATACATTTTTATTGCCCACTATACAATAGCTCATAGCAACTGGCTATACCAGTACTAATGTACTATCTGGGATTTATACTGAACAGTAAGATCTTTTTAACCTGCTGCCATCATTAACTATAATCCATTTCACCTGTTGGTGTCTGTGGTTATAGGCACACAAACACACGTTCATGTCATCTGCCCACCTCCGACTGTCTACACTTTACAGTTCTGTTTTATTATAATTGTTAACTCATTGCCATTTTATTCCATAGACACTTGTCCATGTGAAACTGTATACAGCTACCTTACTTACTGACTTACAGATAAGTGGCAATGGTGGCTCGGAGGGTTTAGGCACTGAGTTACTGATCAGAAAATCAGCGGTTCGATCTCTAGCTTCACCAGGTTGCCACTATTGGGCCCTTGAGCAAGGCCCTTAACCCTCCAGGGCTCCAGGGCGCTGATCCCAGTTATGCTGGGATATGCGAAGAAGGAATTTCACTGTGCTGTGATGTATATGTGACAAATAAAGGCTTAAGTTAAGTAGCTTATTAGTCATTGCATTTCTGACTAACGGATAGGGTTGATAGTTTTATCAGTTGTTTTTGTCAGTTACTGTACTCCTCAGGTATATTTTTCGGTGCTTTTCTGTGGTTATAATAAAGTGTAGGATTTAAAAAATTCTGCAGAATCTCAGTGCAAATGGAATTTGCAACTAGGTATTATAATAATATTGTATTGTATTGTCTGTGCTGATTCCCATCCCTAATAACTATTATGCCCCTGAAGAACTGCAGCATTCCTTTTGAGAAGCAGAAAAGCTTTCAGCTACTTAGCAGGAATAATGTTTTTTTTATCTTGCAAGTTAACAGGCTAAATTTTAAACTCACGGCCCACAGAACCAGCTCAGTAGACCAACATGGACCATAATTTCACATTTTGTTGCTTTTCATATTTTAAGTTCTGCCAGTTCAAATCGCAGGTTACTATGTCAAATACAACTGAAAATGAAAACAAAAGGCTATCAAATATGATAGCGCTAAAATAACACCCAGTGTAAATTTGCTCATAATCAGACATAAGCATGACCTTAGTTACGTAATTTAGACATTGTTCTTGTACTTAAATGATTACAGTGATGCCGGGGCAATTGAGTTCATAAAAAAAATATTTAAAAATGCATCTACTACTTTTCTTTAGGAAGGTGATTTTGAAAGAGCGTGGTGAGAATGAGGAGAGTGAAACCTGTGAGAATCACAACTCCAGAGCTGACAGTCTGCAGCAGCCAAAAAGTTCACACTTATTAAGAGGAACTGCTAATTAGGTTGCTCTCATCTAGCAAAGCACATTTCTACTCAATAAAGTAAGAACTTTTTTCTTGCCAGAGAAGACACAGTCACATGCTTCTCTCTCTCTTTCTCACACACACACACACACACACACACACACACACACACACACACACACACACACACACACACACACACACACACACACACACACTTCTGATAAAATTAATCTTTCAAACTAGAACATTGCACAGACAAGCTTGAGCCTCATAGAGAAGAGAATTCAGCATAAATTAAGCTTAACTTAAATAGAGAAGAGCCTGAGATGCAGCCACGATAACCTAAACAGTCTAAGAAAATACTGTAAATAATAGGACTAACAGGCTCAATATGAGTCTATACTCTATGATACATACTGTATCATAACAAAATAAACTGGACACTTGGGAAACATCCAAGTTATTACAACTTGTAATTGAATTAATTCTACAGTACAGTGTAAATGAAACAAATAATTTGTGGGTACAGGTTCAATCTACTCACAAAACAAATTATATTCAAAGCTGAAACTTCAAATGTAATGGAAAAACAGTATTAATTAACTAAATTGAAATCACTCCTAAAAGTCCTAAAAATGTTCTGTTTAAAAAATGCAAAATGCAACACTGGGCTTTACATTACAAACATTGCATTGCCTGCCCCCCCAAAAAAACCTTGACAGCCTTTAGCTGTGATTACAGAGTGCAATGTAGTGGCCAGTTCATGTGAGAAAAGTATTCCTCATGCTCCCAGAACCACTCTTTCATTTCAGTTTGAGTCCTGGACTGCGCCATTCAGGGGTACAAAAATGCAAAGACGTGATAATCTGGTCATTCAGTACATTCAGCGTCATCAGCTGACTTCACTTTATTGTAATTTAATGTTGTTGTGCCTACACCTGACATGCACACAGAATACGTATGATAAATATGGACTCATCAGAGCACTTTTTCCACCTTTATGCTCTGTAGCAGACCTTTTTCCCCAATTACAGTAGCTATACTAAAACGTGGTTAACTTATTTATTCCATTGATTCTTTAACAAACAACTTCATAAAGCTGAAGTGATCTCACTTCATTAAAGTGATCTCTATTCATGATATTTTTTCGCAATCACATTTCTTCCACAGAGTTTAAGGTTCGGCATGATCCTTCCAGATTGTCAATGTTTGATGCAGTCCAAAAATCTGACCCTTCTAACAGTGACTTTATTTTTAGCCAGACAGTGAATATAACTAACATCAGATGTATAACTAACAGATTCTCAAAATAAAAGAGGAAACCTACGCCTTTTCAATGAAAAAACAGGTGTGTAAATGCAAAAACGTATCGCATTATTTACCCAAGACTCCCAAGACTGTTAATATATAATATAAATGCAGTTATATATAAAAGAAGCTAAATTATTGATTTGGCTAGAACTAATTAATTTCTACCTGCATCACTACTCTTTAGGTTAGGAAGTTAATCCAGCCCAGGAAAAAAAAGATTTATAAATTATAATCTACCAACTACTATGAATTTAATTGAATGTAATTCTAATGAGATGCAAGAGATAATCAAATGAAGTATTACAGTTGCATGCCCTTGCCGGGTACATTACAGCAATCCTTCAATTTAGTAAAATGGCTCAAGGTAGCTTGTTATTTAGGCCACAAACCCACTAAATTAGCCCTTGGTAATATTTTCCCTCCATCCTAATAGGCATTTATGCTGCACAAGGCACGGTATCAACTGGCCGTTTTAGTATCAAATGGAAACCAGAAAGTGAGAACATGAAAATTCATGCATATTATAGTAATATGTCAGGATCAAGCAGGCCTTTATTAGTCAGCCGCAGCCTGGAGGACATTACGTCACCTGACGAAAAAAATTTAAATGAGGAGAGAGAACAGGGACCTTCACAGTAAATTGCTTTCAGTGTTTGCCGGGCCAGATGCAGGCAGCTCAACAGGCATGGAGATGTAATTGGAATCCTTAAGGAATTCTCTAGCATCAATGACTAAGATTGATGGAAATGCCTGACTGATGCTTCAGTGTCTACATGGCAAGAAAAAAGAATCCTCTTTCCACAGGCATTTGCTGATTAGGTACAAAAACCAAACAGCAGGGCTTTCTCTAGCCAAGGCGAAATCAACAACGTTAAGGATTGCTTTCATTTAAAATTTGGACCTTCTATTGCACTTGGCCTACTTTCCATTGGCCACCATAGGCAGTGAGAAATGAGACTCAAAAACTATTCAAGCTCTTAAACTTTTTGTAAGCCGAATACAGACAGCACTACTTCCATTTTTTTTTTTACAGATCATCCAGAAATTAGATGCACTTCATTTGGCTCTAAATACACACATCTGTCTCAGAGCAGAGAGATGCTGGGCAGAATGCATCCGGACTGACACGTCTGCAGAAAGTGTAGCCAACACTGCCGAGCTAATTAGGGAAGTGTTTACAAAAGTGGGGAGGAAGCTGCTCTCACTGTGGGAGATTGAGAACAGGGTCAGCTCTAAGCTACTGTACCAGACAGAGACAGAATAAAAGAGTTTGGAAATTGGGGTAAGCAGACTAAAACAACCAGCAGTCAAACGAGATACAGTGTGTGCATGATAGTGTAAGTGTTTATACTACAGTACTGTTGATGCTTCACCAGTTAAATTGTTAATTTATTTTCTATAAGTTCCACTCTGACAATAGTGTCAGCTACAATATAATTAAAATCATGTTCTAATGCATACATTCTAATACAATATAATTTCTATAGTTAAAGCTCATTCATACAGTATGTATCTATGCATGTACAGTATGTATGCATGCAGGTATGTATATATTGTCAATGATCTACAGTACATAGTAAACAATAAACATGGAATTTAAGATGTACATAATTATTAACAGTCAAGCTTTCTGGTAGGGGATGTTTTCTTTAACACTTACAAAAGGAGACTTGAGTATCATTGCTTTGTAACAATCGGTAGGTTTTATGCCATTTTTTCGATTTATCAGTACCATAACAAAGCCTCATTAACCCCAAGAACGAACAGAAAATGACCTTACTGCTAACTTTATGATAACATTCCATAACATTTACTACAACTATAAATAATTAACTCATTAATACGTTTACATTTTTAATTATTAGAAAATTGGTGTGGCATAATTTAAATAAAACAGGATTTCCTGTTAGAGGACAAGAATCTGCTCAGATTAATGTTGATTATTTTCCTATAATAGAATACACCTTCACATTGTATTCCTTATTAAAACATTATAGCTGGTGGTTATGATTTACTTTATTTACTTGAAAGGAATGAGATCAAATTAGACATTAAGGAAAATCCTGGAGAAAAAAAAAAAGATTTTTTTCCTCTTGAAAATAACTGCATAATTGAGGACAATGATAAATAAAATTTAAAAAATCTGAAACATTGCAATATAAAATAATATAACAATGAGAGGTAATTAATTAAAAAACTATTAAAGTGTTGCAGGAATTGTAATACATCAACAATGTACCAAGCTGCACATTTCTACCCAATTAGCAGTGACACCCTGTGCTTCATTGAAATTTAAATTCTAGGCGATACAATGCATGAATAAACACATGCTGCTCTGGCCTTTATTTGTCAGGGGAATTAAACCAAGAAATCTATAGCAATTTATAATTGGTGCCGAAGTGATGCAGTTAGTCTTTCCACTCCAAAGACATGCACTTCTGTCTACTTTTTAAATCCCATGTCAAATTGGAAATTTACATACAAATGGATGCAGGTCAAACTAAATTACCATTGTTAATAATAAAAAGCCTCAAAGGCATTATATAGTAGTGTTTAAATAAATGTCTACAGTCCATTTTCCAATTGATCGGCTCCTTCAATTGTAAATGAAATCACTCTAAGATTGTCCTTGAGTCTTTAAGTGAAAGTAAGAGATTAACAGGAGCCTCTACATGGTATATAAATATGCGATGTTTAGGACACTCTCTTTGCTCTTCCTTTGTTTACATCACTCTCTACTGATGCAGTTACCTTGAAAATATAGCTATGGGTCCATTTGGTAAATTTTTATTTCACTTAAAAATAGCAAACAAACAAACTGTTAACTAGTCAGAACATCTTTGTGTACATAATTTAACTAAATATAAATTGACTGAAGCTGAAGTTAATAGAAGTTGTCTAAGACATTTTTGCAATAGGTGATTCACAAAAGTAAAAAATATCCATCTTACATTTATTTCAGTATAGAGAACCCTGGAAGAGCACTATGGAGGCTGTTATGGAAGAGTAATGTTTATACAGGATTGCGAGTAGCGCAGTGTTCAAAGCGAGCAAAGATTTTTAATAAATTATGACTTGAAAAACGAGCAAGTCTTGGTTTTACGAAGTCCAAGTATCATGTAGCACGCTTGCGCTTATTGTTTTGACGCGTCTCTCACTGGTATAATCAACATCCATGCACCCATGTACTATAACACTGTGACCGCATGTGTGCGTGTAAAACATTTCGTGTTTGTATCCTTGTGTACAGTGTGTGTGTACTGTTTATTATAACACACATGTGAGCTTGTGTAAAGCAAAAGCAAATGTCATTACAGAGGTTAAAGATCCATTTTCTCTCTCTCTCTCTCTGTCAGCCTGCACTTTGTGTACGCATGAGTCATTGGACACCATACCCTTTCACACATACACCTCCTCCTCTCGCCTTCACACACACACACACACACGCACACACACACACACACACACACACACACACACACACACACACACACACACACACACACACACACTCTCTCTCTCTCTCTTTAACGGAAACAATGCTCTGTTATGATTCTTTTCAAAGGTAAAGTGCAGTTTCATTTGTTTTATCTTTACACTTTACAGCAGCAATTACATTAGTGTGATGCTCACTTGGGTGTCATTAGAGAGATTTGTTGTTTATTTTCCCAATAAACCGGAGTTTCCGTTAGTGTGTTTATGTGTGTGTGTGTGTGTGTGTGTGTGTGTGTGTGTGTGTGTGTGTGTGTGTGTGTGTGTGTGTGAGAGAAACTCAAATAAGAGAGGAAGAAGGGTTACTGTGTAAGAGAGGAGGGTCTCATTCCTCCTCTACTCTTACTTTAGCTTCATACACATACACAAACACACATATACACACACACATACACAGTGCCTGCGCACATAAACGGAAACACTTATCTGTGGGGATTTATTTTTTACTTTTTTTTTAAGGTAAAGTGCAGGTTAATTTATTTTATTTTTACTTTATATGTATTGTATTCATTGTTTTTATGTTTTTTTTTTTTTTGGCTGTGGAATGAATAATTTGAGTTTTTATTATTTCCTATGGGAAAATTTGTTTTGGTTTACGAGTGTTTTGGAATACGAGCCTGCTTCCCTCATTTTACACAGTAACACTACTCTTCCCTCTCCACCCCTCGTTTTTTAAGTTTCACAACACACACACACACACACACACACATACACACACACACACAACGGAAACACCGTTTTAACGAAAAAAAAAAAAAGAAATCTCTCTGAGACTGGCGTGGACTCATACTAACAGAATCACTTTTTAAGTTTCACAACAAATGGACACACACAAACACAACGGAAACACCGTTTTAACAGGAAAAAAAGAAATCTCTCTGACACTAGCATGAGTGTATACTAAGGGAATCACTGCGGTAAAGTAAAAAAACAAAACAAAACAAACGAACCAGCATCTTACCTTTGAAAAGAATCGTGACAGAGCAGAGTTTCTGTGTGTTTGTGAAGCCAGGGAGGTGGTGAAAAGACGAGAGAGCGTCTGTGCATGTGTCAGGGTGTTTGCGTGTGTGTGTGTGTGTGTGTGTGTGGTGGTATCAAATTACGCGCACACACTCACATAAGAGTCACTGAAAGAATTCCGCAGTGTAAGTTTGACGCTCGGTGTCAAAATAAGAGTCGCATGCGTGATACATGATACTCGGCGCTCGTAAACAAATACTTGCTCGTTTTCCGATTACAAATTTATTAAAAATCTTTGCTCGGTTTGCAGAACACTTGGAAACCACGTTACTCGCAATCCGAGGTTCCACCGTATATAGGTTGGAGAGCCACACCACTAGATGTAATCATTCTAATTAGAGTCCTAACACAGGGCGTCTGAGGGGGTCAACAAAATAGTTTTTATGAGAGTGCTTACAACATGCATGGAAAGACCCTCCCATTTGGAGGTAGCATGAATTATTAATTAATAAACATAAAATGAAAACCAAAGAGAAGTGAAAACAAACGTATCTAGGTGACCACGCCTCTGTCTTTTCAGAACTCTGCAGAGTAGCAGCTTGTGGATCTGCCCGTTCTGGACAATGCAGAGTATTTTCAAGCAGTTCTGGCCCTCGTTAGACCCGCGTTGTTACAGTACCCCCTTCTCTATGGACAGCTCCTGACATCCAAGAGTCAATCTGCACATTATGGAACTCTTTAGTCACTCAGGCTCTTGGCACTAAGGCTGGTCATACTCTGCTTGGCCGATGTGTGTACTCTAGATTTGGATGGGTCTTCAACATGGGTTTGCATCCCAGTAGCCCTGAGGATCAGTAGTAAAGGGTATTGGGGCCGGAGGTGCTGGGACGGAGCACAGAGCTCCCACGGCTCTTTCACTCTTGCATGGAGCTGGATGATGGTGACCCTGCCGCCGAAGAGGAAAAGGCTGCTAGGGGTCCACGGCCCCTGTTCCCACCTGGGGAAAGCCGCCCAGCCGCCAGACGTCAGGAAGTTCTCCCGTCTGAGGCCGCCACGGAGAGAGCTGGGAGGGGCTGGTCCAGGCATCCGCCGAGAACAGAGTCAGCGCGAGCGGATGGCTTCCTAACCCTAACCCTGTGTCTGCATGCCAGCAGGGCACTCCCAACCTGACCTGCACATGGTTCCTTTTCCCTTTCTTTCCATCCTCCCTCCTTTAAGCCTTTCCTTCCCCACTTTTCCTAAATAAATTATCCTTTTTCCCGTAAGACCTCGCCTCGTGTCCATTTTTGATGGTGCCGCCCGTGTACATAGGGTCGAACCAGTTACAATATAGCGTGAGATTATTAATTAATAAACATAAAATGAAAACCAAAGAGATCTGAAAACAAAAAACTAACAGAGCACCGTAGTCTCCTTAAGACAGAACCGGGCTCTGAAAAGTAAAAATAAAGTTTCTGATCCTCTCAGGGCGTTTGCCCTTATCAAGGATTCATATGAGTGAATTATTTCAGGATGTAAAACCTTAGTCTCTGTTTCCATGAGGTGAGGCTTTGCACCTATAGCCGAATAATATAGTAACATTGCAGAATGAAGGCATTGCACCTCTCTGGCTCGCCCGCATATGGCTGTGGAGTAGGTAGTCAAGTTTCAGCCACCAGAGGGGGTAATTGATCCACTGATCCGGGGGCATGAGCCGACACTGGAATCGACTCGCGACCAGATGGAAACCCAAAAATGCCTATTGATATCACACATCTCCAAAATGAGAACATTTAGGGCTTGCTCATGTGTGTCAAGCATTCTCGCTTGACCCTCAACTATTTCCTGCACCCTCTCCAAGCTCTGGCACAGGTTGGATAGCCTCACCACAAGATGTAATAAATTTAATAATAGCCCTAACACTGGGCTTCTGAGGGGGGTCAACAAAATAGGAGTTTAAGAGAGTGCTTATGACACGCATGGGAAGTTTGAAGATAGCGTGGGACTAATTAACTAAAAAGGAAACCAAAGAGAACAGAAAGCAAAAAAACAACAGAACTCCGCCATCTCCTTGAGATTGAACAGGGCCCTGAAAAATAAAATAAACTTTTTGATCCTCAAGGGTGTTTACCCTTACAGAGGATTTATAGAATCAGAATCAGGATTAGAAAGAGCTTTATTGCCAAGTATGTTTGCATGTACAAGGAATTTGTTTTGGTGACAGAGCTTCCAAAGATGACAAAACTAACAACACTGGGGAAAAAAGGTAACAACAAATGGAGTAAGATGTGGGACTGTGTTGGGCGCCCCTAAGGCAGCTTGGACATCCCCAGTTCGAAATGGAATGGGTTGGCCAGTCAATACCAGGGTTGTGACGTAGCCAAGGGAACCCCAGCACTACTCTCTGTTATTGCACCCAGGTTACCAGAAACAAGATTTGCTTGGCATGACATCCAAGCTGTAGTGTGACTGGGGCCGTCCGCTGTGTCATGCACCAAGACTTAATTGGCTGGCCGGAGGGAGGCCAACGGGAAGGGAGCAACCTAACTGGAATGCCTAGTGACGTGGTTAGCCTCCCACCAATAAAATTTCCCGTGGCGCACAAATCGATGAGCACCTTCGTTTGGGTTCTCCAGATCCCAGCCCCTTAGAACATAGCTGATAAGAAGAGCCCTTCATGATAGGGTCTTAACTTTTGGGTCAAAACTAATTATATATAGGAGTGGTACGCGAGCGGGTCTAGGCAGCACCCCCATGGACTTCAAAGAGGGAGCAGAATTCCTTCCTTTCATCGCCGCAAAGAGGACAGCCTTGAGCTCACTCCCGGAGCTCCCACGGCTCTTTCACTCTTGCATGGAGCCGGATGATGGTGACCCTGCCGCCGAAGAGGAAAAGGCCACTAGGGGTCCACGTTGCGGCCCCTGTTCCCACCCGGGGAAAGCCGCCCAGCTGCCAGACGTCAGGAAGGTCTCCCGTCTGAGGTCGCGCCCACGGAGAGAGCTGGGAGGGGCTGGTCCAGGCATCCGCCGAGAACAGAGTCAGCGCGAGCGGATGGCTTCCTAACCCTAAACCCTGTGCCTGCATGCCAGCGGGGCACTCCCAACCTGACCTGCACATGCACATTGTTCCTTTTCCCTTTCTTTCCATCCTCCCTCCTTTAAAGCCTTTCCTTCCCCACTTTTCCTAAATAAATTATCCTTTTTCCCGTAAGACCTCGCCTCGTGTCCATTTTTGATGGTGCCGCCCGTGTACATAGGGTCGAACCAGTTACAATATAGCGTGAGATTATTAATTAATAAACATAAAATGAAAACCAAAGAGATCTGAAAACAAAAAACTAACAGAGCACCGTAGTCTCCTTAAGACAGAACGGGGCTCTGAAAAGTAAAAATAAAGTTTCTGATCCTCTCAGGGCGTTTGCCCTTATCAAGGATTCATATGAGTGAATTATTTCAGGATGTAAAGCCTTAGTCTCTGTTTCCATGAGGTGAGGCTTCGCACCTATAGCCGGGGGAGTGACCGGCTAGGCGCACTGCCTAATAAGCTCGAATAATAGTAATATTGCAGAATGAAGGCATTGCACTTCTCTGGCTTGCCCGCATACGGCTGTGGAGTAGGTAGTCAAGTTTCAGCCACCAGAGGGGGTAATTGATCCACTGATCCGGGGGCATGAGCCGACACTGGAATCGACTCGCGACCAGATGGAAACCCAAAAATGCCTATTGATATCACACATCTCCAAAATGAGAACATTTAGGGCTTGCTCATGTGTGTCAAGCATTCTCGCTTGACCCTCAACTATTTCCTGCACCCTCTCCAAGCTCTGGCACAGGTTGGATAGCCT
This sequence comes from Clarias magur, assembly GCA_013621035.1. NCBI lineage: Eukaryota > Metazoa > Chordata > Actinopteri > Siluriformes > Clariidae > Clarias > Clarias magur. The sequence goes on along the minus strand of QNUK01000291.1, from coordinate 335,777 downwards.
CACCACAAGATGTAATAAATTTAATAATAGCCCTAACACTGGGCTTCTGAGGGGGGTCAACAAAATAGGAGTTTAAGAGAGTGCTTATGACACGCATGCGTGGGAATACATTCAAAGATCTTGAGATATTTCTGATTGACAGACCTTAATTTCTTAAGGTAATGATTAACTGTCTTTTCTCTTGACTTAGCTGAGTGTTTTTTGCCATAATATGAATTTATACACTATTTGTAGTAGCACGAATTGGGATATTGACCAGAGAAGATAAGGGGTAAAATATTTTATTCATATCTGCATCCAGTTGTGTTTTATAACATTCATTAACCAGATTGGCCAAGTAGTACCTCTATCAGTACTAATGGCCAATTAGCTGAGGAAGTGATACAGTCAGGGAGGGAGAGTTAGATTATATAATAGGGAGTACGTACATAATAACCACTAGAAGTGTGTCACTTTCACTTTTTTTTTTTGCAATCCATTATGTATTTAATTCTATGAAAATGAATTAATGACTTAATCTATTCAGTGCTCTATAAAGATATTATGAGGGACATTTAGTTCAAAGTAGGACTCGTGATGAAATTTCTCATGAATGAAGGCATAAAAACAGTTGAGATTTGCAAAAAACTTCAAGCATAGTATGGTGTTTAGACTGGAGTAAAATATTTGAATGATGCAAACATTTTAAAGGAGGCCATACGTCTATGACTGACAATCCTGGTTGAGGTGGGTCAAAGCCTCCTACAATTGTTTCTATGAACATTCTAGAGAAGGACCAGCTCCAGCCAGATTCTGCTCCATGATGGTTAGGAGCTACACATGCTGAACCATGTATAATGGCGATTGTTTAGGCCATTAGCGGAGTTCCAGCCAAAGTTTCAGCAGTGACATTGACATAAAGTAGGCAGTCTGATCATGGCTCAAGTGTACTGAAAAACGTTCTACTTGATGTATCCAAGTACTAGTGAAATGCTGCGAAAAGTGCATTTGTGTAGTAGGGGATTTTATAGAGAAATATATGTAGAGTTTCTTCACTCATAACTGTATTCTGTTATTCTGCAAAAATTAAAATTCTTAGATTGACCTTAATGGCCCTCATATTTTTTTTATTCATTTTAGGAATACTGTGTAATGTGTAAGTGTGCTTTTGATGCCAAAACTGCAGCAAAAATGGAGAGTTGTACACAACTGATTCCTGACACCAAGATGTTGAGAATTCTAGGTAATCCAACCTTGTCAATGACACTCTGGAATGGGGGTGTGATGGGTTATTCTACACAGTGCATGCGGGGAAAACAGTCTTAGTAGTTAAGATAGGCCATCATAGATCTGAATCACTAACCACTAATCCCCCAAAAAACGACTGTATAAGTGTTAGTTACGAACATAGCACTGACACACAGTGTATCCAGAGTTAAGCGTATGAACAGATACCAGAGGGCAAGTGCCACTTCTACTGTGATAAAGCCCTGAGCACATCGCGACTTGTCAATTATATTTCTCCTGTAGGACATATTATGCACTTATTACACCTGCTTCATCAGGCATAACATTACCATTTGTACAACTTTTTTAAAAATAATTATATCATTAATTAAAAAAACTACTAAAATAATTCTACATGCTATTATGATTAAGAGGAACAACAGTTGTTGCATAGGAGGGCAACAACAGGATCACTTTCCCAACATAATCTAAAATAAAACAGAAAGTATTACACTCAAATATGTATGATTTCATTCCCCTCTATTGTAATATGTAAATATAAAAGCAGCAGATATAGCAGCTTCCAGATTTCATGCAATTACATCATTGGGATATACTCCCTCAAAAAAAAATCATCTCTCAGTGAATAAATTCCTGAACTTTTCTACACAAAGCCAAGGCCAGTAAGTAGATTCTTATTTGTGCTGGTATTTGTCTCTAAGCCTTCTGTCCTTGGGCATATCTCTCCATGGCTGAAACGAGTGGAAATTAAACATTTAGCAGCATTCAACAAGCAGCAAGTGTCTGGAAAAAGGAAAACATTACAGTGTGGGAATATCATTGAGGCACATTTATTCTGTGCGTTATTCCGATGCAATCGGCCTGCTTTCTCTGCAATAGCACCAGCAACTCTGGTCTCAGTGGAAAGGTCAGTTTATAAATGTGCCCCATCAGAGCACTGAAAACACACATGTATAGTGTATCACATGAATGCAATACTAATGTGTTAAGGGCAAGGACTGTCTAAGAAAGCTGCATCCAGAGTTGCTGCTTTACCTCTGGCCCACTCTGTGTTTCTTTGGAGAGGTTAGAGTGATACTTTAGAGCTGATGCTGAGGAGGAGCGCAGAGAAAATGATTGACAGCCTGCTGGAGGGCAAGTTTGGAACAGGGATGTGGAGCAGGCACTTTTTTTCTTGGTACATCTGCCTTTTTAGAAAAAGTGGGACCTAGAGAAAATAAAACTCTACTCGTAAATACAAGGTTGCTTTATAACAAAATGTATTCTGAGGCAGGTCTGGGCATACAGTGGCATATCAGCAGCCTGCACGCCTTTGTAGTATGGCATACGTGAGATGCTTTAAGGATACTCTCACTGGAGTAATGAAGAATTCTATAGCATGCCTCAAGGCCATTAGTATTAAGTAATTTTTCACTGATTATATAACATTTATTAGGGATAAAGGACAAATATGCAGATCCTAAATATAACTTAGATTTGACATGCTGCTGTCCTTTGAAAAAATATATAGCATGAAAAAACAAGCAAAAAGACACTTCTCATACACAGAATGAGCACCATACCACTATAGAATGTCAGAGTTTGGGGTTAGATAGTACACATTAAGCGAAGGATAGCAATTCTCTAGGGTTCTTCCTCTGTAGTTGTATCCTTCTCCCATGGACACACACCCTTATACACGCACACACCTTCTCACCATTCCAGGTCTACTTTAGCCCACGGCCATGTTCAAACCAAAGTTCACCAGTATTGTGTATTCCAAATTCAAATCTACAGAATCAGCATTCCTGTGTGCTATTTCAGTCTAAGATCAGTAACATGAGGTTTGACAACAATTTTGACTCACTTATACATTATAAAACAATGGAATAATTTACTGACAACTGAATATTGTCTTATTTATCATGGGCTATTTTTATTTTTTAGTTGGCTTCAGTTTAAGTTTTATTTAAGTTGGCTTATGTTTTGCTTATAACATATTATATGACATATTAAAGTGAGTACACAACTACATGTTAGCAGATTCTACAGAAATCTTGAAATCCTTAAAAGAAAGTGCATTGTTTCCTTTTTGTGTAATTAACTTGACTGAGCCTATTGGTAAGTGTAGTAACTTTCTTGCTTAATTTGGCGACTTTCCAAACCCTCTTGGCAACTTTTTTTTTTTTTTTTTAACTTCTGGTGTTATTGGAGACTTTTCAGAACTTTTGGAGACTTAGATATGAAAGCACATATCATCCTGCAGTTACTGTCCTCGGCAAGCAGCAGGTGCTACTGTGAGTGCTTTGGGGCGGGGGAAGTCCCAGAGAGGAGACCCACACCACTATGTATCCACACTGCAAAAGGATCGCGAATGCACAAAGTTGCAGTCGAACCTTGGTTTACAGAGCGGGATGTAAATGTAAAAATCTCAAGGAAACTAACATGGAGAATATGTACAAACACTCTGTACAGTAAATTGAGCTCAGGATCAAACCAGGGACCTTGAAGCATTGAGGTGAGATAACGCTACTACCTGCATTAATGCATGATAAAACATTATAGCATATGATATTCAATATGCAAATAACACATTATCCATTAAAGAATCCAATGCAGAAGTGAGTCAAGGTCATTCATAAAATCCCATAGTGTCTGAATCTTTAGTTTAGCTAGGTATTGTTTCACACAGGAGAGTTCCAGTATTACAATTCAATAAGAGGTTAATTCTCAAGCCTCATGCACAGCACAAGCTAGCTACAACATAGCAGCAACTGGAAATGAACAGCTGAATCTTTATTTTACTCCACACTATCTACAAACATAACTTTAAATTATTTAAGATCTCATTATCTACAGAGCTCAGGCAAAAGAAAGCCACCATCTGGATTCAAGTAAGAAAATAAGTAAGAGCCTTCCAATAGATAATTACTGCAGAAATTAATATGGCTCTGCTGGCAACAAGTTTTTTAACCCTAGCTGGTGCCGCTAGTAGTTTCTTAACTAAGGAGAATGCTGAAACTACTATGTCTAAGAAGAAGTGTGGTCGAAAAAAAAAAAACACACATCCTGAATAAGCCTGATGGGAGATCACTTAAATTCTTAGTGAAATCAATTCATAAAAATAAATAAAAATCACGGCTATGTTCAATATTGAATGTGAGGGCATTTTGACATGCACAATGTAAAGAACTCAATGGATCTTAACTTAACCTCTGTGTAGAAATAAAATGAAACAACTAATCAGTGAGATTAATCATAAAAAAGGTTTCCATTTGCTAGGGAGCATAAAGAAAGAACAGTTAAGTAAAAAGTTAATGAGGTCTGATTAGTCCAAATTTCCAGAATGGCGGGCACATCAGGGTAAGAAGACAAGTAGATGAAGTGATGCACCATTCATGACTAGGGCCTAGTGCCCAGTGGGGGATGCTTCTGTTGGTCAAGTCTAGGTTGGGTAATGTTATGTGCCGAAAAAATGAGGTCAGCTGATTATCGGAATATAGTGAATGATTAAGTTTATCAAGGGATTATCTGGTAGCACGATAATTGCAAGTATATTGACAATGCTAGCATCAGGAGCATGAGAGTTCATTTTCACACATGGATTGGCCACCAAAGAGTCCAGGCCTTAACACCATTGGGAATCTTTGAGATGTGCTAGAAAAGGCTTTACACAATGGTCTGACTATCCCATCATCAATACAAGATCTTGGAGAGAAATTTATGTAAATAAATGACATTAATTAGTTTTGACATTGTATACACTTATCAAATTAATACCCTGGCTGTAATCAAATCAAAAGGTGGTTCACTGAAATATTAAAGTATGCAACTTTTTTTCAGTGTCTGTCAAAATTCTTCCAATGTCGAACATTACCTAAAATGATTTGTAAGAATAATAAATACAATAAGTAATTGTCACGGGTCTAGCTGGTTGTAGTGCTAGACCGGCTGATGGTGTTGCCATGGGCATGAAGGCAGAGGGGTGTGCAGAAAGTCTTTTATTTAAACAAACAACTCAAAAACAGAACAAAGGAACTAAAACAACAAACTCAAACTAGGGCTCAGGAAAAACACAGGAACAGGAAGGGATCTGAACTCAGGGGACCAAGAGCTGACACAGGGAACCAGGAGCTGACATGGGAACTAGGAGCTGAGACAGGGGGCTGACAGAAGGAACCAGGGATGAGGAAACATGGAGCTGGAGCTAACTAAGACACAGAGGGGAAATAAAGACAGGGACTGGAGAGACAGGACTGGAGGCACAGAGACTGGGGAGACAGGGCTAGACAGGAGACAGGGCTAGGGGCACAGAGACTGACAGGAACTAGACTAGCTGGGTTAGTGAGGTTAGTACGCTACATGTTGTACTGGGGACACTGGAGGCTGACCTAACCGGGTTAGTGGCTAATGGGGTTAGTATTGACCTAGGGGACCGGAAGACAAAAGGCAGGGCACACATGGGGCTATACCAAACTAGCGGCCAACCTACTAGTGACCAGAACCACTAGCAGTCACTCCCACTAGAGATTAGCCTACTGGAGGCTAACCCTACTAGGGGCTAACCCTACTAGCCGTCAAGGCCTACTAGCGGCTAACCCTGCTAATGGCTAAACACTCATGTGGCTACACATACAAGGGAAAAGACCAGAAGGCAAAACAGTACTTACACAGGACACAGGAGGAGACACAGCCTAACTACACAGTGAACAAAGCAGCTCCATGAATCCACAGACACAAGGAACATCAAGAAAACAAAACTAGAGCCCTCTGAAAACTAAGGTTACAAAACATAAACCAAATATAAACTCAAAGTAACAAAAAGGAATGCCCACATGATGGTAATACAAACAAACAAACAAACAAACAAACAGACAATCAGACAAACACTCAGACAATGCGCGACCCAGTTTCCCAGAACAAACTGCTATTTATAGAAAGTTTTAATGAGCCACCTCAGTTCAGGTGAGCCTCATCACCTGACTGAGGTGCCTTCTGGGAAACTGAGTCAACCAACAGGAACTACACACAGAGACAGACAGACATGAACAGTGACCTCTAGTGGAGGTTCCTAACAGTACCCCCCCCTTAAAAACGCTCCTCCGGAGCGTTACCGGAGGTCCCCATTGTCTTGAGTCATTTCACCCGACTTACGACGCCGACGAGCTGGTTCCCCGAGCAGGATGGGAAGGCGGGCGGAACTGGAATGCCGCCGAAGCCAGGCACCGGAAGCAGTCTCGGGTCTGCCCTTGATGCTTGGCAGCGGAGGCGGCAATGGCCTGTTCTCAGGGTGGTAGACTTGACGCCGAAGCCGGGTGGTGGATGTGGGACCTCATTGACACTCTGGGATGGGAAGGGGGGGGGGAATCCCCCACTGAGGCACTGGATGACGGAGCCTCCCCGTGAGGCCCGGAGACGAAGGGGTGGAGCCTCCCCGTGAGGCCCGGAGACGAAGGGGTGGAGCCTCCCCGTGAGGCCCTGGAACGGAGCTTGGAGCCTCCCCGTGAGGCCCTGGAACGGAGCTTGGAGCCTCCCCGTGAGGCCCTGGAACGGAGCTTGGAGCCTCCCCGTGAGGCCCTGGAACGCAGCTTGGAGCCTCCCCGTGAGGCCCTGGAACGGAGCTTGGAGCCTCCCCGTGAGGCCCTGGAACGGAGCTTGGAGCCTCCCCGTGAGGCCCTGGAACGGAGCTTGGAGCCTCCCCGTGAGGCCCTGGAACGGAGCTTGGAGCCTCCCCGTGAGGCCCTGGAACGGAGCTTGGAGCCTCCCCGTGAGGCCCTGGAACGGAGCTTGGAGCCTCCCCGTGAGGCCCTGGAACGGAGCTTGGAGCCTCCCCGTGAGCTTGGAGCCTCCCCGTGAGGCCCTGGAACGGAGCTTGGAGCCTCCCCGTGAGGCCCTGGAACGGAGCTTGGAGCCTCCCCGTGAGGCCCTGGAACGGAGCTTGGAGCCTCCCCGTGAGGCCCTGGAACGGAGCTTGGAGCCTCCCCGTGAGGCCCTGGAACGGAGCTTGGAGCCTCCCCGTGAGGCTTTGGATGCGGTGCTTTGGGGCCTCCACGTGAGGCTCTGGAAGCGGTGCTTGTGGGACCTTTCATAGTTCTGCTGTAGGGCAAGCCAACTACCCTCAGCCTGCTTGCCCCAGCGTTACGGTCCCAGCCCCCCCCCCAAAAAAATTTCCCCGGGGGGGACCCCTCTGCTATGCCTAAGTTGGGTCGAGCATTCTGTCATGGGTCTAGCTGGTTGTAGTGCTAGACCGGCTAATGGTGTTGCCGTGGGCATGAAGGTAGGCATGAAGGCAGAGGGGTTCAACAGAAAGCATCTTTTATTTAAACAAACAACTCAAAAGCAGAACAAAGGAACTAAAACTCAAACTAAAACTAGGGCTCAGGAAAAACACAGGAACAGGAAGGGATCTGAACTCAGGGGACCAAGAGCTGACACAGGGAACCAGGAGCTGACATGGGAACTAGGAGCTGAGACAGGGGGCTGACAGAAGGAACCAGGGATGAGGAAACATGGAGCTGGAGCTAACTAAGACACAGAGGGGAACTAAAGACAGGGACTGGAGAGACAGGACTGGACAGGCACAGAGACAGGGCTAGACAGGAGACAGGGCTAGACAGGAGAGACAGGGCTAGACAGGAGACAGGGCTAGGGGCACAGAGACTGACAGGAACTAGACTAGCTGGGTTAGTGAGGTTAGTAGCTACATGTTGTACTGGGGACACTGGAGGCTGACCTAACCGGGTTAGTGGCTAATAGTGTTAGTACTGACCTAGGGGACCGGAAGACAAAAGGCAGGGCACACATGGGGCTATACCAAACTAGCGGCCAACCTACTAGTGACCAGAACCACTAGCAGTCACTCCCACTAGAGATTAGCCTACTGGAGGCTAACCCTACTAGGGGCTGACCCTACTAGCCATCCAGGCCTACTAGCGGCTAACCCTGCTAATGGCTAAGCACTCATGTGGCTACACATACAAGGGAAAAGACCAGAAGGCAAAACAGTACTTACACAGGACGAGACACAGCCTAACTACACAGTGAACAAAGCAGCTCCATGAATCCACAGACACAAGGAACATCAAGAAAACAAAACTAGAGCCCTCTGAAAACTAAGGTTACAAAACATAAACCAAATATAAACTCAAAGTAACAAAAAGGAATGCCCACATGATGGTAATACAAACAAACAAACAAACAAACAAACACCAACAGACAATCAGACAATGCTCGACCCAGTTTCCCAGAACAAACTGCTATTTATAGAAAGTTTTAATGAGCCACCTCAGTTCAGGTGAGCCTCATCACCTGACTGAGGTGCCTTCTGGGAAACTGAGTCAACCAACAGGAACTACACACAGAGACAGACAGACATGAACAGTGACCTCTAGTGGAGGTTCCTAACAGCAATAAGTTGATCATTGGTGTGTGGTGATTGATCACGAGTGTGCTGTTATAGGAAAATAGGTGGTAATAGTCCATGATTATTTTGCATTAAGAGAGAACTCATGTTTTATTCCTTACTGAACATATAGAATATGATCATGTGCAGGTTAATTGTTCCAAAATTAACTAATATTTCATAGCGTGTTTTTTTTTTTTATGTGTCTCTTAGGAAAACAAGTGGCTTCATTAATTTCACAACTGGCAGTTGTAACCTGGCAACCTGCACAGGAATATTTTGCACTACAATGTGCAAATTGTGTGCCCATTGTGCAAGCATGAGTTTAAGGGGTCTGTTATCTACATTATACACATTGCTGAGTATACATGGAAGTACTATTTAACAATTTTATGCTTATGTTACTTTGCTAGGTAGTATGCCTTTGATAATAAAGGAAAGAGGGAAGATGATGTGTTTGTTTCACTTTTTGTTTCAGGGTTCCCTATTCAACTGGGTTCTCCAGTGTGCGCCTCCCGACTCCTGTTCCTGGAAGAGGCTCTGAATCGAACAGTGTATGAAAGGTTGTATCATTTGTCAAACTAAAAGAAATTCATTATTTTAAAATATTCTATATGCATATATGATTTACTAATGAAGTATGCAGATACAAGCTAAGTTCTTTCGCAAAATTGTCAATCTCAAGATTTATTTCAGTAGCAGGTACATTTTAAACCCTTGTAATATTCACGACTCTTTTGTGTACGTATGTGTCTGGATTGAACACAACTCAATCCATTAGAGAGAGTCTATACAGAGTGCTAGGTGTCTAAGACGAAGAGCAGACTTAGACAATAGAAATAGCAGAAATAGAGAAGGACACAAAGAGAGATACAGATAGGGGGGGGGGGGGTGGACAGAGGATGCAATTGTGTCCATCTGAAGGATCAGCACACCTGGCCTAAATAAAGAGCTATGTAAATCAGTCTCGCCAGCTTTCATTACACCACTCTCAATGTTTCATCTGCCCTGGTCTCTCTCACTCTCAACTCCATTAATCCTCCCTCACAGCCAATCACACAACCAAACACACTTTCATTAGCACTAATGTAGCCTCGAAGCATCACACTTAGATGCCTGCAGCAAACATGAGATTGCATATGCACAGATTTTTTTCAATTATTATTATTACTTTTAAATATCTATATTAAATCTAGGTAATGAACTTGTAGCCATTTAATCTACATGACCTGAAATGAATTAAAGTGCAAGTGCACTACTCTATAAACGCAGCATCTAGTTATCTGCGTAATCACAGTAATTAGAAAGAGCAGCTAATGTACCTATAAATTAATCAAAAGCCCAAATGCTGAGTATACTGCACTGCACATGACTGATTTAGAATGGTCTCTTTACCTAAGAAAAGATTGTTGTGCCATAGCATGACATGGCAAAGCGGCTGAAACACATAGGTACTATACAACAGCCCAGAAATGATAATTTTACAGAGTCATACCAGGGTCAGCACAGTATAAGGTTATCATATCATAGAGGACTGATAGCAGGAGATGGAATATTCACACTGTCGGTGTGAGTGGGTGTGTTATAAATATTTAATGGAGAAATACTGTGATGCCTGGTTGCAGCCTTGGGCTCTAATACATGCCACTTAAGGGATGAGTGCATATAGACCTTTCATCATGTGTGCTACACACACTGACCTGAAATTCAGTCTACATGCTAGTCTCCTTCTCACTCTAAATAAAGAACATTCACAGTGGATACAGCACTGTTTCTCTCATCACAACAAGATATACCTGAATAAGTCTCTATATCATTTCCCAAGAGCAAACACACTATGTTTAAAACACACTATGTGTAATACACACTTACTACATCTACATCTAGGCATTTGGCAGACGCCCTTATCCAGAGCGACTTACATTTTTATCTCATTATACATCTGAGCAGTTGGGGTTAAGGGCCTTGCTCAAGGGCCCAACAGGGACAACTTGGTGGTAGTGGGACTTGAACCTGGGACCTTCCAAACCGTAGTCCAATGCCTTAACCACTGAGCTACCCCTGACCCTACTGTATATATAATATACTACTGTATATTGTACTGGAAATCTCTGTCTTTTCTTTCATCATATCCTTCAAGTACTATTCTCTGTGCTTGTTCACCTCTAAAAATGAGAGGTCCTCCACCAGGCAATACAATTACTGTTTGTTACACAGATCAGGTTTTGTCCCAACTAACACTAATACATGTATTAATTTCATGGACACTGCTATCCAAGAATGAGTTAACACCATTTTTTTCAGATAAGTTAATGGTTTTGGTACTAGTTAATACTGATACACAAGTTGCTAACATATTTAGTACTAATGAAACAGGAAAGCGATCAGGGAAATCACAGAACACTATATTTTGGAATGTTTATGTTTAATGCTAATGTACTTAGGCTAGTTGTTACATTGTTACTATATCGAGGTGCTTCAGTAAAGTTGTGCTGAACTCCTCAGCCTCAGTGGTGCTGTACACCACCTTGGCCCCAATGTTCTCATCTCTCCCGATATCGTTAGATCACAACCGGAAACAGGAGAAGACGCTGTAACCGCAGGTGGAAGAAAGGCAAGCAGGTGGGTGTGGAGTCTAGGCTAAAGGTTAACCCCTTCAAACCTCTGCTCCTATCTATCTTTCTCTCTAATGCCTGGTTGATCCGTTAAAAGATTGATGAAATATGATTGGGATTGGCAACATGAAGGATTTTGGCAAACTGTTGCAGTATGATTTTCACCGAGACCTGGCTGGATGTCACCGTCTCAGATGTGGCTATTGAGTTGACAGGCTTCACCACTCACCAAGCTGATAGGACGGCAGACTTGGGTAAGAAGTCCAGCAGGGGCCTGTGCATCTATATTAACAACTCTTGGTGCACACAGACAATGGACTCCTGACATGGAATTCATGCTGCTTAAGTGTATACCATCTTATCTTTCTTGTGAATTTGCAACTGTTTACATCTGTGTTGTCTATATACCACCGGATGCTAATGTTAAGTTAGCACTAACACAGGTACATGATAGTATAAACAACAGCTTGGTTGCACATCCGGACAGTGTCTTTATAGCAGCAGGTGATTTCAATCATGCTGACTTGAAGACTGTCCTTCCAAATTCCATTGTAATGTGAAATGTTCAACCAGGGAAGATAAGACGTTGGACCAGGTATACACTAGTGTAGAAGATGTATATATGGTAAAAGCTTATCCCCACCTTGGCCTGTCTGACCATCTATCACTTTTGCTACATCCAAGGTATACCCAAAGGAATAAATCTGCTGGGCTCACTGTAAGGACTATAAGATCATGACCCGATGATGCCATCACCAGGCTTTAGACTATAGAGCTATAAGCTTCAGTTATAGATTACATCAATTAGTGTGTGGACAATGTGACATTCTGGAAGCAGGTACATATGTCTCCCAATAAGAAACCTTGGATGACATACAAGGTCCAACTGTTGATTAGAGCCAGGGATGCAGCATTTAAATTCGGGGACAGGACAGGTACTGCCAGGACTGGAAGGGACTTACACAATATAAATGGCCCATTTTAACCACTGCACCAACTGCTGGCAAGTGTGGGAGGAAATTAGGGTCATAACAGATTATAAGAGAACAACACCTCTCTCTTTTAACAGCTGTGGCATCTTAGCAGGGGAGTTGCATAACTTTTATGCCCGCTTTAATAGGAACAACAGAGATCCATCACTGTCCCACCCTCCCTGTAGTGATACTGCCTGAGTCCTGAGCAGTCATGAAGTAAGACAGTGTTTCCGCGACATCAATCCAAGGATGGCTGCCAGACTGAATGCTGGGCCAAGTGCTCAAGGATTGTGCAGCTGAACTGGCAGATGTCTTTGCCACCATGTTTAATCTGTCGCTGTCCACATTCAAATAAATTCAGTTCAATTTTATTTGTATATCGCTTTTAACAATTGTTGCAAAGCAACTTTACACAATCAAAGGAAAATGATGGAAATGTGTATGAATTGTGAAAAAATTCAAATAATAATAAAAATAAATAAAATAAATAAAAAATACAAATCTAAATGATCAGATTGTCCACAATGAGCAAGCCAAGGGCGACAGTAGCAAGAAAAAACTTCCTGAGATGGCGATAGGAAGAAACCTTGAGAGGTACCAGACTCAACAGGGAACCCATCCTCATATGGGTGATAATGGATAACAGGAATTGCTGTGCAGTCATATTGCATGTTAGGCACCTGGAAGTTCAATATAACAGAGGATGTTTTTAAGTTAATATGGAGTCCAGTTTGTTTATAGAAATTCCAGTCCTGAACTCTTTAGCGACTGCAGTCACAAGTCCTTAAAGAACAGCTGTCTGCATCAGCCGAGGCTAGGATCAACTTTATGGTAAAGTGGGACCATCCCCAGTCACAACACGCATCCAAAGCAGACCACACAGGGCCTCAATGCGACAAGTTCACCAACCAGATGCAGGGCAGCAGAATGAGTTTGACAGGTCCAGAGGGCAGAGGGGGTCTGGATCACTGGTAGCTCAGGAGAGGCATATGTAGCTTGACAGATAGAGGGAGAAAGAGAGAAGAGAAGAGAAGAGATATCAGTTAGGTATGGTCACCGTTACATAATGTATATGGTGAATGTATATTTAGTGCAGAGTGCAAACAGGGACGCCGGCAGAACTAACTATGGCAGCGTAACTAAAAGGGGAGAGTCAGAAGGAAACACAGACCCTGGGATGTAAAGCATCCAGTCACTTCACCATCAACAAACCTGAGTGATCAATGAGAGTGGGGAAGACAGCATCTAAACAGACCAGTTCACCATAATACTCTACATCCATGAGTCCTTCAGAACTGCTCCTTCACCTAAAACGAAAATGCTTGACTAAATAAATAAGTTTTCAGCCTAGACATAAACACTGAGACTTGAAAATTAATTGGAAGGCTATTCCATAACCTGGCGCCACATCATAGGTGGCAGCCTGCTTCAAAAAAATCTACAATAGTTCCCATCACAAAAAGAACAAACATTACCTGTTTAAATGATTACAGACCGGTTGCATTCACAACTATACCTGAGAAATGTTTGGATGAGGCTGGTGATACCATCCACACTGGACCATTATCAGTTTGCAAATAGAGCAAATAGATCAACAGAGGATGCCGTGGTTATTGTGCTCCATTCTACAGTATGTTAAAACATCTGGAACTAGTTTGTTGTTTAATAACATTTTGCCAAACAAGCTCCAAAATAAGCTTTGTGAGTTTGGACTAAGCACACTGTATTGTGTAACTGGACTATGGATTTTCTAACAAATCACTTACAGTGTGAATGAGTAGACAAACACATATGTGTACATCAACAGTGGGAATTAACCCCAGGATCCCCTAAGAATGTGCATTAGTACATCACTTTATACATCCAACACACATGACTGCTGGGCCTCCCTTCCTTCTAATTACATCATTAAATTTGCCAATAACATCATAATGTTAGGCCTCATCACTAAAAATGATGAGTCCTTATACAGAAGGGAGGTGGAACATCTGGCAGCTGGGTGTGATACCCACATCCTGTCCCTCAGTATTAAGAAGACCAGGGAGATGATAGTGGATTTTTGAAGGACCATTCACTTACCACTTACTATCAGAAACCTTAAATTTCTCACCTTAATTGTAACAGAGGACCTAATATGGGGTAATAATATCACCTCTGCCGTAGCCCAGCAGTGTTTCTTCTACCTGAGGAAACTGGGAAGAGCCAACCTTTCTCAGCAGATTTTGGTGATCTTTGTGCTATAGAGAGTGTGCTGACATGGACTTGGTGTGGTTTTCCAGCTACACTAAGGCAGAATAGCAGGTAGTGCAGAGGGTGGTGAAAGCGAGGGGAAATGATCGGGACTGGTCTGACGGGGATTAGCACTATCTACACCACACGCTGCCTTCAGCGATTGCACAGTATACTGCATGATCAGCATCACCCTGCACATCACCTGTTCCAGATATTCCCCTGAAGTAGAAGGTACAGGTTCATATGTGCCAGAACTGCTGAACTGTCCCACAGCATTTTTCCAATGGCTGTGAGGTTGCTGAACGAGAAGTTATCCCCTCTCTGCCCATGCCCACACCTATTCTTATATATCACACATCACTATTACAATAACTGTAAACTGGAGTTTGTATTGATGCAGCACACACAATACACAATCTTTTTTGATAGACGCCCCGCTCTCCCCTTACTGTAAATCCTATTTCATATAGCCATTAAGGCTATTGCCCTGCTGCACTAGGGTTGCAATTACATCCCGGAAAGATGATGCTCTAATGAAATCTTGTTGTTATTTATACTCTGTTATTTATAACAATGACAATAAAGTTAATTGATTGACTGGTTAGGCTACTAGGGTATTCATGATGTTAAGTGAAGTGCATCATCTAGACATATTAATTAATTTGGATCAATTAGAACCCAGATGGGTTGCAGGATTGTATTACTAAGATTATTCTGTAATGCCTCCTGTTAATATTTTCACAGATCACAATTAGCAATCTTCTTTGCTTTTATTGCCATGGATATCCATGACATCACTGTCATTTTGTGTCATTTATTCAATACAGCAAAACACTAGGCTTAACACATCATAGTACCTGGAATCAGACGGGTATCATTAGTAAATGACTATGATATTATAATGATATTTCTGTCTGTATCACTGCGGCTCTACCTTTAGTCAAAGCAACTTATATCTGAGCTTAAGAAGGTTTTCCTCAAGAGTAATTGGGTTAGGGTGTAACCATAAGTTTCCAACAGCATTTTCTATCATGGGAACTTTACCACACCTAACCTTCATTAAAATAAAGCAGGAAGCAAAGAAAAGAACGTATGTAAGATTGCTGTGTAAAGGTGCACGCTGATTATTTGGGTCTATTAATGTAACAAGATTTGCCTAATTTATTAGTTGTCCTGGAATGTAAGAATGCTCCTTGGGCCTTCAAGGTTCATCAAGGTGGAAAGATACAGTGCGGAGAGGTACACAGCTAGTGTTTTCATTATGGCATCACCTTATTAACCATGGCACCTCCCCAGCACTTCATACACACAAAGCAAGAGAGGGAATGCTAAAAATAATCTACCAATAAGGCATTTGAGGGCTGTATGCAAAGCCTTGAGCTGTGCAGCAATTCAGTTGGAGAAAAATAGCTCGCAAAAATTATTCTCATTGCCTGGAGTCACAGGTTAAGTTTTCTACAAATGCACAGTTACTTAATGTTAAATGTGAGTTTCTGTAAGAATTTCATGAGTTAAAGGTTTCACCTTTGGGCCACTCAAGCACTGTAATGAGAAAGTCATTACATTCATGACACAACTTTAGGAATATCTACCCAAAGGCAATAGTACTCCTACAAACTCTACAGAATAACAAAAGCATAGTAGTGTGTTACATTTGGGCACTAACACAAAGTGCTAGAGAGCAAACAACTTTTGATAACTACTGACAGGCTAGCAGTCAAATAATTGGCAGCAGCTGAACCAGTACTTGAAGATGTCAATCAAGTAATAAGATTTTCTTCAACTGAGGAAATAACTGTAAAATTTTTAGCTCATACTGAAACATTGCAGTATGCTTTTACTAATAAATTAGTTCACATTGTAAGCCTTTACCAGCTCTAGCAGATATTCTTCTTATCTTCCTAGGATTCTCCTAATCATCCCCCTGAAAATATTTTAATGACCTACCAATCTTTAATATCCAGAGAATTGTATTTCACAGCAATTGTATTTCAGTATTTCAAGAGAAAGTAAGAGAGAGAGAGAGAGATTCTTGGGTAAACTGCTGTGAGCTCTATAACATAGTATGTGCGGCCAGAGCTGAAGACAGCCTACAGTATGTTCTACCATTAAACAGCACAGGCTGTGTTAACCACTGTTGAGGTGATAAGCAGAAACATTACTGGAAAATGCTGCTGCAGGTGCGTTGACAGAGTATGACAGCACTGACTGATGACTAAGTCTGCCATCCACCCTTGACTTGCGGCTAGCAAACAATGCCTGTAGGGGCTGCAGTGGGTTCATTATCACGCAGATCCCCCACTCCCAGTTCCAAAAAAAAAAAAAAAAAAATACACACACACCATGCTGAGGACAACGCAGCAGTCTTACCCCTTCCCGAAGGCACCTCATTAACACAGTGTAGGCGGCAGCAGGAACGACCCACAATTCTCCTGGGTGCTCTTTCTTTTCCTCCTGCAGGGAAGAGAGAGAGTGTGTCTGTGTATGTGTGTGTGTGTGTGTGAGAGAGAGAGAGAGAGTGTGTGTGTGTGTGTGTGTGTGGGTTGGGGGGGGCGAGGGGGGGTGGAGAACAGTGGCTTATTTCATTGGGGGAACAATTAAATGTGGTGTAAACCATCATAATTAGGCAAAATAAACCAACTTCACAGACAACTCTATTGCTTTACACTGCCAGCTATGGTAGAAGTAAAAGCAGCATACATGCAAAAAAATAAATAAATAATGGAGTCTGTCAATTAGCAGGGAAAACATGCATAAACCACTCCAGACCTAGTAGCATCCAAAACATACTCAACTTTGGCTGCAAAAACACTGACAGACTATAAACATAACCAGCACGCAAGAGCAGCATTATCATCTCATCCAAGCCCTATTGTTTTTTTTTCTAGCTTGTTTTAATTTTAATTTTATTTTTTTTACAGCAAACAGCATATATTGTGAAAGTGCCAAATAAACCATTTATCTAACTTTCTCAGTGATTGTTAAAGGCCTTTATGACTTGTACAGAAAAGGCAGAAATACAAATATTGTAAATAAAATTAGCAGAAAGGAAAATAATGGAAATTACAGATTAAGTATCAGCATCACACAAGCAAAAACAAAACCCAGTGTTATTGCCAATTTTGTTTGACGTAAATGAGTGTTTTTTTTTTTCTGTTTATCCCCATCACTTTTTTCAGGTTGTGAAATAAATGCTTCTTCAGTTATGTGGGTCAGCAACAGCTTGATGTGATGTCATTTAAAACTGTCTGGAGCACTTTGACAACTTACTTTGGCCCAAAAGAGCACTTGTGAAATCCCTTTTTACGCTTACTCAAAACCCTATGCATTAATTATATTTTCCCAACACCACAAGAAAGACTAATAATTCTGCTCTCTATCACTTGCAAGTCACTTTATTTTATTATTTTATAATCAAATCAGGCGGACAATTGTCAAATTTAGCAGACACTTTATGATGCGTTTTAGCTGGGACACGTGGAAGGTGGGGTGAATGCGTCGCATGGAAGAGGGGAGTAAGAATCGGACAGCAGACGTGTTGATTACCTTGGTTATCGTGAAGGGGCCGATGAAACAAGGAGAGAGCTCGCGAGACAGTGTCTTTAGGGGAATGTCCCTTGTGGCGAGCATGACTCTGTCTCCTACACGGTGCTTTGGTCCGCCTGTCTCTTGTAAGAGGAGACGGTTCGTAGCAGGGTTCGTCTTGCACATAGCCACGTCTGTTTGCAGCAGCAGACAAAGTGTTGGGCTAAGGGAGTCTCCACCTCTCTTGAGCTGGGAAGAGCGGAGGTTGGTAGCCTAAGCAACGGGGACAAACCCGTCGAAGTGGAAGGTAGAGAGTTGTGGGCATATTCGACCCAAGGAAGAAACTTGCTCCAGGTGGTTGAGTCCTGCGTCCATACAAAGGTAAGCCAGTGACAAAGTCTACAGAGATGTGAGACCAAGGATGTTGAGCAACCGGTAGGGGTCTGATAAGGCCAGCAGCCGGTCGATTGTCGCTCTCACAACGGGTGCAGATGTCACAGGCCGCCACGAATCTGGACGTGTCCCTCCCCATGTCCAGCTCTTGGGCCAGAGCCTGCTGAACCCTGGTCTCTATGTCCAGCTCCATAGCTGCAATGAGACAATGGGATTGGAGGATGGTGTTGCATGGCGTAGGGTCCTGGGAGGGAGAAAACTGGTGTGAGAGAGCATCTGGCTTAGAACTCTTGGAGCCGGACGGTAGAACAGAATAAAATAATAATCTGGAGAAGAATAATGCCCACCGAGCACTCTTGGCAGTGCGCAGATACTCCAGATTGCTAACATCGGTCCACACTAGAAACGGGAGCTCAGTCCCCTCCAGCCAATGTCTCCACTTCTCCAGAGCTAGCTTGATGGCCAAGAGTTCTCGGTCCCCTATGTCATAGTTTCTCTCAGCTGGGGATAGGCGATGGGAGTAGAATGCACAAGGATGCATCTTGTTGTCCTGGGTGGACCTTTGTGTTGAAGGCGTCAATCTCAACTACAAACTGGCAAGACGGGCTGGGGATGGTGACGATAGGAGCAGAGGTGAACCTTTTCTTAAGGTCAGCAAAGGCTTGATCCGCCTCCTTATCCTTAGCTGTATCCTTGGATGAAACAGGGATAGAAATTGGCAAAAGCAAGGAACCATTGGAGGTCTCGCCATGAGGCTGGTGCGAGCCAGTGCCCCAGGAAGGTAGGGGTGTATGTGTGGAACTCGCACTTCTCTGTCTTGACATAGAGGTTATTCTCCAAGAGTCTCTGAAGAACTTGACGAACATGGTGCCGGTGTTCCTCCAAGCCTTGAGAGAAAATTTGTCTAAGTATACGAACAGAAAGGCATTAAGGAAGTCACGGAGGACGTCATTAATGAGGGACTGGAAGACGGCGGGCAACCGTAGGGGTTTTAAAGGCTGTCTTCCACTCGTCGCCGTCTCGGATACATACAAGGTGATAAGCATTTCGCAGGTCTAGTTTCATGAAGATGCTGGCCCCCTGGAGTAGCTCAAAGGCAGTGGCCATGAGTGGAAGTGGGTAGTGGGTCCTGATGGGGATCTCGTTGAGCCCCCTGTAATCAATACATGGACAAAGGGACCCGTCTTTTTTCTTCACAAAGAAAAACCCTGCCCCCACAGGGGAGGAGGATGGGTGGATGATTCCAGTGTTCATAGCCTCTCTCTCTTGGCGAGACACAGAGTATAGTCGGCCCTTAGGCGGAGAGGTGCCTGGTAGAAGGTCAATAGGGCCTAACCATGGGAGACCGAGACCCAGAGCAACGTGTGATTTATTGATAACAAAAGGGCAAATCTCCTCAGAATGATTCCCTGACGTTCTTAGAGTGAGTGGAAGCGTTCTGGGAGTGATGGCCGGTAGTGGACTTCCATCCAAGGCTCTGCCAGTGGAAGGTCCAGTGAAGTGCAAGGGATCTGCAATGCCTTGACCATAGTTGAACTGATCAGATTCCAGTCAGAGCCGGAATTAACGAGTGCCTGAATAGGATGAGCCTGGCCACCGATAATTAGCGTAACAGAGAGTAGGGGGCAAGGTTCAGGGAGTTGTAGATCTACTGGCGGGGGGTGACCTCTGGGTTGGTTGTCTTGAGCGAAGACGCGAGTCAATCCTCCCGGCGAGATCCATGATTTTGTGGAGATCAGAGGAAAGTTCCCGGGAGACTAGCTCATCCTTGAGTCCCTCTGACAGCCGTTCTAAGAAGACGTCTGCTAGAGCTCTGTCATTCCATCCACTCGAAATGAGATAAACTTCGGTAACGTGAGCACTATCAAAATAAATGCGAGATAATTGGGTAGGGCACTCAATAATCTGGAGAAGAACTGGTGTGCTGCGCTTCCTTATAAACTCAAAGAAATCAGCGCCAGATGAGAAACCGGTATGCAGGCGGGCGGTCCAGGGGGTGTGGGAAGTGACATGACAGCGTGGGAAAACAAGCTCGCGTGGTGAAGAATATGACAGCGTGGGAACAGGAATGTCAAGGGGAGGAAGCAGGCCTTGAACAGCGCGAGAGTGCTGAAAGCGTGACACATTCAACCACTGTTCTCTGCAAATTTGCTAATATTTGTCACTGACCACCTGATCATTTCCTCATTTATGCATATATATAGAGTATATCTGGATTGTCTATTGTGAGTCATCAAATAAAAATTTTATTTGTCACATACACAGTCATACACAGTACGAAATGCAGTGAAATGCTTATATGACCGCCCGTGACTTTAAAAATGAAAAACAAAAAACTATTTACAAGAAATAAATAGTGGAATAAAAATAAAAATAAGAGTAAGTTTTGCTATAGAAATACAATACAAAAATATTCATCCTTGGATGTATATTGTAATGTAAAAAATGTAATATGAAATATAAAAATATTAAAAATTATTTTACCACTAATGTATTAATGGGGCAGCTACAAATTGAATCTAAATGTGTATGTGGGGGACTGGGCAAACTGTGATGTTCCTGTAGCTGAATTCTGCCAAAAAAACAAACAAAATGCTTTTGGCCAAAATTGGGTTTTAGCAACAGATCCCTGGGACATTAGAAGCAGAAGCTTTAAGTCTTTTAAGTTGTTAGTTGAGGCCGATCAGTCTGAGTTATGGGAAATTTAGATGCCAAATCAACAACTTGAAGTCTATAATTTTTCTCAAACCATGCCTGAACAATTTCTGCAGTGCAGCAGGGCACATTATCCTGCTATAAAAGGCCACTGCTATTAGGGAATCCGGGGCCATAAGGGGTGTACTTTCTCTGTTTAGGTAGATGATGTGTGGCAAAGTAACATCCTCATGAATGACAAGATCCAAGGCTAAACAGAGCTGGTTTCAGAGTTACAGTGTTTATACAAATTGAACTTTTTGCTTTTCACAGATTTTCCATAAAGTTAACTGAAACTACAAATTCCCCAAGGGTTGATTACTTACATTGTACTTGTGTTCCAGGTAACAAACTTCATTGTTGGTGTGCAGAGCAGGAAAATTTATAACAGCCAAGACATACTGTAATTAACTTATATGCACCTCAATTTTAATTTAAGAAATATCCCTTTAAACTTTTAAAGGAATTTGTGCTAGAGAGAGTCTTCTGTGTAATCGAAGCAAACAGGCTTCACTCCCCACTTGTGTCAATGATGCTAGGGTTCACCTGTTGCTGGTTCATCTGTCCTTTGGTGGCCTACATTTGCCAAAGTCGTAAGATATTTAATGTTACTTACTTTAAATACAGTGGTTTAAATGGTATGGCTGTTCAGTGTACACTGACACTCCTAATTTAAGAAACCATTTACACCATTAACTTACAATAAGTTAGGGATATTGTTATTTACATGAGTGCTTTTCCTATTTGCTCTGAATTTTAATTAAATAAGTTAAAGTTTCCTTTGATATTACTAATAATGTATGAGAAGAAACACCATTTTCATTAGTTTCATTTATATTACACCAAAAATTTAGTCAATAACAAGTATAGCCCCAAATAACAAAAATTGACAATGTCAGTAGCGACGTCTCATGCTCCTCACTAGCATGGTGGTGGGGGGGGGGGTGTACGATCATCCAGTCTCTGCTGCTCCCAGACGTGCTCTATGGGGTTCAGGTCAGGGGACATTGATGGCCATACCATATGAGGCAATCCAACTTCCTGTAGTCGAGCTGTGACAATTCTGCCCTGATGTGGTGGAGCATTATCATTCATGAACAGAAAGCTGGCGGAATTGGGGGATGATGATGGGTTCTATGATGTCTCTGAGGTAAGAAGGTGTAGTGAATGAGCCATCTACAATAACCAAATCTGTTTTGCGCTGATTGGTGTTGCCTGCCCAGACTGTTGCACCCCGTCCACAAAAGCAAACCCTGGTGACCACGTTGACCTCAGCGTATCGTTCACCTCGCCTTCTCCAGCAACGGTGATTCAACACTCATGAGTGAACAGGACAGTAGACCACTGCTGCATTCTCCAGGTCACATGGTCTTGTGCCCACTGCAAACGTTCACGGTGGTGTCTTGGTGTCAGTGGAGTCATCTGCAATCAAGCCAAAGCGGTGCAGTCGGTTGCGAATGGTTTGTCTGGAAACCCTAGTACCCCTCACATCTCGTAAACGGGCCTGCAGCTGTGTGGCAGTTGCATAATGATGTCTGTGTGCATAGGTCCTTAGGTACAGGTCATCATTGCGGTCCGTCATGAACTTCTGTGTCTTGATCCAAGTCTGCTGATGACACTTTGAGACACACCAAGTTCACGAGCAACATCTCACCGATCCGAAGGCGCGCCATGGCCAGGTGGCCTTGCTCGTCCGTTGTGTGTTCATGGCTGTTTGAATGATGAACTTGGAATGACATATTGACAATACCAGCTTTTTATACCCACAGAATGCTGAAATTCATGGCATATTGAGAAGGGTTGTCTTTTGGTATTGGCCCGAATATAAGGCACACCTGTACACAATGAGACCATTACGTGGAAAACACAAAATGAGGTCTCTCATTAAATCTCTCATAATATCCCTAACTTATTGTGAGTAGTGTATGCAACTGTATATCCACTACAACTGTAGAAATATTTTTATTTATGTTTTAAATCTTAAACATTTTGTAATTGTCATGGTCCAGGCTAGGGAGGTGGATCCAAGTGTAGAACACAAGTTGAATAAAACACTGATTGCTCTGTAGCGATGAGAAAGTTATTTTGCTGGGTTGTGTAGAGGAGGCGTGACAAAAGTGAAAGTTTGGCGTGAGTTGAATGAATGACAGATCCATGGAGTTATATCATAGTTTTAGACAGGCATGGTTGGAAACCAGAAATTCAATAAAGTCCATGATCCAGAAACGAGAAGCGAGATCAGAATTCTGCAACCAAGCATCCAAGCAAGCAAAAAGTCCAGCATGAGATGCGTGAGCGAGGTCTGTGAAAAAAAGTGAAGGTCGAGATCCGAAAACTGAGGCAGGTACGATTGCCGGAATACTGGGCATGAAGTCACACAATAATCTGGCTGAGAATGGTAGTTTGATAGCGTGGTAGTTTGACTTTGCTTGACATAGGGGTGTGACCTGGCGTGCCATTACATAACATCACCCTCATATCCCCCCCAATAACACATTCTTGAAAGTGCCTCAGGGTGAAGGTTGTCAAAGTCCCTGATCAGGGAATGGTCTGGGATGAATCTGGCTGGAACCTAGCTTCTCTGCTCAGTTTTTTATCCATCCCAGTCCACAAGGTACTGGAGGCCGAGTTCCTAGTCAGAAGAGTTGAGAAGTTTGTGGGATGTGAAAGCAGAGGGCATTAAACCAACCTGCAAATCTGGGACACATGGAAGGTGGGGTGGCAAGATGCATGGACAGAGGAAGAGCCAACCTGATGGAACATGGATTGATAAGGCATGAGGACCGCTTTCTGGATGTGGTTTTGAGTAGCAGATCGTGTGAAGGGAACATTCCAGTGGAGATGTGGGTAATGACTTGTGTGCATATTCAACCCAAGGAAGATAATGGCTCCAAGACGCAGCTACCTGTGAGGTCATGTATCTCAGTGATTTTTCAAGCTCTTGGTTGTTCAATCTGTCCATTACTCCGAGGATGAAAACCGGACATGGAGGCTGGGTGTGGCATCAATGAGGTTGTAAAAGGCCTTCCAGAATTGTGGTGAGAATTGAGCCCCCTTGTCTGAAGTCCACGGGAGACAAAATATGTAGGTAATTACGAGTTCAGTAGTTTCTGTGGGTAACAGGGTAAACTGAGTTGACTTCATTTGAGAACTTGAGTTGAGAAACAATCAACAACAGTGAGAATGCAGGTGTTATTGTTTAAGTGAGGTAATCAGGTGACAAAATCAAGGTCATTATGAGACCAGCGTTGATGGGGAATGGGGAGAAAAGAGAGGAGCCATCTGCTCTTCAGGACTGTTTTGAGAACACTGACTGGAACATGTTTAGGGAGGCAGCAACTTGCGGCAACTTTATGGACTTGGAGAAGTACACGTCATCAGTGACCAGCGACATTAACAAGTGCACCGATGATGTCACTGTCTCCAAGAAAATCATCTCATGACCCAACCAGAAAACGTGGATTACTGTGGAGGTACGTGCACTTCTGTAGACCAGAGACTCCGCCTTCAGAGAGGGGGACAAGGTGGCCGTAAGAACAGCAAGGGCTAAACTTTCCCAGGCCATCAGAGAGGTTAAGCGTGCACACCCCCAGAGAATTCATAACCACCACAGGGACAGCAGTGACACAGCGCATGTGGCAGGGCTTTCAAACCATCACAAACTACAGGACATCACCTGCCTGTGACGGTGATGGCTCGCTTCCAGATGCGCTGAACAACTTCTATGCTCGGTTCGACACGCAGAAAGACGTGACGGTGAGGAAGACCAACCCTCCTCCCAAAGGCCAGGTGTTGTGTCTCACCACAGCTGATGTGAGAAAAAGTCTACACAGAGTCAACCCACGTAAAGCTGCTGGCCCAGACCATATCCCTGGCAGAGTGCTCAGAGAATGTGCTGAACAGCTCGCAGACGTTCTCACGGACATCTTCAACATCTCTCTGAACAGCACCGTCGTTCCCATATGCTTCGAGACCACCACCATCATCCCCATGCCGAAGAAGTCTTCTGTATCCTGTCTTAATGACTACCATCCGGTTGCACTCACACCCATCCTCATGAAGCGCTTCGAGTGGCTCGTCATGAGACACATAAAGACCTTGCTGGGTCCCCACGCTGGACCCACTCCAGTTTGCATATCATTCTAATCATTCAATGGCGATGCCACCTCCACCACACTCCATCTTAACGTCACACACTTGGACAATAAGGACACTTATGTTCGAATGCTGTACATAGATTTCAGTTCTGCATTCAACACTATCATCCCCCAACACCTGGGAAGCTGAGAAAGAGAGCGTCACGCATCAGTCCAAGGACATAGGCCCCGAGAGGATATAGTTTTTGTTTTATTTTCCAGAGCCCCATCCATTCTCACGTAGACGGCGAAGCTCCATTTATTGTTGTGTTTTCAGTTTTCATTTGTTTCCTTTTAAGTTCCTTAATTAATAATCCCACGCTATCTCCAAAGAGAAAGTTCTTCCCATGCGTTCATCATACGTTTATCAAGTTTATCATTTAAGTCATCATTTAAAACATCTTGTGGTGCGGCTGTCCATATCGCGCCACATAACAGTTGGGCCTGAACACCTTCCTCTGTAAATGGATCCTGGACTTTCTGACCGGAAGGCCTCAGTCAGTACGGATCGGGAACTGCACATCCAGCACCACCACATTGAGTAATAGAAAGCTATGTGCTCAGTCCCCTGCTGTTCACGCTACTGACACATGACTGTGTAGCGAAACACAGTTCAAATCACATTATCAAGTTTGCTGATGACACGACTGGGGTGAGTCTCATTAGCAAGAACGATGAGTCAGCGTACAAAGAGAAAGTGCAGAGGCTAATGGACTGGCAACCTGACTAAAGACAACAACCTGTCTCTGAATGTCGACAAGACAAAGGAAAGTTGTTGACTTCAGGAGCAACCACTCTCCGCTGAGCATCAACAGCTCACCTGTGGAGATCGTTGACAGCATCAAATTCTTGTGTGTCCACCTGGAGAAGAACCTCACCTGGTCCCTCAACACCAGCTCTCTGCACAAGAAAGCCCAAAAGTGTCTTTTCTTCCCGAGAAGGGTGAGGAAGGCCCTGCTTCCACCACCAATCTTTACCACCTTCTATAGAGGGACTATCGAGAGCTGCTACATCACTGTCTGGTTTGGGAATTGTGCCATATTGGACCGCAAGAACCTACAGCAGATACACATGCATACACACTGATCTACACTACCAAACTATTGTACACAAACCTATAAATGCTCTTTTGCACAATATTCATTACTTGTTAATTTGCACTAACTATTTATCCTTGCTATTACTTACGGAACATTTACTGTTTACTGTTTCTCCTCACACTACCTCAACTCATCACCTCATTACCACAGAGTATTGTAATGTCATGTTTGTCGCATTGTCACTTTGTCGCTCTTGCACATTTGCACATGCACTGTATGTTGTCTCTTGTTAACTTAAATGTCAATCTGTCTAGCCAGCTAATTAGGTCTCTAAGTTAGCTAATTAGTCTTTTTGTTAATTTATTTTGTTAATTCACGTTGTCATGTCAATCTGTCTTGTCTCGGCTAGCCAGTTAATTAGGCTTCTTAGTTAGCTAATTAGTTTTCTGTTAATTTATGTTGTAACTTTATGTTGCATGTAGCACCTTGGTCCTGGAGGAACACTGTTTCGGTTCACTGTGTACTAATGTATATGGTTGAAGCGACAATAAAGCCTACATGACTTGAGAATCCAGAATAGCACCTTGGCACTGCAGGGCTGACCCCAGTTTGCCCAACTTCTGCTGGATCCATAAGTGGCAGGTTATACTGTCCCGATCCAGGCTGGGAAAGTGGATCCTGGAGAATGGTGGTTTGATGGCATGTTTAAATAGGGCAGATGATGAACTGAGATTAGAAACAGGTGCACTCAGAGCAGTGCATGATGTGACAAAAAAGAATGGAATGGAGTGGAGTATGGAGCTGAGGAGCAGGTGATCATGACTTTACTTAAGATGAGGGAGTACCATGACAGTAATAATCCCATTCACAAGAAGCCTGTTTACGAACACAATATATTTTCTCTTGATATTCAAATAAGTCTCTTTTATACGAAGAGACAGAGAGAGCAAAACAAAACAAAACAAAGGAAAATAAAAGCACTTAAATACCTCAGCCTCTGGGATATCTAATCTGAAAATGTCTATAAGTGCTGTGTGCCATCTGTACTTTTTGACCCTGACAAATGAGAGAGAAAAAGAAAAATACAGTACATAAAACCCCAACCAATAATTACACCTTTTTTTTTCTTTTCTTTTTTTTTTACAAAATGGAAAAGTTATAACCATAAATCTTTAATATGTGCTAATTACGACTGAAAGGCTACACTAGTTAAGTGAATCAAATAACATTGATCATCAAATATATACCAGTAACAGTATCGTGGACACTTATGAGCAGCCTGTCTGGTCAAATCCCACGGAAAAGCCAATGTAGCAAAAATTGCGGAAATTTTTTTATCAGGAATGTAGAACACCCAGTGCATCACAGTGGGTGCGCCTCATATGGAGCTTAGCAGGCAAAGAGGTCAAGGTTGTTGATACGGCCTCCAAATTCTCTAGATCTCATGAAATGTGTTGGACAAATAAGTCCGATCCATGAAGGCCTCACCCCGTCACTAATTTCCCAGTGCCAGACACCACAGCACACCCCCAAATGTCTTGTAGAGTCATGCCTCAAGAGGCTTGATTCACAAAGGCAGCACAAGAGGAACCTACACAATACAAGGCATATTGTTTTTAGAGTTTTAATGTTATAGATGTGGCTCTCAAGAATAGTCAGTTATGGGGGGCGCTGCTGAGCTCGTAATGGAGTAGACGTGTTTTTGGAGGCTCCGGAGGATTTTTGTTAAAATTGTTATTAAATTGCGCTTTCTAGTTTTAATTTCACTGTTATTCTTCCCCGTTAACAGTTTTATTTGTATACTCATCTTTAGCGGTGGTTACAATGTCCGGTAAAAATACTAAAACCCGTAGCACAACGCAGTCACAACTGAGGCCTAATCCACAGGTCACGGCCTCACCTTCGCGTGATTCGCCGCCGCGCGCTGACCCCACCGTTCACCAGGCAGTTTCTGTGATTGACACTGGTGCGCTGAAGCTCGAAATATTGTCATCTTTGAGGAACGAAATCGCGGATATTTTTAAGGCGGAACTGCGTGCTGCATTGGGGGACGACTTGTCCACAATCAAATCGGAGTTACAGGCTGTAAAAACACAACTGGCTAATGATAAGGCCGCCATTGATGCCGGACTGTTTGCGCTAAAGGGTACTATAGGTGAGATGGAGCGCTCGCTCTCTGATTGTACCGATGACATCACTGCAATGCAAAGTAAGATACAACGTCTTACTGCAGACCTACTTAAGTTGGATAATAAATGCGAAGATTTAGACGCCAGATCGCGGCGTAATAATGTTCGCATAATCGGTGTTCCTGAGGGTCCTAACAGCTGCACTACTTCTAGCATCGCTGCGTTGCTTAAAGAGGCGCTCAGCCTGGAGAAGGAGCCGACCCTGGACAGATCTCACCGCACTCTACAGCCTGTACCAAAGCCCGGTGAACGACCTCGAGCCGTTGTGGCCAGATTTCACTACCACGGTGAATGCCTTGATGTTTTACGTCGGGCCAGAGAGTTAAAGCAGATTAAATTCAAGGAATTGAGTATTTCTGTTTTTCCCGACCACACAAAATTTTTTCCTGACCGCAAAAATTGCAAAAGCTCGTGCTTCTTTTAATGAGGTTCGGCGACAACTCCGTGGCATTGAGGGCGTGCGCTACGGCCTGTTTTATCCAGCGCGGCTGCGGATCACCTACAATGGTGTGGGAAAAGATTTTCTTTCGGCTGATGAAGCAAAAGACTACATTAAAACTATGCAAACGGCGTGAACTGCACTCGTAGTGTTTTAAATAGTTTTTCATATATTTAATTTAAATTCATTTTTTAATGTTGAATAGGGGTTTTCCCTCTTCTTTCTCCCTTTTTTTTTAAAGCGAAATGTGTAATCTGTTTACAAGTTCTGATGCTACCTCTGTCTATGCAAGCTTCTAATTTAGCTAAGTTAGTGTTTTGTCTAGATATATTGCACTCCGGCTCTTAGGTCGTCTTGAGAACCAAATATTTTACGTATGCCAAGGATGAATCATTGTGCATATTTGGTCAATGTGTGAGGGATGATCCTAGGCGTATTCACCTCAAGGGTTTTTGCTTGTTGTTTTGTTCTCTTCTCTTTTTTTTCTTGTTCTTCCTTCAAGATGGTAATAATTTATCTATACTTTCTTGTAAGCTGGGGATGAGAATTAAGTCACTTCCACTTGCGCATAATATTTGATCTATTCGATCTACGGGAGCCTTTTTGTTTGTTTTTTTTTCTTTTTCCTTCTTCATTGGGCTCACTCTCCGAGTCGTGACCACAGTTACTGTGAGAGCGACTTTTGTTTCAGTTAGTTTAATTTGCTGTCTCCTAGTGTTTGTTAGGATGGAGACTCTAGGTTTGTGTTTTGTGTCTGCTAGTGTGTGTGTGCGTGCATGTGGGGGGAGGAGGTGTCATCTTTCTGACTCTTTGCGAATCTTTATAATTTTTCACATTTTTTTAAAAAAATTGATAAATGGCTAGTTCCTGTGTAGTCCCAAGCTTAGCTGGGAGTAGTACGTCTATCCGTTTTCTTAGCTGGAACATCAGAGGTATGGGTAACCCAATTAAAAGATCCAGAGTATTTAATCACCTGAAACGTCTACATGCTGATATAGTGTTTTTACATCTTCAAGTTAAGGATCATCATAGGCTTCTCCGTCCCTGGGTAGGTCAAATTTTTCATTCTAATTTTAATTCTAAGTCACGGGGTGTGGCCATATTAGTAAACAAAAAGATACAGTTTGAACCTAACCATATAATTGCTGACAGAAATGGCAGGTATCTTATTGTTGCAGGCACACTAATTCAGACCAAGGTTTTGTTGGTAAACGTCTATGCTCCAAACTTCGATGATCCAGATTTTGCGAATAATTTACTTAGTAGCCTTCCCTGCTTAAATACCCACTTGATAATTTTTGGGGGAGATTTAAACTGTGTTTCTGATCCAGTTTTGGACCGCTCTAGTTCTCGCGTTGTGTCCCAGTCTGCCATGTCTAAAATATTTTTTGATTTCATGTCACAGAATGGCCTTGTAGACCCATGGAGATTCCGTAATCCTGTAGATAAAAAATTTTCATTTTTTTCTCAGGTGCATCATTCATATTCTAGAATTGATTATTTTTTCATTGACAGTCATCTTAATTCTTCTGTCGTTTCTTCAGATTATTTAAGTATTGTAATTTCTGACCATGCTCCCTTATCACTGGATATACAATTATCAACGCATAAACAGATCCCATCGTCTTGGCGGTTTGACTCGCTTCTTTTAGCGGACAAAGAGTTTTGTGCATTCATTTCTAACACTATTGATGAATTCTTATTGTTTAACCATATTGGGTCCACTTCTTATTCGTTATTATGGGAAACTCTCAAGGCTTATCTTAGAGGGCAAATCATCTCATACTCTGCTTTTCTAAATCGAAGTCGCAAGACAAGGCTCAACGAACTCACATCTGCTATTAGCAAACTTGACCATATTTATGCATCTAATCCTTCTTCGGAGTTGTACAAGCAACGCATTGATTTACAAACAGAATTTGATCTTCTTTTAACAAAAGAAACGGAATGTATGTTGTTACAGACTCGTGGAACGTATTATGAATATGGTGACAAATCAAGTAGATTGTTAGCACATCAGCTAAAACGGCAAACTGCCTCACGCCTAATACCACAAATTAAAAATGACTTAAATATTATCACTTCTGATCCCACAGAGATCAATGCAGTTTTTAAAACATATTACTCCTCCCTTTATAAATCTGAATGCCTTAAAGAAGAACTAAAATTGAATGATTTCCTTCGAAGTATTGATATTCCTGTTATTGATACAATATCTGTAAGGGACTTGGACTCTCCATTGTCTCTTGAAGAAGTCATGGTTTCAATTAAGGCAATGCAGTCCAATAAAGCTCCAGGCCCAGATGGTTTTTCCAATTGAGTTTTATAAAAAGTTTATAGATAAATTGGCACCATTGCTACTTGGCATGTTCAATGAATCCTTAGACCAGGGCTCCTTACCATCTACTTTAAACCAAGCCTCAATTGCTCTTCTTCTTAAGAAGGGAAAGGATCCCCTTCAGTGTGGATCATATAGGCCATTATCATTGCTAAATGCTGATGTGAAAGTGCTGGCTAAATTAATTGCATCCCGTTTAGAGGATGTATTACCACATGTTATATCTGAGGAGCAGACCGGTTTCATAAAAGGACGGCATTTGTTTTTTAATACTCGTACACTTTTTAATATAATTTACTCCAAACACACATCGGTATCTCCTGAAGTTGTAATCTCTCTGGATGCTGAGAAAGCTTTTGATAGGGTTGAGTGGGAATACTTGTTTGCAGTATTAAAGAAATTTGGGTTTGGTGATAAATTTATTTCCTGGATTCGCCTCCTTTACAAATCCCTGCAAGCTAGTGTTCACACAAATAATATAACCTCTGATTATTTTACTCTTGGACGTGGTACCCGGCAGGGGTGTCCCCTGTCACCATTGCTTTTTGCCCTTGCTATTGAACCATTGTCTATTAAGCTTAGATCTTCTCTTGCTTTTAAAGGTATTATTCGTAATGGGTTGGAGCAAAAATTATCCTTATATGCCGATGACTTGTTGTTATACGTGACTGATCCTGCAACCTCTATTCCTGTTATTTTAACTATTTTGGATAACTTCGGTTCTTTCTCGGGGTATAAGCTAAATTTGCACAAGAGTGAATACTACACAGTCAATAGTAGTGCTTTACAACTTCAGCATCTAAACCTGCCCTTTAAACTCAATTGTTCAGGCTTTAAATACCTTGGTATTACAGTGACTCGTTCTCTATCTGACCTTTCTCATGCCAACTTCTCCTCTCTTATTTCCGATGTGAAATCTGATTTTCAAAGGTGGAGCAATTTGCCTCTTTCTTGCCGGGAAAATCAATGCAGTTAAAATGACCATTCTTCCTAAATTTCTCTACTTTTTTCAATCACTTCCTTTATTTCTTCCTAAGTATTTTTTTGATTCCTTGGATAAAATCATAATCTCTTTTCTTTGGGCTGGGAAACCTCCTAGAATCCGTAAGACCTTACTACAGAGATGTAGACTTAGTGGTGGACTAGCTCTGCCTAACTTTCAAATTTACTACTGGGCTGCACATATTCAAAAATTAAATTTTTGGGTAAACTCATCTGAATCCCCATGGTGCAAATTAGAGTTATTGTCTTGTAAACCATCCTGTGTATTAGCTCTACTTTGCACTTCCTTTCCAATCAAACCCGCTCAATACACTGATAACCCAGTGGTACTTAATACACTGAAGATTTGGTATCAGTTTAGACGGCACTTTAAATTTGGATCTGCGTCAGCAATGGGTCCATTGAATAAAAATCATTTGTTTCCCCCATCACTTTTAGATTCAGCATTTTTATCATGGCACGACAAAGGCATCACAGACTTTTATCATTTATATGAAGATGGAGTATTTCAAAGTTTTGCTAGTCTGTCCTCAGAGTATGAGCTGCCTGCTGCTCATTTCTTTCGCTACCTTCAAGTTCGCAACTTTGTATCCAAGTGTTTTCCCAATTTTCCTTCTATACCTCCCAAGCAGCCCTGGGAAAGTCTGATCACATTTAATCCGTATCAGCGAGGTGTGATTTCAAGAATATATAATTTTATTTTATCTTTTAGTGATTGTAAAATCTCTAAAACCAGATTTGCTTGGGAAAATGAACTGGGATTGCAGTTGAGTGAAGAATCTTGGGAGAAAGCCATAGACAGAATACGCTCCAGCTCTTCCTGCGCCCGTCTCAGTCTTATTCAGTTTAAGGTTTTGCACAGAATCCATTATTCTAAATCAAGGCTAGCTGAAATATTTCCTGATGTTGAGGATAGATGCGACAGGTGCCGCGCCTCTCCCTGTAATCTAAGTCATATGTTCTTTTTGTGCCCAAACCTGCACAACTTTTGGACAGGATTTTTCAATCTTATGTCCACTATACTTGGGGTATAATAAAGATTTATTATTTTTTCTTAAACTAGAGAAGATAAAATATACACTGAGAGGGTCTACTAATATTTTTTTTCACAAATGGCAACCATTTATTGTTTATTTTGCAAACTTACAGGTACTGCCTGAATGATTGATTATCTAAACTGGGTCATGCATCAGTGTATGCATGACCAATCTATTTCACACAGATTTGTTTGAGCCAAAGGATGAACATGGGTGTGTGTGTGTGTGTGTGTGTGTGTGTGTGTGTTTGTGTAGGTTTTAGTGTATGTTTGGGGTGGGTGGGGAGTTTTTTTCAGCTTTCTTTTCATTTTGATTTATAAATACTATAATACATTTAATTCACTGTTGTTTATATGTTTATGTATGATAATTGTTCAATAAAAAAAATTTGAAAAAAAAAAAAAAAAGAATAGTCAGTTATTTTTCCATGTTCAAATGTATACTGTATACAGTATACTTATATTAAGATACTTTTTTATAAAAAACTATATATGAATGACAGCTAAAAGGAACTTCCACTTAAAAAGATATTAGTAAAAAGGGAACCAATGCAATATTTTGCATATGTACTGTATTTGTATATTTTTGATATCAGCAGAAAAAGTATCCGATACAATTCTGTAACAAATCTAGGCTGAAATATGTGGTGCAACATAACGTTAGAGTGTGCAACATAAAGTAGGTCACACAGTAACAACAGTGGCAATCTAAGTTACCACAGCAACTAGCTAGTAGTTTAGCATATAAAAGAATAGAATTATATTTCACACATTTAATTGTGCCATTTTTTTTAAGCGTTTATTTTAATTTTGAAGTGAACAAAATAAACTGAATAAAAATAACTTCATTGTGAGATTTCACAAAACCAGTCATTATTTATTTATTGCTCATTCATAGTTATATATTAGGTTAATATAAAAATTAAATACATTTTATCATATTGCCTAGGTTGAGCTGAAAAAGGATAGGTCACTTTAAATTGCTCAGTTCTGACCCCTATATACTTGTATATATTTAATAAGACAAAGTAATGCACAATTCTGAATTTTGAGGGCTAACAACCAATTCAAAGAATTGCTTTTAGAAATTGTCTAGCAATTATCTATTTACACTGACCTGGATATACTCTTAATAATCTAAAAATTATCTTTAGTGGCTCAGTGTGTTTTCCTTACTGGTATTTGAAAAGAATTATTGTTTGCACTGCTTTAGATTGCTCTTCCTGAAGTTTTGACATGTTAGCTCTGTGAACATGGCCACTGTTTGTGGAGTAAAAAAAAAGAGACCATTGAAAAACAGAGAGTTAGTATATTAACTAACTTAGACTAGCCAAAACTAAATTTCTTTAAATTAATACATTGTAATATGGGAATACACCTTGCCATTTCAAAACCTATTCCTGCAAAAAACAGATGCTAACTTGCCTACAGCCCCACTTTGCATGATAATTACCCCCATCCCCCCTTCACTTTTTTCTCATCCTTTCCAGCAGGTTACTAGATTAATAAAGAATCAATAATACCATGCCTGTAATAACATTGCACAGATCAGATATTGGCATGTGGGTTTGATTAGCCATGAACAGCACATGTTGATGACTGCACGTTACACACAGTTGAATGAGCACAGTAGGTACATGCTGAAGAAAGCAAGGCTGTCAAGCAACTTTTCCAGGTGTCTTTTTCAGAGTTCCTTCTGTGAATTAAAAACGGCTTTTCTGACCTATTTGGTGCAATGACAATAGACCAAATAGCAGACATAAAGAGTTAATTCCTTCCAACTATTTGGTGACAGGGTAACACTTAAGGCCATGGTTAGTTTTGTGTCTTCAAATCTGTGAATATGTATAAACGTACAAAGAGATGTATAGGTTTTTGCTACACATACTGTATATACTACATACCCCCCATTCCACAACACACACAAACAAACAATTGAATTTACATTTATTTGTATATTTAACAATGGTCATTGTTGCAAAGAAGCTTTATACAATGAAAGGAAAAATTATGAAAATAGGTATGAAATGTGAGAGAATGTGTGTGAATCAGATTGATCAGATTGTCCCTGATGAGCAAGCCGAGGTTGACAGTGGCAAAGGAAAAACGCCTTGAGGTGCCAATAAGGAACCCATTCTCATTTGGGTGATATCAGATAGATGCAGACATATAGTACTGTGTGTTAGGCAGTTGGAAGTTCAATATAACAGAGGATGTTTTTAAGTTAATATGGAGTCTACTTTGTTATTGGAGGCCTTGGAAATTCCAGTCCTGAACTCTTGAGTGACTCTCCAGCAGGACTAACTATGACAGCATAACTAAATGGGAGAGCCAGAAAGAAACAGAGACATGAGGGCTCCCTGGGATGTAAATCAACTAGTCACTTCACCATCAACAAAATTGAGTGATCAATGAGAGTTGGGAAGACAGCATCTAAACTTACCAGATCACCATAATACTCTTATGCATCCTTTGATCGAAGTAGGCGTGGTAGATCGTGAGACACTAGCAGTTCAGTTAGGTACTGCGTCGCAAGACCATTTAATGCTTTATAGGTTCAAATATTACTGGGAACCAGTGTGGATAAGATAGGGGTGATCTGCTCATATCTTCTGATTCTAATGAGGACTCTCGCAGCTGCATTCTGGGTAACTGAAGCTTGTTTATGCACCTAAATCAACAACTAGACAGTAAGGTGTTAAAATAGTCAGGCCTAGAGATAATAAAAGCGTGAACTAATTTTTCTGCATCATTTAGGGACAATATATTCCTTACTTTGGGAATAATTCAAAGATTAAAGAATGCTATCCTGGTAATAGTATCTACAGTACAGGAGCTTCAAATAAAAGACTGGAATCTATAATCACACCAAGGACTTTTACTGTTGTACTTGATGGAACAGAAAGGGCATTCAGAGTTGTGATCAAAAAGCGTACTTCTAGCTGTATGTTGTGCTTGTACCAGAACTTCTGTCTTCTCACGATTAAGCAGAAAGAAGCTAATTACCATCAAGTCTCTTATGTCCTACACATGTTGCTCAACATTATCAAGCTTGCTTTTCCCATCTGGTTTTGCTGAGACATATAACGGTGTGTCATCAGCATAACAGTGAAAACTAATATTGTGCTTATGAATTATGTTACCTAAAAGAAGCATATAAAAAGGGGGGGGGGGGGTTGTAGACCTCAATCTGAGCCCTGTGGAACACCAAAAGTCACTTGGGAACCTGCAGAATAGTTACCATTTAAATCTACAAATGGATAGCAGTCAGTCAAATAGGATCTGAGCCAGGAGAGGGCCATTTCCTTAATATCTACTAGCTTTTCTAATCTGTGAAGATGATCAATGGTGTCAAAAGCTGCACTAAGGGCAAGTAACACAAGCAAAGAGACGC
Organism: Clarias magur; assembly: GCA_013621035.1. Classification (NCBI taxonomy): domain Eukaryota; kingdom Metazoa; phylum Chordata; class Actinopteri; order Siluriformes; family Clariidae; genus Clarias; species Clarias magur. The sequence goes on along the minus strand of QNUK01000291.1, from coordinate 299,162 downwards.
AACCCTGATGAGAGTCCAATAGGAGGTCATTTGCTACTTTAACAAGTGCTCTCTCTGCGCTGTGACGAATACTAACTGATACAGTTTGCTTATGCTATTCCTATTTAGATAAGAACATGCACCCACTCACAAAAGTCAATACACCCCTCTAATTCCAGCAAACATTTTAGTATATCTTCTCAAAAGACAATACTATACAATTGAAACTTGTATATATTTTAGAGTAGTCAATGTGCAGCTTGTATAACAAAATGGATTTACTGTTCACTGAAAATAACAATATACAGCCAATATTGTCAAAATAGCTGGAAACAAAAGTGATGTACAGTCGTGGCCAAACGTTTTGAGAATGACACAAATATCAGTTTTCACAAAGTTTGCTGCTAAACTGCTTTTAGATCTTTGTTTCAGTTGTTTCTGTGATGTACTGAAATATAATTACAAGCACCTCATACATTTCAAAGGCTTTTATCGACAATTACATGACATTTATGCAAAGAGTCAGTATTTGCAGTGTTGGTCCTTGTTTTTCAGGACCTCTGCAATTCGACTGGGCTGCTCTCAATCAACTTCTGGGCCAAATCCTGACTGATAGCAACCCATTCTTTCATAATCACTTCTTGGAGTTTGTCAGAATTAGTGGGTTTTTGTTTGTCCACCTGCCTCTTGAGGATTGACCACAAGTTCTCAATGGAATTAAGATCTGGGGAGTTTCCAGGCCATGGATGAAGTTTTGGTCCCCGAGCCACTTAGTTATCACTTTTGCCTTATGGCACGGTGCTCCATCGTGCTGGGAAATGCATTGTTCTTCACCAAACTGTTGTTGGATTGTTCGAAGAAGTTGCTGTTGGAGGGTGTTTTGGTACCATTCTTTATTCATGGCCGTGTTTTGGGGCAAAATTGTGAGTGAGTCCACTCCCTTGGATGAGAAGCAACCCCACACATGAATGATCTTAGGATGCTTTACTGCTGGCATGACACAGGACTGATGGTAGCGCTCCCCTTTTCTTCTCCGGACAAGCCTTTTTCCAGATGCCCCAAACAATCAGAAAGAGGCTTCATCTGAGAATATGACTTTGCCCCAGTCCTCAGCAGTCCATTCACCATACTTTTTGCAGAAGAACAATCTGTCCCTGATGTTTTTTTTGGAGAGAAGTGGCTTCTTTGCTGCCCTTCTTGACACCAGGCCATCTTCCAAAAGTCTTCGCCTCACTGTGCGTGCAGATGCGCTCACACCTGCCTGCTGCCATTCCTGAGCAAGCTCTGCACTGGTGGCACTCCGATCCCGCAGCTGAATCTTCTTTAGGAGACGATCCTGGCGCTTGCTGGACTTTCATGAACGCCCTGAAGCCTTCTTAACAAGAATTGAACCTCTTTCCTTGAAGTTCTTGATGAACCGATAAATTGTTGTTTTAGGTGAAATTTTAGTAGCCACAATATCCTTGCCTGTGAAGCCATTTGTAAGCAACACAATGATGGCTGCACGCGTTTCTTTGCAGGTCACCATGGTTAACAATGAAAGAACAATGATTTCAAGCATCACCCTCCTTTTAACATGTCAAGTCTGCCATTCTAACCCAATCAGCCTGACATAATGATCTCCAGCCTTGTGCTCGTCAACATTCTCACCTGAGTTAACAAGACGATTACTGAAATGATCTCAGCAGGTCCTTTAATGACAGCAGTAAAATGCAGTGGAAAGTTTTTTTTTCGGGATTAAGTTAATTTTCATGGCAAAGAAGGACTATGCAATTCATCTAATCACCCTTCATAATATTCTGGAGTATATGCAAATTGCTATTATAAAAAAATTAAGCAGCAACTTTTCCAATTTCCAATATTTATGTAATTCTCAAAACTTTTGGCCACGACTGTACATCAGTAAAGCTGTATATATTTAACCATGCAATATCACATGTCCTATTCATCATGTACATGTTTTTGTCAGTGTCCAAGTATGGCTCCAGACCTGAATCGTATTAAACATCTGTTCAAGCAGAAGGTGACAACTCATCATGTGTCTAATATCCAGCAGTTCCATGATATCATTATGGAGGAGTGAAAGAGGATCTCCGCAACAACATGTGCAGCTCTGGTGAATTCCATGCAAAGGAGATTTAGGAGTGTGCTAGATAATAATGGTGCTCACACAAAATATTGACACTTTGGACAGTTTTGACATACAGTGGAACCTCGGATTGCGAGTAACACGGTTTACGAGTGTTCCACAAGATGAGCAAAGATTTTTAATTAATTTTGACTTGAAAAACGAGCAAGTCTTAGTTTACTAGTGCCAAGTATCATGTATCACGCATGCACTCTTGTTTTGACACTGAGCGTCACGTGATCACAACTGAGCCAATGACAGTTTGTTTTTTACTTTACAGCAGTGATTCCGATTGTATGCGCTCACGCAAGTATCATTAGAGAGATTTTTTTCCAGTTTAAACAGTGTTTCCTTTGTGTGTGTGTTTGCTGTGAAACTTAAAAAGTGAGGTGGGGGGAGGAAGGAGGAGTTTTACTGTGTATGATGAGGGGAGAGAAGGAGCTAATTCCACATTCACATACACACAAATACACGATTTTTTAAAAGGTAAAGTGCAGGTTAATTTGTTTTATTTTTACTTTATATATTATATTAATTATTTTTATGTATTTCTTTTTTTGGGCTGTGCAACAAATAATTTGAGTTTTCATTATTTCTTATGGGAAAATTCTATTTGGTTTACAAGTGTTTCGGAATATGAGCCCGCTTCCGGAACAAATTATGCTCGTAATCCAAGGTTCCACTGTATTTACTCATTTTTGTTGCCAGTTATTTACACAATAAAGTCTACATGTTAAGTTATTGTTAGAGGACAGTAAATCTGTAATGCTATACAAGCTGCGCATTGGCTACTCTAAAGTACATCTAATTTTAATTTCTATAGTTTTATCCCTTGAGAACATATAATGAGATTGCTAAAATGTGAGTGGTGTACACACTTTTGTGAAATACTGTAGCTGCTGCGCTACTATCTTTTCCAGGATTTTAGAGATAAAGGGGAGGTTTGATATCAGCCTGTAGTTGGACAGCTGACAGGTCGAGGTCAGGTTTCTTAATTAGTGGTTTAATGACTGCTAATTTAAAGGATTCTGGAACATACCCATTGCTCAATGAACAGTTAACTATTTTTAACAGGGGATCCGTTACTGCTGGTACTATCTAATCGAGAAAATGTGGGATAGGATCTAATATACAGGTTGAGGATTTTGTAGAAGAGATGAGCGAATACTACTCTGAATATTGTGAAAATATTCTACTCTGAATACTCTGGTTCTGATCTGATACGGTTAGCTTATATCTGCATCCATTAAATTGTCTGGTTTCAAAGCCTGAATCTGTTTGCCTAATGTTTACAGTTTTATTGAAAATTTTATGAAGTCCTCACTACTGCAAGTTGTGGAAATTTCTGTGGTGGTCTTATTCTTATTTTGTTAATAAGTGAAGAGATATGTTGTATTTGTCAACAAAAATGACGAGGTTTGAGAGGAAATCTGGAAATTCACAGAGAAATTCAGAGTATAGCCCTTGTGGTCTTTAACTAATAATTAGCACTGCTCAACTGCTCAGACTTATTAATTGTGGCTAAACATATGTTATTATAGAGAACATCAAATGTGTTACATTTATGACTGTGTTTTTATACGATGGTCAAATTATCATTATAAATATAAACTGCAAAGCCTCCTCCTCTACCAATTAGACATGGATGATGTACAGTATGTAGCTGCATCCAGGAGTACTAGCTTCATTTAAAGCTATATATTTGTTCTGTTTAATCCAGGTTTCTGTTAAATACAGTATATAAAGTCCAGATGTGTGATAGTTTCATTAACAGTGAGCACTTTAAATGTAAAAGATTTAATATATAAAAGTCCTATAGTAGCTTTAGATCCGAGGTGCTGGCTGTGGATTCAGTGTGCTCTGGATTTGTGATCTCTATATCAATTAAATTACTAAAACTGACTTTCTGGGTCTTTCTAAATTTTTGTTTGGCTCTGGGAACAGACCTAGTCTCAGTTCACTGACTCCTAAGGGTTAAAACATCCAAATGTTGAAAATGTGTCTACTTTTGAAGCAACCAGTTTCCATGCAGTATTTACTATATTTAAGTTCTTACATTTATTTACTATACTGATTTCATTACTTGTGATCTATTTCATATTGATGTGAGCAAAATGGCTTAGCTTTTACCAATTTACATGATTGCAGGACAGTCTATTTATGTTGCACTTTTGGATGGTATGTCGCCAACAATCCACGAGAGATGTAAGGAAGTAAAAGAAGAAAAAAAAACTAATTGGACAGAAGAGCAGTGTTTACTTTTAGCTTTACGTTCAGTGTTTGGAGAATATTTCTTCTTTCTGCCATTTTGTCCTCTGTGATACGTAGAAACACTTAAGCCTCGTAAAAGTCCTCGTCTCTACTCCTAACAAGTTTTACCTTAGAAGCTGTTTTTAGGGCCAAGATGTTTCGCAAATCATTTTTAGCTTTACTAAGATTTAGTCCTAAATTTAAGGTGAAATTCTAAGAAAATGTAATAATTCTAAGTATTTTCTTAGAAAGAAGGTTCACAGAAAGGCATTCTTCATTACAACATTGCTTGCAATGTTTGCTGGAATTAAAGGGGTGTATTCACTTTTGTGTGTGGGTGTATGTTCATTTAAGTTTTTAGGAATTTACATATGCACAGCTCTCTTATGGTCATTTGATTAGGCTCACTTGACTAGGCCATTCAAAAATATTGATCTTCTTTTTTTAGTCACTGTGAAGTAGATTTACTAGTGTGCTATCATTATCAGATCATTGTCCTGTAACATGACCTAATTTTGACCAAGCTTTAGCTCTCAGACAGAAGGCCTCACTTGCCTCTAGAATACTCTGCTACACACAGAAGTTTATGGTTGACTCAATGACTGCAAGGTGCCCAGGCCCTGTGTCTGCAAAACAAGCCCAAATCATCACCCCTCCATCACTGTGAAAGCCAGTGAATTTGAGGGTTTCTGCTGAAATGCTGTGCTTGCTTTTTTTTTTTTTTTTTGGCCAAACATGGAGCTGGGTATTAACGCCCAACAACTCCTTTCATCTCATTTGTCCATAGGAAATTGTTTGAGAAGTCTTTGTGCTTTGTTTAGATGCAGATTTGCATGCCTTAGTCATGGAAATTCTTTTTAGGTTCTTTTTAGACAGCAACAACTCCTAACAACAGTCTTCTTCCAATTGTGCTGACATGGTACAATGACAATGCTTAGTGAGACCAGCAGGGTCTGTGACAAAGCTCTGTTTTTCTGACCTTGGGGTGACTGTGCTGTCCATTTCTGGTAAGATAATAACCCTTCTCATGTAGAATGCTGAATTCCAAATTATTTTGAACATGAATTTATAACTGTTCCATATTAATGAGCAGCAGCAATTTCTTCTATAAGTCCATTGCTTATATCTTTTCCTTTTGGCATTGTGTTAAAACATTCCAATGCAATCCAATAAACAATACTCCTGACCAGGAAACAGCCAAAACATCTACTTTTATAGAGGTCTGCACACTTGCTGATGATCAATTGAAGGCTGATGATTAGCATCACCTGGCTGTAGCTTACACTCTTAAATCCTGTGAAAGCACTATGGGGGTAATTTTTCATTGCCCACATGTTTTTTCTTTATGGTTTCATTTTTGTTAAATAAATAATGGCACAGCGAAATAAAATGTTTTTTGTTGTTATTCATCTCAGGTTGTATTTGCATAATACTAAGGCCCACTACAATCAGATGATTTTTATGTTAACACAAAAATCCACAAAATTAAGAGAGAGGGATGCCACTCTTGTCAATATTCATACGCACATTCACACACTACGGGCAATTTGGGAATTTAAATTAGCCTAATCTGCATGACGTCGGACTGTCAGAGGAAACTGGAGAATCCGGTAAGTGATGTACAGTACACACACCCAGATCTCCCCATGATGGCAAAAAAAATAAAAAATAGATTCATCAGACCAAGCCATCTTCTTAACCTGCTCTGTATTCCCTGATAGCTTCTTTTAGCTAAATAATGCACCCTGAATTATTTGAACACAACGACAACGAATTTGAGGTGTTGACCCAGTCTCCAAATAATGTAGACAATAATCAAATTAAACATCTGTGGGATATTCTAGAAAAACTAATTAAATCCATCTAGTTCAGTCCCCACCTCGAAACTTCCTGGATTTTAAGGATCTGCTACTGACAGCTTGGTGCCAGGTACTATACCACAGCATAACATAGGGCTGGGCGATAAAACGATAACGATATGTATCGCGATAGGCACGCGATCGATATCAATAAAAAAGAGGTTGCGAAGCTAGTTTGGTTTCATTAACAAAGGCACTCGCTCTCTGGTAACCTAGCAACGTAGGGAGTGATACGCTAACAGCCAATCATGTAACAGTATCAGTTTGGTTGCGCCATATTGTTGTCTCGTACTGGTCTGCTGGATTCTTCTTCATAAGCAGAAAATGAGTGCCACAGCGAGCAAGGAAATTGTAAATAAAAGAGGAAAAGTCAGCTCGCCAGTATGGCAGTTTTTTGGATATTATAAGTCTGACCGTAGTCAGACCAATGTCGTCTGCAAATTATGCAAGACCATCGTCCCCGCCAAGACTGGTAATACAACGAACTTGATATACCACCTTATAGCCCTTATGGCCGTAAGTACGGTTCATCATGATTCACAGCGATTCTTGGCGCTGTGATTACATTTCCATCTTTTTGCGCGAAAAAATAAACATGCTTAAACATATTTAATTTTTTTGCCCGTCCTTGCGGATGCTTGCGGACCTTGCAGAACTTCGCAGAAGTTCGGCGGGCAATCGCGGCAGCTCACAGGGTCTAACACCGCATCTCACCGCGAGTCAAACCGCATCACCCTTTGGAGCACAGCTGTATTCAACCAACCACATCTGTAGCTGCAATACTGCACAAGCAGCAGACCACCATGGAGAGGTACAGTACTCTGCATCAGTGCCTTATGACAAAGAATCTAAACGGTACAAAGATATAACGGAGGCAGTGGCATATCATATAGCCAAAGACATGCCTCCGCTTAGCACTGTCGAGAAGACAGTTATAAAAATATTATACTAAACTTGCACTAAATTCTCAGGTTTCTCTGGTTATATTTAACACTTTGCACTATTTTATTACACTTTATTAAGCATTTCTTACATTGTCTTTCATTTTGCACCTTAAATGTTAAGAAATAATTGTTCATTAAGTGTTCATTGTGACATTATTGTGACTTATGTTTACATTTTAATTATTTGAGTTTTCCATGATGGTTAACGTTTACAGTATGTCTTAATAACTGAGGGGATTATGGTCAGAGGAAGGTCAAGTTTAAAATAAAAATGTTTAAATGTAATATATTTTTCTCCTAATTCTTATTTTTAAAAAAAATATTGATAATTATCGATATCGACCGATATGAAACACTGATATTGTGATACAGTTTTCAGCCATATTGCCGCGCCCTAGCATAACATCAGAGGTCCAGTGGAGTCCAGGCTTCAATGGGTCAGGGCTGTTCTGGCAGCAAAAGGAGGACCTACTCAATACTGGCCAGGTTGTTATAACATTTTATGATTGATTAGTGTAAATCAGCCTTAATTCTGAATCCAGATCAGCACTAAACATTATCCCTTATCCATTATCTTTATAACTGTAAACAAACAAAAAAGAAAAGTCATTAAAAATAAAGGTGATCTTTTACACACCCTTTAAAACATATTTTTCTCTTGTGTTTACATGCACAGTATTTTAGAAGACATATCTGAACTGCAATCAGAAAGACATTTGCATGTTTGTGTGGGTGGTGACTTATAAAGCTATGCAGATTTAAGATTTCAAGTGTTGCTCTTAAACAGAACTGAAGCTGGCCAGTTACATCTACTTATATATCACTTATATATAAATCTGAGTCAGTGCAAGATACAAACAAATATAGATTTTTTTTTTAATAGATCACTGTGATGGGGATGAGTATAACATAGTTGATCAGAGTTTTTCTACTTTCTCTAGGTACACTGATACATCCCCCTACTTAATATCATTGTAATGTTGATGGTTGCTGCTTACCCAATAGGACACACCCTAACAATTAAATATTTACTGCGTCAGGCAGCAGTGACTGTAAAAAGGCAAAGCTTTCACACATTAACAAATTATAAATTTTTCAGCTGAATCCCGAACCTCATTCTAAATAGACGTGCAACATTGCAAATCACCCTTTAAAACATCAGGTCTACATACCACTTAATGAATCTTTTTGCATTGTTATTTATACAGCCATCCATCTACTTTGTACCTGCACTACACTGAACATTCTACCCTTTCCCACACATACACTGGGATCACTAGTGAATATGCTTTTTTTCTTCTTCTTTTTTTTCTTGAATGTTTCATTGCAAATGTTATTATCAGCAATATAGTAAATAAAAAGTAGCATTTTTTTTGTATTATTTAGTTAATGCCTGTGCACATGAGCTACAGGTTTGTGTAAAACCTAATTATGCATTTTAGATAAAATCTGTTGCCCCAAGACATGCTTAAAGGAAGGGATAAGCAAAATCTTACAGTAACTCAAAGTTGATATTTAAACAGTACATAAAATAGTGCAGAATATATCTCTGTTGTAAGAAAATAGAAAAAAAAATGTAAAGGGCAGGTTTTAGCCCCCCCTCCCTATACAGTATGTGTACATTGTCTTCCTATGACAGTATGTCATGCACTTGATATTATAGTAGTTGTACAGCAACATGAAAATGTCAATGTTTACTTTTCCCGAGGTACACAGAGAAGGGAAGGGAAATAAAATGCTGTCCGTCTAGTAAGACAGGTAAAAATAACTTAGCTAGTAGAATTACTAAAGGGTGTATTCACCAGGAAATATGTTTAATATATCATTATTTACAACTTAAATGTTCATGGAAAAGATTTCAAAGACAATAGTCTGTACACCACTGACAAAAAGTGAAACTAATAGGCAATAAAACCTTCTGTAATTTCCTCTCAACACAAGGCAGTCAGTATGATGTCTATTTTTAGATGCTTTTATCATTGCCATGACAACAACCTAAAGCAAAGTTTCTTTTAGCTGTTGCTTTCTGACCAAGGGTCCACTAACACAAATCTATAACGACAGACAGCATAGTAGAATCTACTCACAATAAAGAGGACAACCACACTCTACACACTTATTATTTCACACACTAAAACTCAGTTCCTAAAACTGTTCTGAAAATACCTTCTGAACAGTGAAAATCTACCAATACTGAATTTTCACTGCAAATAAAGAGAAACCCAGCGATAAAAATGGCCATGACAGAAGCAGTCCGCTCTGACGGTGGACCCCTGTAGAGATGCTGCACACTTATCTAGCTTCTCAGCACCAGCTCCTTGTGTCTAAAATGGCGGGTGGTCAGAGTCGGCAGTTGTGAGAGCAAAGAGAGATTTCAAATGTGTCTGTTGCTCACTCCCAAATCCTAAGCCTTGCTAGGATGCTTCAGCCGGCCATTTTGTGGCATACTCCCCTTACAGGAACTGTTCCCACACGAAAGACTAGCATGTCCATACAAGAACTCATGGTAAACCCATGTGAACTTAGGAATAACAGTAAAGCCATTCTATTCAACATCAATTGGAACATTAGTTTTGTGATGATAAACCACAATGCAGGTGAGCAAACTCTAATGGTTTGTTAACATTTTTGTAAGCATGTTTGGCCAGAAGTTATGTCTGTACACTCTGGCATAGTCTGTGCCATTATATATTCACCTTCTGTATCAATTCATCATATTTGTATATACTTTATGATAACAATTATGAAAAATAACTTGATTTTGTTTGTTACTGTTTAGAGTAGAGGTTTTTAAAGAAACATGCATCAGAGATGCTACAGTGACACCTGCTGGCATTTATCTATATTCAGTACAAGGATCTACCACATGTGACCAATTTAAAATTAAAATTTTATTTGTCACATACACAGTAAAATATGCAGTAAAATTCTTCGACGACCGCCTGTGACCAGGAATTAGACTGCATAAAGAATGAAGATGAACAGCGATAATAGTCTTGTTCCAAGGCTATAACATACAAACCAGACCATGTCATTAACCTACGTACCAGTCTTTCTTTCAACTCTTTTGCAATTGCAGTGCAATTTCAATACAATGTTAACACACCAGGCTCAATTATAATTTATTAGTTATATAGGTACCTAGAACTGCAACACCATTCCCTTATTCAGAGGTTCATTTATTATTTTATTTTGCCCAACCCAATACACAGTACTAGTATGCTATCACTTATACACACACACACACACACACACACACACACACACACACACACACACACACACACACCATATTACACCATATTATAGAATTGTCCTTTGCTAATTACCTAACTGTCATGAATTTGTGGAAACGAATACTATTGATGCAAATGTTTTCTTGCTCTAATAAAATACATTGGGCTAGAGGATATTGTGAATAATAAAAAAAAATTTAGTTGCATTTTTTTTTACAAAAAAATTCACCATATCATCCTCCTCCTAGAAAGATAAAATTACCAACAAAACAATTATTGGCAACAGAGAAATGCTTGAGATGCAATTTAAAGCTGTATAAGGGCTGTGAAAAGTTAATGGGATTTTGTTTTTAAATCAGTTAATAAAAACAAAACTAAACAGAATAGAATTAAAGGAACAAGGTGAAGTTCCTTTGCATGTTCTCCCTGTGCTTGGTGGGTTTCCTCTGGGTACTCCGGTTTCCTCCCACAATCCAAAGACATGTAGGTTAGGTTAAATGGCATGCCCAAATTGCCCATAGGGTGTGAATGAGTGTGTGCCCTGCGATAGATTGGCACCCTGTCCAGGTTGTGTCCTAAGTCTCCTGGGATAGGCTCCAGGCCCCCCATGACCCTGAATACAGGTTTAAGAGGTATAGATGATGAGTGAGTGAGTGAGTGTAGTCGTTGTGTATAGTAGCCAAAACGGAAATATGTAAATAATTAACCAAATAACAAGAATGTCCTTTCTGAGGTCCATACTGTGACAGGCCAACAGACCAATGATTGTCATCACTTTGGTCTTCCTGAAGGAAACTTAAAATTCATAGTCGGCTTTATAAATGTGATGGTTTTACATGGATACACAAAGATTGTACTAGGAAAACTAATAAAGTAGCTTCTTCCTACAGCTACTGTTTAGCTATACATAAAGGAATACTAAACGTTTATGCAGGATGCAAAGCCGTTGATTAGCTACAGGCTGTATGAAAGAAAGGAAATAATTTAGGACATGGCTAGTCTGTCATATATACATTCCGCACACACACACACACACACACATATATATATATATAGAGCACAAAACCTAACTGCTTCCTAGAAATGTATCAACAGCAACTGCTACTCGCATGGCATCATACTCACAAATCACAGTTAAGGGACTGCTGTAGCTACTAGATCAACACATGAAGAGATTTAAGTGTAATTCACTGTAATCAATTTGTAAAGCCAATATGTTGTTTCAGTGGGTAATCGGTGTGATTTATGAATTTGTAGCCTTCAATGTGGGTAAAATAGACAGTAAATGGTTAAGTATGGTCTCTTTTTGTTGGAGGTGGTCACCTGGTGGCCAGAGACAGAAGGACTTTGTTGAGTTCAAACTGAATCGCAATTTTTCTTCCAACACATCTGATTATATTGTGTAACATGATGAACAAAACTACAACAAAATATACAGAAAAAAATCATGGAGAAGTCATTCCAAATGAAGCTTTTATCAATAAGTATTAAGAACCCAATTATACTTTATGAAATAAAATGTATTGTCTTGTATTTGTGTTAATACAGAACATTATATTTCTCGATCTTCTTTCTTTTCTACCTTTTGTATGTTCATGTATTAGCTGAGCTGTTATGTTATTCTGTTTTTGTTTAAGAAAACATAATAAATATATTGTTTTAAAAAATAACTAATTCTAATCACATACTAATAAATAAGAGAAGCCCTATATAATGATGCTAAAAGAGTATAACTGTGATAGAAGATTATTTTCAGTTTTAAAGGAAAAAGCACTATGATAGACTCTGACAGACTTGTTTTACTTCCCAGAAGACTAGACCCATGAAAACATACCACATTTTCATTTGTAGGGTTTTTATGTTTCATATACAGTGCTGTAAAAAAGTATTTGTTCCTTTCTGTTTTTTGTTTTTTTCACACTCAAATGGTTCAGATCAAATACATTTTAATATTACACAAAGATAACCCAATAAAAAAAGGGAATTGTCCCTAAACCTAATAACTGGTTGTGTCACCCTTGGTGGCAAGAACTGTAATCAAGTGTTTATCAAGTGCAATAACTGGCAATGAATCTTTCACATCTCTGTGGAGGAACTTTGTCCCAGTCTTCTTTGCGGAAGAAACATTGGAGGATTTAACCTGTTTAAGGTCATGCCACAGGATTTCAATCAGATTTAAGTCCAGACTTTGACTAGGCCAGTCCAAAACTTACATTTTTTGAGTTATTGAGTTATGGATCATTGTCCTGCTGCATAACTCAAATGCGCTTGTGCGTGTGGTCATGACAGACATCATGATGGCCATTCTCCTTCTGGATTCTCTGGTAGAGGGTAGAATTCATGGTTTTGTCAGTTTTGGCAAGTTGTGCAAGACCTGAAGCTGCAAAACATCCCTAGACCACCATACTACCAGGTATCATGTTGGTATGATGTTCTTTTTATGAAACACTGTGTTAGCTTTATGTCAAATTTACAGAACTCACACCTGGGTGTGTCAAGTGACATTTAACTCAGCTTTCCAAAAATCAGTTTATTCATGACTTAGCAAGGGGGTCAATTACTTTTTCACATACAGTACCATAAGGACCAGTAGATTTGGACAGCTTTTTCCATTAATAAATAAAATCAGTATTTAAAAACTGTATGCAAAAAAAATTAAAAATTCAGGAAGGCACAAATACCTTTTCGAGACACTGTACATCTAAGCATACAGTCATTTTTAAATTTACCCCCCCCGCCACCCCCCTCTCCATAATGAAATCAACTGATCACAGCAGATCAGTATTAGGCAAATGCAACCTTAGACCAACAACATAACTTTTTCATAACTTTTTGCCATAACTTTTTTTCAATTGTTTTAGTCATTGTGAGTTACTGGTGTGCTTCGGATCACTGTCCTGTTGCATGATTAATTTTTGACCAAGCTTTAGCTGTTCGACAGATGGCGTCACATTTGCCTCTAGGTTAGTTTGGTACACAGATGATTTCAAGGACTGCAAGATGCCCAGGTCATGTGGCTGTAAAACAAACCCAAATCATCACACCACCACCATGGTGCTTGACAGTGGATATGAGGCATATGCCAAACAACTCAATTCAGTTTTGCGAACCTCAGTTGAACTTCAGTTCCATGTTCTTTTTGGACAGAAGAAACTTTCTGTTTGCAACCATTCCAAACAAACCATATTTGTTCAATTGTCTTCTAATTGTGCAGTCATAGACTATAAAAATTAACATGCGAAATAAAGCAAGGCCTGTAAGGTCTCAGATGTAATGCTTGTGTCTTTTCTTTTCTGACCATTGCACGGTATGACCTTGGGGTGAATGTACTGGGACACCCACTCCTGGCAAGACTGGCAATATCATGAATGCTTTCCACTTGTGAATAATCTTTCTTACTGTTGAAACAACTTTCCAGATTGATGTGCACCAATTGCTTCTCAAGTGTCATTCTTTATGCCTTTTCATTTGCCTCCAAACCAGCAAACTGCCAAAACTTCAGTTTTATAGAGGTTCTGCACATCTACTGATATAGTTAATGTCATGCAACACGACCGGCATTCGGACCCGGAAGTAGTACGGTCGGGTTTCCAGGAAGCATAAAAGGAGACAAAATGGAGCTTCACATTGCTCAGTCATTGAGTTTGCCCATGGCTTTGCTGACGCTACGCCGACTATTCTGTGAGTACTCACCGATTCGGGTTGCTTCTTTGATTGAGTGTGTGTTGCTAGAACGTGGGTTTATTTGTGTAGATCCTTGCTCTTTGCGTAAGAGAGTTCTTAGACTAATCGCGTGGTTATCCTGCCTATTTGTGCTGCTTCCGCGTTTGGGTTTACCATCCACGCTACACGGGCTAACTGCTAAGGCTTTTCTGTTTATCCTTCGGTTGCACGTGACAGTTAAGTCTGGTTATAGAGGATCCCCTGCCTGAACACATTTTTTCTAGGCCCCTAGGACACCTGATGTATCAATTAACTAATCAAGTTGTTGTGACAGAGTTGGGAAAAAACACTAAAGACAGGGATCCTCTAGGACCCTAGGGTTGAACACCACTGGTTTAAAGGTTATACCCACAGTGACTAAATGTTAATTCTGCTGAACTGTAACTCCTGTAACTCATCAAACTGGTTACACAGTCTTCTGGGAAGGCTTTTCACTAGGTGATGAAGCAGCAAGATTGTGCTTACAACTGTTTAGGAAAGGCCCACATATTGATATGATAGTTGTGTGTCCATAAACTTTTGGCCATAGTGTTCATTCAACTGTTACTTTCAGTTAAAAAAATGTGCATCACAAACCATTTCTGTATGTATAAATTTTGTTACAATCAAATTATCAATTTCACTGTACCGTAGCTTAGTCAGTAGCCTCCTAGCTCATGCCCTAGCAGAATTGGCCTAGCATAACCAGATCGCATGGCTGTGTTGTCTACTTCACACCCTGAATACCCCAGTGATTTAAGTACTGTGTAGATTAGTATTATAGGATGCACAGCTATACTGCAGCCTATAATACTATCATTGACAGTATGCTAGTGATATTATTAACTTATTATTATGTTATTATTAATTATATAATTATTAACTTGCATACCTGATGAAACTAATTAGATGCCTTAGGTGTACTTGATATAGAACACATCTATTACCTGGACTTTCTAGAGATTTGTTGATGGAGATATTTGACTGCATGTCAGAAATGGCAATAGTAGAAATGGGGCTGCTTTGCCTCCTCTGGCACTAGAAACCTTCTGCATGTAGAGGGCAAGATGGATTCAATCAAGTATTAGACAATCCTTGAATCTGTGAGGAAACTGAAACTTCAGTGTCATTGGATCTTCTAACAGGACAATGATCCCAAGCATATAACAACCAAAGCTTGGTTTCAGATAAAGTCTTCAGAAAGGTTAGAATCTGCTGCCAGTACTATGTCTGAAACTCTGGGTTCCAGGTGTGGCATCAGGCCCTCAAGGGCCCTCACACACGATTTTGTTGCATAGCTCATAGACCCTAGCATGTATGCATGTGTGATACCCGGTACACAATTAGAGCTTAGTGATCTGAACAACTTTGGCATTGCATGTCATCAGCTCAACAGGAAGCCAGTTATTTTGTGTTGTTCGTAAACCACACCCAATGTATTTTGATACAGTATACTCCTCCTAGGGCATTCATACAATCGCCACCAAACTGGGCCTATGTCATCTAAAGACATTGAGGATAAAAAGTTGTGGAGGGACCTTTGATATCTCAAACAGGTCAGCCGTGGTGATGCCTTAAACTTGGGCCGAAAAGTGGTTAATAACTTTGTGTGACATTATATTAAGTTCAGTGACATCACATTGAGTAGCATCATAATGTGATGCTTTTTTTCCCAACATCCGCGCTTTAATACTCACGTCACACACACTCATAGATCACACACATGCACATACACAACACTCACACACGCACTCACAAACATATACATCACACACATACACTTTATTTTTATTTGTACAGTGACTTGAAGGAAAGTGAACATAGTGAGCCATTAGATTTTATCATGTTTAATTAGAAAAGCTACGTATGTGTGTCAAAAGGGTTTTGAGTCATGTTATACTTTGTGTTCTTTTAATTTGTAGTAGATTTATTAACTGAAATAATTTAAACTAAATGAAAATTCAAACATTGTCAGGACTTCACCGATGTCAGTAATCAGCCCTGGTGTTTTTGCGTTTTTGTGATAAGAATGAAATGCAGTAGGTTATGATCACCATAATTTTCTTTAATAAATAATGAAAACATTTTTAAAAAGTACATTTCTACATTCCATTTAGTAAAAGTGTACAGCGCTGATTTGAAATTGAATAAATAAAGCCGTTAATTTCCATCAACTTGTTGAGTCTTTTTTCCAAAAAGTTTATTGCCAAAAAAATTTTGTGTCATGGGTCTAGCTGGTGGTACTGGCTAGACCGGCTGATGGTGTTGAGCAGGCAGAGGGGTTCAACAGAGAGTCTTTTTATTAACAAACTAAAAACAGACACAAAAACAAAGGAACCAAAACAACAAACTAAAACTAAAACTAGGGCTCAGGAAAAACACAACAGGAAAGGATCTGAACACAGGGAACCAGGAGCTGACACAGGGAACTGACAGAAGGAAACATGGAGCTGGAGCTAACTAAGGACACATAGGGGAACTAGAGACGAGACAGGGCTAGACTGGAGACAAGACAGGGCTGGAGAGACAGCCTAGCTAAACACTGAACAGGACAGCTCCATGAATCCACAAACACAAGGAACCTAAAGAAAACGAATAGAGCCCTTTAGAAAACAAAGGTTACAAAACATAAACCAAAATATAAACTTAAAGAAATGCCCACATGACGGTATACAAACAAACAAACCAACAAACAATGCTCGACCCAGTTTCCCAGAACAAACTGCTATTTATAGAAACTTTAATGAGCCACCTCAGTTCAGGTGAGCACTCATCACCTGACTGAGGTGCCTTCTGGGAAACTGAGTCAACCAACAAAAACTACAGACAGACAAACAGAAACAGTGACCTCTATTGGAGGTTCCTAACAGTTTGCTATTAAATTAATGTTAAAAATAAATTAAAGTTAAATCAAGTGGTTGTTGTGTGTGTGTGTTTCCTTAAGGCCTGGGCTGGGATGAAGCAACACACACACACGTCAGACTCTCGTCTCCTTATGCGCCGGAGCCCTGTGTCTCCCCACGCGCCTAGCGCTTCATTCACATGCAAGTTTTATAAGAATGACTCTATTCAGTAAGTAAGTGCTAATTGCTGTGTTGTTTGGAGGGAGTCACATGCTGATGCATGCCCATGTCCAACAGAACCTTTCCCTGAGAACATGGCTCGTCTCATAAATTCTCACAAAGCGCTTCAAATAACAGTATTCATTATGTGCTTTTTTTTTTTGCCATGCAACATTGAATAATTATTTGACCACTATGTTGCATTTCCGGAGTACTTTTATTGATTTTTTTTAATTTACATTAAACTTTTTGGAAAGAAAACAGTTTATAGTTTGTGTAAATATTTTTTTCTGGGTTGCTACAACATAATTTTTTTACCCCAGATGGTTAAAAATGAAGCATGCATTGCAGCGCTTGGAAGCTTAGTTGTAAGTACAGTAGAGGCAACAGAAAACGAAATACTGCACAGCAAAATCCTTAGTCTTGAATTCACCCCCTGAGTGTTGATTTAACACTTTCAGAGTATATTCGTGACCATTAGGTCATATATAAACACTTGGGGTGTTAAATCAACACTGGGAATTTTGCAGTGTGTATACCCTGGAGTGACTGGAGTAAGCCTTAAGGGGGAAGGGGAGAATTTTGTATTTGCATTTGAATGTGGTCTGACATTGTGAGCGCACACAGTATCAAAACAACATCCAGAGAAACTGAGAAACTTACTGATTCTGCTTGGAGTAAACCAATGAAATTATTATGATGATTATTATTCTTATCAAATGTAAGACAATTTATTTTGGTTCAGTGCCAGCCAAAGTGTGAACAAATAACAAATTAAAAAGCCCCGATTATACGACATAAATATAATTTAGTACAACAAAATAATGACGTGGTCCAGTACGCGTTCCATTATAGACAGACCATTAACCATTTTTTTTTACTGAAACCCTGTGTATACTTGCCTCACAGATGTGAAAAATATTTACTTATAGAAAGTGAAATGTCTGCTTTTACAAAAACTAATGGCAAAAAAATGATGTAATGATGTAATTTGTATGAAACGTGAATATGTCCCCTGCAGCGGAGATTTCGGCTGATTTGCAGTCATTTCAGGGATGACTTTGAAAGGCAAAATATTTAAATCTTTCGCTGTCGTCCTGTCGCGGAGGCGAGTGTACCTATTGTATATTCACAATTCTTTACATTTTTCAGATTGACTGATTTCAGATTGGCCCCACCCACATGCAGATCACGTGAGTGTTACCATTATTTGGTAACTACTGTATGTGTTACCATGACTTGCAAATACCTCAAGAGTGTGAGGTCAACTCATTGCCACTTCTCACGCTCCTCCAATGTTTTGTCAACCCTTAACTGACACTGTCCTATGCACTGCCTACTGTCACATGCGGTGAGGAACACCCATGACATGCTCACATTAACAAAAGTTATAAGTTGATGATGACACAAACGCCACTGATGACCAGTGCAAACATCAGCAAGGTCCCAAACAGAATAGATTATATTTTATATAAAGTATATATTTATTATATAACATTACATTGAGTAACATCATTACTGATAATGTTCCAATACTGGCCCTTGACAAGTAAATGCTGGATAAAACAAACTGTGTTTGTCTTCATTGCAGACAGCAAAGCAACAAAATGTGATTCTTTGAAAGAGGGGGGCTGATTCTTTTTTATACCCAGTGTATATGACCACATTGCTAACCACTTTTCACTGATGCACACACTACATACATTATATATATATGTAGAGTATATATAGTGACAATGGGCTTTCAGCCAGTACGCATACATATCAGACAACTCCTCGCTCGAACCTGTCAATGGCAGCACACAAAAACTAACCTGGGCTGGATAAGCACTTACCATTCCACTGTCGCTATCGGCCTAAGAAATAGTCGCAGAATCCCAGAGTGGTAAGTAGAACCTTTCATAACAGTAACGTGAGTCTCCTATGCCCACAGATTATGCAAATTCAGGAAAAACTTTGCATAGAAATAAGCTTCCTGCCACATGCCTTCACCTCTGAATCTGCCTCTAAAGCACCTCCTGCTCCATGCACTGCACCACTACTCCGAGGACTATACCTGCACCAAGTTACACCCCGGACCTGCAACCCAGCCCTAGGCACCTCCACTACACCTCCAAAGCTTCTGAGTACTGCTTTCTTTAAAGAAATGCTGTTCATTAAGCAGCTATAAATAAAGAATACTGTGTTTGTGGAACTTGAGCTCAGTTTTTCTCTCCACCTTGTTGAACCACTACACTGAGAAGAAAACGCAGGCAGGCAGACCAGAACCAAGCCCATAAAGAACCCCAGAAGGGGACAGCGGCTGAATTGTCTTCAGCATCAAGGATCCAGAGCACCTCTGTTCGACCCACACAGACATGTGTAGCATCTGTTAACTAAGTGCATGCCGCATGACATTTCTATTCACCTTTAAAAAGACTTCAAAGCAGGAGACTGGCCTCGACGGAAGTGGGGCAGAATTTTTATCCCGCTACTCATAGGTGATGTACAGCGTGCATACTTTTCTTTCTCTGATGATGATACATTTTCACGCACTGCAGTCTTTCAAACACACAAGCTGTGCTTGAGTTCCACAAGTGGGCGTATGACCAGCAGACAGCACCTAGAGCTCAGCTGGATTGCCTGACCCAAATCGCAAACTGGTGACTCCAGCCTGAGCATCTCACGTCGTTCGAGGTCACTGAGAGAATCGCAATACACTGCATGCTTTTTTCCGTGCAAGCGATTGTGTGCACTTTGGAATGAGCTTTCGCTACTTTGTCACTCAGCCATAAAAGACAGCATCTGCCAGAGAAAAGCCATCCATGCTACTTTCCTGTGCTTTGCAAAGAACTGGCTCCACGACTGTTGTAACCACCAGGGGCCTCTTGGCAAACCACAATTGCTCCAAATGCACTGGGATAAAGTGAATGGACTCCCCTCGCTGCTCAACACAAACACAGACCGTTAATACAATTTAAAAGCAGGTATTGTCCCTAATCCGCCTGTCGCTCTGTCCCGAGGAAACGGGTAACACTGGCCCAGGTGGCAAAGACCTGCATCTGCATCGCTCGACTGGTGCAATCTCCGGATGATGACGTGGATGCCTGAGGCAGAAGGTGAGGCTAATAATTCTTCTAATCCATTTCTCTTCTGGTCTCAGCAGATAAAGTGCATCAGTTTTGCGCTGCTACAAAACCCCTGCCTAAAACATTGCTGGGAACAGGTGCTTGAGATAGAGGGTGAAGCCGATGAGCCCCCACAGACCTAGCCCACCTCCTACTTTCTAGTGCCTAATGGTTTGTTGTACTACCACTCACTAAGACAAGGTGAACTATGTGACCTCCTTGTTGTGCCACAAGCCAAGGTAGATACAGTTATGCACCTGGCACATTCCACGCCATTCACCTGGGGGCCAACAATACCTTGAAAATTTCTTTCTTTGCTTCCACTGGCTGGGTCTAGACGCTGAGGTAAAAACCCGAAGTGCCAGAAGACAGTACCGAAGAAACCTGTTCCCACCCCACGTATTCACCTGCTGATTATCTGCCTGCCGTGCTGAGCGTATCGGGATGAATATCGTCTGCCCCTCCCAAAATCTGCAAAATGTTACAAATTAATTTTGGTAATAGTTGACTATGTGACTCAATATCCTGAGGTGGTGCCCCTACGGAAGACTATGTCAAAGAATATCGTTAGAGTACTGGTGCAGCTCTTCAGCCACATAGTACTGTCAAAGGGAATCGTTATGGACCAAGGTATGCCCTTTATGTCAAAATAAATGTCTGATGTGTGTTGGCTGTTGCAGATAAAGCAGGTCCGCATCTGTATCACCTGCAGACAGATGGTCTCACTGAGAAATTTAATCAGATGCTTCGGAGAGCGGGGGTAATGGGAGCTGAAACTGGGATCAGCTTATCCCACACATACCCCTTACATTAAGAGAAACTCTTCAAGCTGGGTTCACCCCCTTTGAACTTACATTCGTCCAGAGGCCCTGCAGTCTGCTGGTTGTAGCAAAAGAGACTGGGGAGGAGCAGTCATCATTCTTCAGATCAGTAATTGAATATGTTACATATTTGCAGAACAATATTAATTATGTTCTCCCTATTCTCTCCAAGCAGCACATGCAAAAAGCTCAGGCTGAGTGGACAAAAGTCTACAATCGGCCAGCGCAACCCCAGAAGTTCCAGCCTGGCAACCGAGTACTACTCGCCACTGCTCTCCAATGCCACCAGTAAATTCCTGGCCTGCTGGCAAGGACCTTTCACTGTGGAATGAATGGGACCAGTTAATTAGAGACTGCAATAAAAAAGCAAAAAAGTCCAAAAGCACTGAGCTATACCATATTCATCTGTTAAAAAGCTTCTCAGCTCAGAGCATCTCTTGACTCTCTTGACAGCTAGCAGGGCCGCAAGCTGGTACAATGCACAGAGGTGCTGAGGGCCAGAATCAGTGAGCTTGTGGAACATTTAAATGATGCGTTCTCCACCGAACCGGGGATCATGCATCTGGTACTCCATGACATTAAATTGCCACCCAACGAAATCAACTGCCGTACCAAACCCCTCCCATTCGGTCTACAAAGCACTCCAATTACTTTCCAGCAGCTGATGGACATCCTCTTCTGACCCCATTGCCCTCCACACCATAACCTTTATGCTGCTGCTTATCTCAACAATGTCATCATTCACTCAATCAGCTGGGAGTATCACCTCGGAAAAAGGTATTGGAAGAGAAATTATGAAAGCCTGGGCTCATGGCAAACACGAAAATTTGTCCCCTGGGCCTGACCCAGGCACAGTACCTCGGGTATAAGATCGGATGTTGTTTGCTGAAACCGCAGGAAAATAAAGTGCTTCATCAGATCATACCTACAACCCAACACAAAAAGACAGATACGTGCCTTTTTGGACCCTGCAAACTATAATTGCTGTTTTTTCTCAAGCATTCCAGCAACTAAAGGTCCACTTCACCAGTTCCCCTGTCGAAAGTGGCAGCTATATCACATGAGAATTAAGGACCTCATGCACAATTATTATAAAAGATTGCATGCCATCATTAATGATAAAGGGGTGATATATGATATAAAAAATAAAGAGTGATATAAAGAATTAAACTTTTGAAATGTAACAGTGCTTTTTCTGCACCTTTATATTGCGAGGGGAATCCTGGATGCCATTTTGTTTCAGAGCTGTTTTCCAATTTCTTGGACTGTGAACTGTTGAGGATGTTTTGAAATTTGGATTATTCATCATTATTACAGGACAGCCATTTTTTATTTCTTTAATTTCTCCCGCACCAAACACACATACACACACAAAGACATACAATATACTGGACTTGTGTGACATCCACTTACACACTGAAAATAAAAATATTGGTATATTATTATATTGGTATCTGGTGCACTGCAGTGTCTATTTTTTGTACAATACACATGAGCTACTTTTGTTATTTGTTCGCGTCTACAAATGTTTGTAGAACTGCAATGCATTCGTATCTGCGGAAATTAATAACTCGAATGTTCATCTGTACAGTGGAACCTTGGATTGCGAGTAACCCGGTTCACGAGCGTTCCGCAAGACAAGCAAAGATTATAAATAAATTTTGCCTTGAAGAACGAGCAAGTCTTGGTTTACCGAGTACCGCGTATCATATACCACGCATATGCTCCTTGTTTTGATGCAGAGCGTCATGTGATCTCAACTGAGCCAGTGGTTTTTGTCTTTCTCGCGCTGCGGATTTGTTGGTAATCGTCTCCCCTACTCGGTCTTAGTGTGCGTCTCTCACTCGTATAATCAACATCCGTGCACGTGTATACTGTTTACTATGTGCACGCATGTAAAGCAAAAGCAAGTGTCATTAGAGAGGTTAAAGATCCAATTTCTCTCTCTCTGTCAACCTGCACTATGTGTGTGTGCCATTAGACACTGTGCCCCTCCCCTCCTCCTCTTACCTTCACACACACACACTCTAATGGAAACAAGGCTCTGTCGCGATTCTTTTCAAAGGTAAAGTACAGGTTAATTTGTTTTATTTTTACTTTACAGCAGTGATCCCGTTAGAGTGCACACACTCGAGTGTCAGAGATTTTTCGTGTTAATTTTTCCGATGAGGCAGTGTTTCCGTTAATGTGTATGTGTGAAAGTTGTCCCACACAGTAGCCCTTCCCCATCTCAAATAAGAGAGGAGGAAGGGTTACTGTGTAAGATGAGAGGGGGGAGATGAGATGGTGTCATTCCTCCTCTCCTCTTACTTTAGCTTCACACACACACATACATGTACACAGCGCTTGCACGCACGCACACACGCACACACACACACACATCTATGCAGCATGTGCACGCACAAACACTAATGGAAACACTTATTTATTTTTACTTTTTCAAAGGTAACGTGCAGGTTAATTTGTTTTATTTTTACTTTATATTTTGTATTCATTATTTTTATATATTTATTTTTTGGGGTTGTGGAACAAATAATCTGTTAAAAAAAAAAAGTTTCCATTATTTCTTATGGGAGAAATTTGCACGCTTGCGGAACGAATTATGTTCACCATCCAAGGTTCCACTGTAGATATATAGGAATGGTCTTTCAGTTTGTTTCAGTAGGCTGGCATTTAACAAAATGCTGTGTACAAGCACATTAAAGGAAAGTTGAATGAAAGGAGGCAATATGGATAACCGCAGCATTGAGAGAATTGTGAAACGAAGCCCATTCAATAATATGGGGGAGATTTTGCAAGAAGTGTACTGCAGCTGGAATCAGTGCTTTAAGAACCATCACACACAGACATATCCAGGATATAAGCTACAACTGTCGCATTCCTTGTGTAAAACCACTCCATAACACCTTAGCAGTGCCACAGACTGATCACCTCAATGCCACACCGCATTGCAGCAGTAATTCATGCAAAGAGAGCACTGACCAAATATTGAGTGCTGTACATGTTCTTACTTTTTAGTAGTCCAACATTTTTGTATTATATGTGTTTTTTTTTATATTGGTTTTCAGTAATCAAATTTTCTGAGATACTGATTTTTTTTTTTAAATTAGCTGTAAGCCATAATCATCAAAATGAAAAGAAATAAGCACATGAAATATACTGTATCAGTATGTGCAATAAGTCTAAATAATATGTGTTTCACATTTTTTTAATTAAATTACTAAAATAAATCATATTCTAATTTATTGAGATGCACCTGCATACACAGAGCCAGGGAGAGAAAATTTATACAAACTACAAGAAAAGTAAAAAAAATAGTATGATGTATATTATATTAATATAATATTAATAAGATTATCATATTATTAGCAATATACAGTATTCCTTATTGCAATAAATTTAGTATTAAAATATTTATAGAAGTTTTTATTTTCCTGAAGTGATAGGAAGCCACCACCATGATAGTGGTGTAGTTGCAGAACTTATACATTATACATTAAATTCAGTTCAACAGCGGATTTAAGATGTGGCCACAGTTTAACGCATGTACAGTATACTGTCAAAACTTTGGTTTATAATCTGGCACAAAACTGCTCGTAACTTCCCTTCTAACATGGCAATTTATGGTGCAGGTTCAACTTTAGGCAAATACCTTAAGACTGACAAAGTTTCATAAAATTCTGTCCAGCCAAGATTTGTATGATGCTGTGACAAGATGTGGCTGAATAGATATACAGACATACAGGCAGAATTTTTTCTGGTATAGGGAAATAGGAAATAGGAAATAGATAATTAAACTAACACAGAATACTAATTCCATACAAATAAAGAGTTAAATAAAGAACATATTTAAAAACAAAATTCAACTAACAAATAAAACACAAACAAGCCTCTAAATATAAGTTTTATCTTCAGTTTGTCCTGGTACAGTTTGTCCACTTGAGCTCTTCCTTTTCCTGCTGCTTGCCCATAAGAATTTTTTTTATTAAAAAATAAATAAAACAAAATTTACCGACAGAAGAGAGGATGCCAGAACACATCTAAAATGTATGCACTTAAATCTGATAAACTGCCAAAATAAAATATATAGTATATGAATTTGGTATATCATTACACTCCTACCTGGTGTATCATTACACATACAGTACTTGTACATGTACTGTTTTGTTATGAAGTTGCCAGTACTCTTTATTTTTAGTAATTATTCTATTATTATTCTATTATTATTATTAATGTGTGCTGATATTTCATGTATTAGGATATAGCTTACATTATTACTGGTGCATATACTGTAGCACTTGTATGTTTTGCTGCAGCTGTGTTTGTGGCTGTTCTTCTTACACTTTTATAGTAAGTTGGAGGAACATTAGTTTGGCATCTCTACTACTGGCACTTGTTTTAACAGTTAGACACTGACTGGAATCTGTCTCAATTATAAGACGCTTTGGGTAAAAAAAAATGAATTGTATGTTTGTGTACTGTTAAGAGCACTGTGGAACTGAGATACACAATACACTAAATTCAGAGATCAACAGTATGTACTGTATTATGTACTAAGAAAAAGATAATAAATTGTATATATTAGTGACTCCACACACTTGTCCAGGGGTTTAGATTAAGTGGTTTTCTTTGCACACACTGTATACAATATACTGTACAGTATATAGCCAGTAGATGGAGTTGTAGTACTATGAAAAGACAAATATCAGGGTAACTAACAGAAATTAAAACGGTGTTACAGAGACTTTAAAATACACCAACAACAAATTTAATGTTGTGCGTATCATATTTCACCAGGGTCTTGATTTTTACTTTCTTGGAGGCAGATATGAACTGTCATTACACATACAATAAAAAATTATTTCTTATTGTAACAGTTATTTTTTCTTAAAGATGAGATATAGTTATTCATTAGACAAATAAATTGTAGTAGGCCACATTGCAGATATTATTAATTCTAGTGATCTCTGATGATTAAATGTCAGCCTAAATGTGAATCCAATGTGAACAGACATACCTGAGAAGGAAAATAAACTCGTTGGCATCTGTGTCCAGTAGAGACTTTGGTCTAAACTCAGTCACATTGTCTAAAATAGAAAAGTTTTTTTTTTTTTTTTTACAGATATCTAGACAGACCATGAAATACTTATAGAAAAACAATTCTTCCAAAAATAGAAATCCAGAATCATTAGTATCCTTCATAAAAATATTGTAAAAACTGTTATAGAAAATAGAAAAATTTTCCTACTCATATAAAAGAAACCATTTATCTTTGTTATAAACAAATTATTTTAATTATAAATAATTTTACGTAACATTCTTAAAATATAGTACTGGGAAAAAGTAGATAATTGTTTTTTATTATATATATATATATATATATATATATATATATATATATATATTATACAGACAACTAATTTATAATTTATATATTATTTACTAATTTATAAGTAAATTTAGCAGTTATTTATTTATTTATTAAGGTAAAATAAAACCAATCTTGCCCATTGTGAAAAAGTAATTAAGCCCCTTGCTAAATCATGAATGAACTGTGATTATTTGAAAGTTAAATTTCACTTGGCACACCCAGGCCTGATCACTGTCACGCTTGTTGAATCAAGAAATCATTTACATACTGTACAACTTGTCTATCAAAGTGAAGCATACTAAAAGGTCTGAAAAAGCAACACATAAACTCAAGAACGCACAAGAAACAAACTAAGTGAAATGTATCAGTCTGGAAAGAGTTACCAAGCCTGGCTTTGGGACTCCAATGAACCAAGGCAAGAGCCATTAGGCACAAATAGAGAAATCCTTCAGAGCTCATAGAACCCAAAACAACATTTAAAAAAATGGTCAGTGTTCATGATTCAACAATAAGAAATAAATAAAGAGTTCAATAAAGAAAACATTTACAAACAAATTTCAACTAACAAATCAAGTTAAACAAACACAAACAATCTTCCAAAATATGTTTTAACGTCAATTAGTCCTGGTAGACTCCCCTCCTGGGCAGCCAACCTGGACACATGAAAAAAATTAATAAATAAATAAAACACATTATTAAAAGATACCAACATAAAGCAGAATTTCATCTAAAATGTGTGCACTGCCAAAAATACACTAAAATATATAGTGTATAAAACCAAATATATGTTACTATATGTAATCATTACTTATCTAAATATATAAAACTTAAATGTAGAAAAAATAGAATATATCAACATTGTGATGGCCACCACAGATATCCTCTTCACATATGGGTTTGTAGGTTAGATCTCAATAAATACAACTGTGTTAAAGATCATACATATTTGTTGTATGTAGTACATTTGCATTGAGGCATTTGGCAGACATCCTTATCCAGAGCAACTAATTATACATCTGAGTAGTTGAGGATTAAGGGCGTTGCTCAAGGGCCCAAAAGGGACAACTTGGTGGTCATGGGATTTTGAACATGGTGTTCATGAAATCAGAACTGTAGTCCAATGCCTTAACCACTGAGCTACCCCTGGCAGTAAAAGTGTAGTAGACCACTTTTGTGCTGGAAGCAGGCAGTCTTCATAATTCAACAATAAGAAAGAGAATGGGCAAAAATGGTATCCATGAAAAAGTGCCAAGGCAAAAGCCACTGTTGACCAAAAAGAACACAAAGGCTAACATTTCCCAAAAAATTTTAAACCAAGACTTCTAGGCAAATATTCAGTGGACTGATGACATTAAACAGATTAAACCCTCCAATGTGGCTGAATTAAAAGAATTCTGCAAAGGAGAGTGGGCCAAAATTCCTCCACAGTGATGTAAAAGACTCATTGCCAGTCATTGCAAACCAGTTATTAGGTTTAGAGGCAATTACTTTTTCACACAGTGAGTAGTAGGGTAGGTTTGGACTTTTTTTTAAACAGTTGAACAATTGGATTTATCTGTACTGTATGTGTTCAAGATATTATGTGTTATGAGTTCAAGATATTATGTACTGTACATGAAATTCCTTTTTTATACCATGCTAATTTGCTATTTGCATTTGCTAATTTTCATGAATAATTACAATGCTGTAGAGCATAAAGAAAAAAAATCTGTAGGGTATGCTGAGATTGAGACTGATCAACAGTGCAGAGCTTTTTTGTCGCAATATCTTTTTATGTGCAAGTAAGAGCACTGGATTTGTGTGTTTTATATATAAAAGGTTTATTTATTTTAGTTATTGAATTCAAAAAGTGAAACTCATACATCATATAGCTAGCTTTCTTACATACAAACTGATATATTTCCAGTGAAAATTAGAATGTTGGTGGCTCATTGGGTTGTTGGTGTCACACTCTAAACAAAGGCGTCTTACTTGGGCTAAGACAAAAAGCACTGGACTGTTGGTCAGTGGGCCAAAGTCCTCTTTTCAGATTAAAGTAAATTTTGCCATTTTCTTTGGAAATCAAGGTCCCACAGTCTGGAGGAAGAGAGAAGAGGCACAGAATCCAAGTTGCTTAAGGTCCAGTGTCAAGTTTGCACAGTCAGGTGTAGACTGAGGAGCCATGTCATCTGCTGGTGTTGGTCCACGGTGTTTTATCAGGTCCAAGGTCAGCGCAGGCATCTACCAGACTGTTTTCTTCCTTCTGCTCATCTTTATGGAGATGCTGATTTAATTTTCTAGTAGTACTTGGCACCTGCCTGCATTGCCAAAAGTACTAATATCTGGTTTTGTATCATCATTGTGATTTAAAGCAGACCTACTGTGCAAAATTCATGCTTTGCTCAATTTTCCTACCATGTAGGATCTATCTATCATGTGCAGATACTAAGAAAAATATGGGGGAAAAAGCATTCCCTGCTCACTTTAGAATTGGTTCCTATGTCACAGTTGTGATGATCTGACCAATTATAGACAAAGCAAAATTCTTGTAACCAATCATAACACACAAGGGCCCAGGGCACTTACTTGCACATAAAAACATGATGCAATCAAAAAAAATAAAAGCTTGGCACTAACAATCAGTCTCAATCTCAGCAGATCCTACAGTTAACTTTTCTTTATGCTCTACAGCATTAGTGCTTTTTAAGTGCGGTGGGTACGTCTTATCAACTCTATACAATTCTAAGGACTGGCTGCTAACTGTTTACTCTTAGTTAAACCTTCTGAAGGCGTATCACACACATCACACGTCACAAAATATCAGACGCTGTCCTGCGACAGGCATCTCTCTTTTTACACAGATCTCGTCTCGCCCCGCCACTACCACTACTCCCTGCTTCTACTGGCATGAAAACACGACCCTCTGCTTCCATTCCTTTCATACAAAACATTGAGGTGCAACAATGGCACAATATTCTGAACCAGCTGTTTGAAAAGGACTATAGACATTGAAATGGCAGAAGGGTCTGTAACACAGGACTACATGGTAGACAGAGAAGAACTTAAAAAACAAGCACACTGGTGCATTAGAGATTAACATTAAAATCTAAAAAAGTCATTACTATTAGTTTGACAACAGATGCTCATAAACCTTTTAGCAGGATCTTTGTGTAAAATGAGCTCAAACAAATCACTAAATGTCTCTAAGAAAAACAGTGGCCTTCTTACAGTAAATGAAAAATGGAACAAAAATAAAAAAAAAATAGGAACACTCAAAACATTTAAACATTAAATCAGAAATAAACACCTCAAAATGTTCAGACCTATGAACATCTCATAGAGGATGCAGTCCAAACCCCAGAGATCACTGTCGATAACAGCTTTAACTCTTTTGGGAAGCCTTTACACAAGGTTTAGGAGTGTATTTATAGGAATCTTTGACCATTCTTCCAGAACCGCATTTGTAAGGACAGAAACTGGTGTTGGACAGGCCTGGCTTGCAGTCTCCACTCTAATTCATCCCAAAATTGGGCAATCGGGTTGAGGTCAGGACTCTGTGCAGGCCAATCAAGTTCTTCCACACCAGACTCGCTCTTCCATGTATTTATGTACCTTGCTTGGTCCGCTGGTGAGCAGTCATGTTTTCTGATTACATGCCTGTTGTGTCTGAGATTCGCTCCCTTGTCAAACCGCTAAACAGTGTGTACCTGCACGGTATGGTCGTTCTTTTAATTCTACTACTGCTGTACAATTCTGTGCTTTTCTAACTGTTTTAATGTTGACATTTTTCTTTAAATTTTGTAAACTTTATTTAACTATATCTCTCAGTCATTATTTTAAACAACTGCAACAGACCTCATGTTCTTTATACATTTGACACAGTAAACCACAAGATTCTCTAATCTATTTTTACAAGCATTGGAATCTGTGGAACAGGGTGGCAATGGTTTGCTTCCAAACTAGAAGATAGGTCATATGTGGTGACATGGAGATCTACATCTGCCCAACACAGAAACTGGTGTCCCACACGGTTCAGTACCTGAGTCTTAATGAGAGTAAAACTGAAGTGCTGGTATTTGGACCTAGTGAAATGGCCTGTGTTGACCCTTTCACGGAGATTCTCTTAAATTTTATATAAAACCAACTGCTAGAAACCTGGGTGTTTTATTGGTCAGTGATTTTAACCTGGATAAGCAAATTAACTCTGCTGTAAATGCTAGCTTTTTTCAGCTTAGGTTTTGTCCAAGGTCAAGCCGTTTTTAACAAAAAAGATCTTGAAAAGGTTATACATGCTTTTATTTAAAAATAAATGTTGGAGTGAAAAAAAAAAGCTAGAAATTATTTTCAAGGAGAAAATGTTTTTTGGTTGTGATATATTGCCAGCATTTTGCGAGATATCGCGAAAAGTTTGGCCTTTCAGTAATTTAGTAATTCACCTGAAAGCTGCCTGCCAAACTTGATCCTTGACCAGAAAGGGGCGCGTTACCGATCCAGTCCAGTGAGTGGCAGTAAGGCACCTAGTGACAAATGGTAGCGACAGATTCACACTCTCCTAAAGAGCTTTTCTAATTCAGTGTTGCCAACTTGGCGACTTTCCAAACCCTCTTGACTTTTTGACCCGACTTTGACTAGCGGCAGTCGCAAGTTATCGACTTTTCCTGGTGTTATTTGAGACTGTTCAGAACTTTTGGAGACTCCGATGTAAAAGCGCGTACCGTTCTGCAGTTACTGTTTTCCTGTTAGGTTTGCATTCCTCATACAGTGAAGTTTCTGCTGACACTGTGTGGTCAGGTCAAGCCATTTCAGTTTGTGACCCTTGTGCCTTACTGAGTATTAATATATCAGCATTTAACATATAGACTTGTCACAATGTCACTCTAGCAGTTGCCCTTTGGTATTGGTCTCCAGGGACAGAAGTCTGTAATCAGACTTCTCTTCCCTCTCATAGTGCAACTGGTCTTCTGTTGAACCCTGAAGTCTTTTGATTCCTTTAGTCAACTAACGCTCTCATCATATCCAGAAGGATTTATTATAATCTACAATACTAGCAACAAAGGGACATCTCAACATCACAATGCTATGGGGTAGATGACTATTGTGAAATAATATTAATAAAATGATATACATTTCTCTCAAGGACAGCGACTTTGAGAATTGGTACAATTTGAAAGTGAATTGGTCCAGGTTTTAACCAGTCTGACTGCTATTTGTACTTCTGAGGTTTTTTTTTAACTATACTGTAGATTGGATTTAATTTACTTGTTTTACTCTCCAAAACCTTTTTTTAAATATATTTCCTCGTAGAAGAAATGCAGAATATTTTAAGGCTAAATGTTTTCTCATGGTTTTATTTGTGTTATTAACTTCAGTTCAGTTATTGAACTTGGCTAGCATTGTAAGTACACGTTAGAAAATCTTACTAGCATGCTAAATTCAGGAAAATTGTGTCAAATGTACAGTTTTTAGCTTATGTTTTTGTATATTTACAATATTGGAACAAGTAGCTTAACAAATATATGCAATGTATGTAAAAAAAAAAACAACTAAATATGTCTTTGCAAACAAATCTTCTCCACTGTGAAAGTCTCAGATGGAAAAATTCATTTTGTATGAAGAAATTAAAAAAGGAAGCAAGTCAGTGGTTTACAAGGGCAGCAGGGAAGGAAGCATAAATTTAGTGGCAGTTATCTGTAGTGAGAAATCCAAGAGGCCTAAGCTGTACGAACCATGTGAGTAAACTAGAAAATATAAGTGAAAATCACTTGGAACGTTTCATGCTATTTGAATTCATATGTACTGTAATTAACTGTGTAAATATACTTAAGCACAGTGCTTTCCATCAGGGTTTTTCAACATTTAGCATTTTCATTGTATTACCAGGAGAGATTAACTCATGACATGAAGCATGATAAGGTGGGCTCTTTGTATGAGACTAATACAGTTGTGTACTGGTAAGAACTTGCAAACTGGTAAACATTGATTTGATTGTAATTGGTTATGGAATATGTTCAAATGATCAGAATGGTTCATTTAATAGTCTGCAATGCTGTTTTGCGTACAATTTCAGCAAATACCATTTTTTCTGTTGTAAGTCACGTGTATGTTTCTATTGTACAAATATATTGTTTGCAAACTGTAAATCTTCACTATTGCCACAGAGGTCAGGAGAGCTTTGATTTCTAAGATTCTAGAACAAAAATGGCAAGGGAGGAGGACAAAGTTGGTCTCGCAGAGCTCTGGAGCACAGTCAGCTTTAAATACACAACCAGCTTTGTCAATGCTGAGAGGCCAAAGCAGGACCAATGTCAGACAGGGGGACACCTCTCTACAGCTGAAAGTTGACCTAAGAAGGCAGCTCAAATTTCCTGCCATCATTGCAGTCACCACGCCCAAGCCTCATTGTTTTCAATGTCATAGCAGTCATCATTTACAGTTCAGTTCAGTCAAACATAATGAGAAATAATCCCTCTGAAATTATTTCAACATTATATATAGTGCTTCTGTAAAATGTTTTTTCTTCCTGTTCCATTTTTCATTTAGGAAGGCCTTTGTTCTTCTCAGAGACATTTTATTTGTTTTTGCACATTTTACATGAAGATCCTCCACCTCTGGAGTAACAAGGTTTATAAGCAGCTGTTGTCAAGGTAATAGTAATGGCAATCCATTGCAGGGCACACACATACACACTCATTCTCACCCTACTGGCCTAATCTGCACGTCTTTGGACTGTGGGAGGAAACTGGAGTACACGGGGAAAACTCACCAAGCACGGGGAGAACATGTAAACTCCATGCACACAGATCCAAGAAGGGAATCCAACACGGAAACTGGAGGTGCAAGGTAACACTGATAACCACTAAGCCACCATGCCCCCTGATTTTTAGATTTCAATCTAAATCTCTAATGCACCAATATGCTTATTTTTTGGAGGTCCAGCTGTCAACCGAGTCCTGAGTTCCAGGGCATCGTACTACAAAAAGATCCCCTGAAAATATTCATCTTAAATAAACATGTGTAGCTTCACAATTAACACATTTTCACTGCAGAATTGAGTGTTTATAGACAGCTTTATTTTAATATTCATTTTTGCTTTTTAATATCCCTGATGCTCACATTAAAAATTACATATTGTACTACTGTTGTTTGTTTACGGGGTCATGACAAATGAAGCAATTAGTTTTAGTGCTCTTACTCTTGTTAACAGAGCTTAAAATGGCAGTAAATGTCACTTGACATTATTACTGTCCTATATTGGGTACAGGCTAAGCTGGGAGGAGATCACCCCTGGATTGGTCGCTTGGGCAAGGGTGTCTGATGGTAAAAGACCTGAAACACCCAATGACCTCAGGTTTACAAGGGCAGGAGGGAAGGAAGCATAAATTTAGTGGCAATTATCTGTAGTGAGAAATCCAAGAGGCCTGAGCTGTATGAACCATGTGAGTAAACTAGAAAATATTAGTGAATATCACTAACTATGTGTCCAAGTTGCTTCAAGAGATGGATTTAACCATAATGTTATTATTGAAATTTAAACAGATAAAACATCTACAATTAATATCTGGCTGTTTATTTCTGTAGGAGGATCACTAAAGGCAGTTATTTCCCAAGATAAATACTTGTCAAATGATATTGTGTAAGAATTTGCTATGGACCTATGGAAAATTTTTGTACCATTCTCGAGAATGAAATTGAACCTTCATAGTAGGTGACATTGTAATACAAAATGTTGCTCTTTTTTTGTTCTTTGTGTGTCTGTGTCAGTGAGTGACTGTCAATGTATACCTCCAGTGTACATGTGGACTATGGAGGCATAGATGTGAGATCCATCGCAGTGCACACACATACACTCACTCCCACACTCATTCACACACTACGGGCAAATTTGGGAACACCAATTAGCCTAATCTGCAGGTCTTTGTACTGTGGGAGGAAACCCACCAAGCACGGGGAGAACATGAAAACTCCATGCACACAGAGACGGGAATTGAGTCTGGCTGGGAAACAAACCCAGACCCTGTAGGTGCAAGGTGACAGTGCTAACCACTACACCACTGTGCCACCTGCTGACTGATACAGTACATACAAAATAAAACTATGTTCTGTTGAAACCCTGAGTCTCTTGAGTCCATTGTCATCTAATGCTGGTCATTACAATACAAGGATACAAGCTTGGATTGGAACTATACAATGATTTATTACAATCTACAACACTAGCAATGAAGGGACGTCTTAACGTCAGAATAGTACGGGGTGCATGAGCATTGAAAAAAAAAAAGATAAGAAAAATAACATTTCTAAAAGGTTTACTGAATTTCTAAACCCACATGTTTTAAGTGTTACTATTGTAAAGAAGATTTGCACTTAAAAACCAGAGATTTTGAGAAGACCTGTCACTACTATTGGAATAGAATCCCCCAAATTGTGGATTCCAGGTTTGTTTTTGTTTGACGGCTGTTTGTGCTTGAATGGTTTATTAAACTGTAGTTTGGATTTGAATTCTTCACTTTACTCCCAATAATCTTTTTTCTCCAATTCTTCTCATGGAATGAGAAATGTAGAATATTTTGGGTCTGAATGTTTACAACTAGCATTGTAAATAGTTATTAGCATGCTAATTTCAGGAGAAAAGAGTTATAAGTAACACATTTTAGTAACAAAATTAACAAAAACTCATGTATTTGTATATTTACCACAATATGGGAACAATTAGTGCTCAACAGATGTATGCAATGTATGTAGAAAACAAAAACTATGTCTTTTGCTGTAAGTTATAAATATCTAATAACTTCTGCAACTTCTCAGACGAAAAAATTTATTTTCTGTCAAGAACTATAAAGAGGAAGCAGGTCAGTCGTTTACAAGGGCAAGATCTATAATCAACAGTAAATTTCTTTTTTGGATGAAGGATTTTCTTTCTTTTCATATTGCTTTTTCTTTCTAAGATTCTGTTGTCCAATGGTACTCAATTGGCATGCTTTGACACTTCATCGTTTATTTTGTAGTAATCTTTTATTTTGAAAGAGTGGTTTCTTATTTTATTTTAAGTTCTCTTTTCTGGTGGGAACTGTAGAAGATTTTGAAATGAATCTCTTATTGAAATTAACTCCTTATTGAACCCCCTATTGCAATGTAGCCTTATTGCAATGAACTCCATATTGCTGTGTTTATTGGAGACATGTAAGTCTTTTTTTTTTTTTTTTTGGATTTTTCCCCGATTTTCTCCCTAATTTAGTCGTGTCCAATTCCTCCCCGTCACTAGGGGGCTCCCACATTAAGGCTACTACTACCACTCAGCCGGGAGGGCCGAAGACTATCACGTGTTTCCTCCGAACCACGTGACGCCAGCCGACCGCATCTTTTCGAACTGCTCGCTCGCGCACCGTTGGGGGCGGCGTAACACACTCGGAGGACAGCGCTATCCGCTCCCTCCGCTGCGCGAGCTCACAGACGCCCCTGACTGGCTGTAGAGCCGTGATTAATGTGGGAGCACTATGTACCTCTCATCCCTCCCCTCTGAGAGAGCTCGGCCAATCAGCTCTCTCTAGACCTCCGGCTGCGAGAGGTTACAGCACCACCCGGGATTCGAACTAGCGAACCGGATGATAGGGTGAGCGCCTTAACCACTGCGCCACTCGGAGGCCCTGGAGACATGTAAGTCTTGAAAAATAGGACTGTTTTCCTTAAATGTTTGTCTTAAATAATCTTAAAGAATATTAATATTTAAAGTTAAATGTCAAGCCTTAGGAAATACAAGTGCTTTATAACATGACAACAATTAGATAAAGTACATACAACAATTCAGTACAATGAAATATTTTCTGTGCTAAAAATTACATACAAAATTAACCATGAGATACATGAAGTGCATAGGAGGTGAGGCTTCACTAGTGCTCTTTGTTTGATGTCCCATCTTGGCATCTGAGTCCTTTCAAAATCTCAGCAGCTAATGTTCCTATTGTGGTGTCTGACTGAGACCTGGGAAATGATAGCATCACATTTAAATGAAAGGTATTCTGGTACAGCTTTTCTACTGAAAACATCTGTATTAATTAAGTTAAATCAAACTTGGGATAAAAGAAACTTTTGTTTAAAGACATTTTGTAAACATGCATTAAACTCTCTATACGCTAAAACAAAACTAAACAACTTTACTGTATGAATATATTGATGAATGGCCACTGAAAATGGTATGCATATGATATTTGGAACACTGTCAAGCTCAACAAACACCCATTTAAATGATGGATGTCCATCTGTATTATTGATGTACAGTGTGGTATTAAATACTGCATGAAGTTGTCCTATATGCAAAGTTAAGCTCAGTAGTAATTTCTACAAAGTATTTACTGTTTACTGTAAATATTCCTTTAACCAGGAAAAATTAGGATTAACCTGTATACCTGTAACCTGCATAAGTCAAGTGAAAATGTAACCTAAATTGTGAAGAATCCAGATCAGCAATTATTTAATCATGTGACAACTGGCCTTTCAACACCCATGAGCGAACATGCACATACTGCATACGGGAGAGGAGAACAGTGGCTAAGCCACCCAGAAAGCATGGCCAATCTTACTCTTAGTCTTCTAGCCACAGATGGTTGTGCCACTTTCAGAATTTTAACTTATTGTATGATAACAGGGTGAATGCTTTTCTGTTGCATCACTTGGGGGGCCTGATCAGGACCTTTATTCAGTGGGTTTTAATAACTGGTGGAACATGGGTTAGTGCTGACAGTGTACCAATAATACAGTGCAGCACAGATTAATATCCCTTTTCACTTAAAGCATGGTTGGACAACTGTAAAAAGATAGCAGGAGAAAGGTTGGGGGGATAGAGGGAGCCCCCAGTGCTACCTCACCTGTTACCATGGACCAAATTCTGTAGCACTTGCACCAGGCTCTGACCTCCTTCTGTTGCCCAGCCTGCACTGTCTACTGCACCCATCTGCGTGGGGGGAAAAGAAAATCAGAAATCATAGGATTCACATGTTTTACAGGGCGAACCTTTGGCATTTTGTAAAAAAAAAAAGTAAAGGTTTTAAACCTATAAGCTAAAATATGAACATGAACTCAACGACAAATTTTAGCTTTTTAAATTGTGGGTACAGCCCTAAAGTGAAAGGAGAGAAACTTGAGTTAAATATTGAGCTTCATTTTCAACTGAAAGAAACTAACACAGAGACTGACTAAAAGCACCTACTACAGTATATATTGATTGATTTAGTTTTTCATGGAAGCTAAAGTAAATTAAATGTAAAATAAATATGACCATGAAAACCTCCCATTTTTAGGTTGGCTTGACCTCACAATGGCAGGAAAGTAGCAAACATACATTGTAATCTTTTTTTCACACAATTTCGTCCCAAAATTCAGTTTCCGTGCTATCTGACTGGACTTTTCCAGAACACTATACATTTATTTTATAAACACTGCAGTACTATAAGCTGCTGATTTCATGGATAAACTCTAGGTGACTAGAGGGCTTAATAATAATAATCGGTAATGATGTTTATCTTCTCAACAGGATCCTCCGAATCCACCTTAGCTCAGTGTCCTAAGCACTACTTCTAGTGTAATTCTGATTTAAACTTCAAACACAGAGCTGACCGACAAGAACACTAAGATATGGGTATGTTACCTGGAACCCCATCAGTATATTGTTATGGCAGAACAGCAAAAAGACAATTAAATCAACAGCTGTATTCATTACAGAAAATGGACTTATCTACTTACTGAGCTTCCGAGATGAGAGAACCCGAGAGAGCATTGGGTGGTTCATAATTACTTTAATAAGAAGCAGTTTGAAATTTCCATCCTACCCAGTCTGCCACCTCTGTTAAAACTATTTAACGTCCCTTTGGCCAGAGTGAATCTAATTTAAAGACCAGAAACTATTTATTTTTAACCAGAGACCTAGGAAGAGGAAATAGCTGAGAAAATAGCAAGACCCAATGCACTGCAATGTTTTTTCCCTCAAATATGCTTTAAATTCTACTTTTATTACAGGTCTAAACATTTCAAAATTGACATTTCAGACATCACAGAGCAGACAAAGCCCACATTAAACAATCCAAAGTGAGCTTAAGAGGAAAGAATGTTTAAATTATGTTTGAGCCTGAAAAGGGTCTATTCTCACTGAAATGCATAAAGCAACAGCTACTAACCACAACATTCAGTGCCTGAACACAGATCATAGCAGCCTGAACTCAGTCTGCTACTTCACTCATAACTTAGTCTGCTACTAAAATAACAGTTTCAATTGTATATCTACAGACATATCTGCAGCGGTTGTCTAATATGGGTCTTGTGCATGTTTACAATCAATTGATAACATTGATAATTAACACTGATTTCGAACAATGTGTATATATGGGTAAGTGTGTAAAGAAAAACACACAACCTTGAGTTATTAATATTCTGTACTTCCTTCTGGACAAAGCCCAATCTTTTGAACTTCCCAACAACATTAAGCACAAACAGCACAGTCCCATCATGTTGACTCAGCATGAAGTCCAAGTATGTGCCAATGGCATTTCCAGAAAAGCAGCCCATGACAGGGCTAAAACTCAAAATAATAATAATAAAAATTATATATACCTGCACTGTATATATAGCCAAAACAGGAGTGTCAAAATTAATGTTTTTTTATACTGGTTACGCTCTGTTCCATTATCAGCTCTGTTCATTCTAATATATATAAAACTAAAGCAAGGATAATACAGTGGAACCTTGGATTACAAGCATAATTCGTTCCAGAAGTGGGCTTGTGTTCCAAAACATAAACCAAATCATCATTTCCCATAAGAAATAATAAAAACTCAAATTGTTCGTTCCACAGCCCCAAAAAATAAATACATAAAAATAATTAATACAATCTATAAAATGAAAATAAAACAAATTAATCTGCACTTTACCTTTTAAAAAAAAAGTACAAGTAAATCCCGACAGATAAGTGTTTCCGTTGGTGCGCGCAGGCGCCGTGTGTGTGTGTGTGTGTGTGGAATTAGCCCCTTCTCTCACCTTGTTTTATACAGTAACACTCCTCCTCCCTCTCCCCACCTCGCTTTTTAAGTTTCACCTTTACCAGCACCTTTGAAAAGAATCGCGAAAGAGCAGAGTTTCTGTGTGGTTGTGAAGCCGGGGAGGAGGTGAAAAGGCGAGAGAGCGTCTGTGCGTTTGTGTGTGTGTGTGACGAGCAGAGTTTCTGTGTGTTTGTCGTGGGGGAGGGGGGGGGGATGAAAAGGTGAGAAAGTGACGCTCGGTGTCAAAATAAGAGTCGCATGCGTGATACATGATACTCGGCACTCGTAAACTAATACTTGCTCGGTTTCCGATTAAAAATTTATTAAAAATCTTTGCTCGGTTTGTAGAACACTTGCAAACCACGTTACTCGCAATCCGAGGTTCCACTGTATTGGCTCTGAGAACACACAATAACAAACTCCTTTTTGACTTGCATGTCTGCCGGAGTATTTCCTGGAAAAGTACAAAAATTCTTGTAATGCAAAATTTGTTCTCAGATTTGAAATCCAGTTCAGGCATTAGATTTGTATGATTATTATTTGTCTGATTTGTTTAAAGTCTCAGGAAACTACTAACAGGAATGGGAATCTTCAGTTACCTGGCATGTACAAAAAGAGCATTTGATTTTCTCATTATAATTTTCACAACATTTTACTGATTGCATCAGTGTGGCTTATTACACTACTATTTAATATTTATAACACTTACATTTACTGTATGTTCATTTTGTTTTGAGAAGTTTTTAAATTTCTAAAATAATATGAACAATTCTATGTATTTCAGACAGGCCTCAGTACAACATAATGCATGATTACTCACCAGGCGTTTGAGGACTCGGAGCAAAAGTCTCTGCTGTCTGGGCTCGGTGTGTAGTTGAAGTGAGTGTGCGAGGCTAAGCAGGTCTTCTGGGGTCAAATGAGCAGCTGCATCCCCACCATACAGCTGGGCTAGTAGTGAGACACACTGACTGGCCTCCTCATACATTTCAGTATCATCACATGGCAACTACAAAAAAAGAGGAGATATTTAAGAAACACATTTGAAAGGGTAATAATTTGCGAAAAAACTCCCTTACCAAAAATACTCATTTACCATAAGCAGTACATTATTGTACAAGCTCAATAGTAGAACAAATGTAATTTAGCATAAAACCAGTAGCTCAATAGTTTGTAGAGAATAGTGGATAAAATATGCACATAACTATCTGCGAGCATGATGTCTCCAAACTTGTTGGATTATATGAAACACCTGGTGAAATACACTTTTGCCTTCCTTAACTGACAGAGCTGCTGCTGTTATTGAGGCGATGAGAGATGAAACCATGCATTAGGGAATAAATTACACATGTGACTAATTTCTTTTGTTCAGGAGCTCAATAGTTTGTAGAGAATAGTGGATAAAATATGCACAGAACTATCAGCGAGCATGATGTCTCCAAACTTGTTGGATTATATGAAACACCTGGTGAAAGACACTTTTGCCTTCCTTAACTGACAGGGCTGCTGCTGTTATTGAGGTGATGAGAGATGAAACCATGCATTAGGGAATAAATTACACATGTGACTAATTTATTTTGTTCAGGAGCCCTGTATTCTAAAGGGAAAAGAAATGTACTTCTTCTTATTCAAACATACATTTCAACTGAAATATATTGCATAGAACACACTGTAGTTAATACTGAAAAGCATATTTATGTAGTATTTATGATACAGAACAAGTTTAATTTTATGGCGCAATCTACATAGCATCACTTCTAAATTAAAACAAGTGGCAGATTGGTGTGTTTAAAAGAAAAATTAGATTAGATCAATGACTTGCTTTCTGTCGCTCTGTTTGTTTTCTCTTTTAAGGATTATTAAGGAGTCTATTACCCTGCTGGTTTATGATTAACAAAGGCTTCTTTGTTAATATTTATACCAATGTATTATGCTAGCTGGCAATCATGGCCAACACATTTATTTACCCGGGTGTTTGTGACACCTTATCTGAGGAAGTAGAACTACTGTAGATGCCAGACTATTTAATACAGTGTGAGGACTAGTTGACATACTCTTGTCCTTGTTTTATTTGTTTATACAATAAGAGTGGATTTCTTATTGCTATTTATTGTTTTATTTCATTTTATTAGTATTGTGTGTTTTATAGTCTGTTACTACATCTGCAGCTATTTTAGAATTGTATGGCACAGGTACAAATTAATTTGACTTGGATACAGACATCATTCCTAAAACAGGCACAATTGGAGCAGTGTGGCACTTATCCTCAGAGACTGATAAATTCATGGTTATGAGATAAACCCACCCATCAGGGGATCAGTTTAGGGATAGTGAATGGAGTAAACCAGACAAAGAGAGAGAGACAGCATCATGGGCCCATAGGGATTTTCTCTGCAGCACTTGAATTTCCCTTAAAGAATGTGGAGAGAGCTTGGGGATCTTGGTTTCTTTTTTTTTTGTGCTGATCCATTACTGCCCCTTCGATATAAACCTAATCCCATGAGGCCACACGCAAGCTCCAACTGCTCCTAATCCTGCTCAATTTATTTTATGCCGCCGGCCACTCCAGAATGGAAAGAATGATTAAGGTTCAAACAATGGCCCCCAAAAAAGCCGCCTCTCTGCCCTGGATAAGGGGCGGAGAGGAGCCAGAGCCCAAGGCTGAATGGTCTTTGGTGTGTGTGCACAGGCTCACTTACTTACTTATTGTTCACATGGCAGCATAAAGAATTAACACCTGCTTAGCCAGGCTCATAAACCCGCCATGTTTACTGAGCATATTTAGCAGATGCACCAGGGAAATATGACAGAGAAGCCTAATGGAAATGTGTGGCTGAAAATCGCGCAGGAATCAGAATGATTAGGGTTTGTTAATGCCACTGTTGTGCTGAAAGGCTAACTGCAAGAGAAAAAGAGTTCTACTGAGGCCTGTGGGGACACATAGTACGGCTGCCCACTTGTGACCTCCAAGCATGCTTTGTGACAGACAATAAGTCTTCTTCACACTACTTCCACGTCTTTCTTTAGTGATCTCTTAAACATATAGTCAAATATATGACTAATCGATCCAAAACAATATGCAGCTAAAAAAAATTTTTTCAAAAAGTTCAGTGTCATTATCTTTTTTGGTATCCATGCACAATAATGAATATAAAATTAATTTAAATATGAATTGCACTTTAAAATCCATTATGTAATTATTATTCCCAATGAAATGCAATCTATTCTGCTATGTATCCACACTTGTTCATAAGGCAGATGAAATAATTATTATGAATAATGAATACAGAGAAGCTGGCTCTGGCCCGGAGATGCACATTGATTATTTATAAAAGGCCATTCTAAGATGTGGTTAGAGTGTGAACTTAATTTAAGACCAGATCCATGATTAGTGCATTACATTCATGGACGTTGCTTATTTTCACCTGCAGCTTGTAAACATAAGCTTTGCTCTGTGTGGGATAAATCCCATGGGAAACACAAGATTTTTGTGAGAATCAAGAATAACTATTAATTTAGACAAATCTAATGTGGCCGTTTTATTAGGATATTCTTTCGCAGTTGGTAATAAAATTGTAGTAAGTAGTAAAGTAGTATGTAGTAAAAGAAAAGGACACAAAGAAAACTATTAGTGTAAGCAAGATCACCTATCAATTTTGATCCTTCCTTACCTCATGTAAGAGTACTGTGCAGCCACCACTGCTTTAACCCTCTGACTCATAAATATGTACTTGTAGAATATTTTTATCTTATACCACCAGTAAATCCTGACACTGTCAATTAAGTGCACCCTGCATAGTCAAGTATGAAAGCAGCTGAGCAGACTGTGAATGCTTACATGTGCTGCCAGTGTGTTGTCATGGCCCAGTGGCCCAGCTTTACTCCATTGTTTCTGGCAAAGCTACTGTAACACACATAACATAAGATAGCGCACATACTGTAACAGCCTGCAACATGCCAATGGCTCTCTCCCTTGCTCCTTGTGACACTCGAGGCATTACGGAAGGCACTTAAGCATGGCCTTTTCCAGTCGGATTTTACCTTTAACATGGGTTTTTTCAAATATAACACTCCTTGCTGGACCTCATTATGTACAACTACACACAACTTTTCAGTGGGACAAGAAATGAGTTTTTCCATGAGACAAAACTGGTTTTAAACATACTAGAAAACATGTTAAAACACAAATCAACTGTGTGACAAAAGACATTGCAGTCCCAACTTCTGAGAAGCACACTGGAATTGAGGACAGGATATCATAAACATAAAGAGGGATTTTGAGGCAGAATCATAATCCCAAACATAACTGGCTTCCAACTGACAAACAGCTGATCACTAGTATGTTGATGTTCTGATCACTAGTACTGTCAATTATCCTCTTATCCTGTTGTTGCTCTGTCCCTCCTTTTACCAGTAAAAGGTGTCAGATTAGCATTTAAGGCTTTATAAGAGAATTTTCAAGTCGAGATGTGACTCCACATCCTCTCTTTAATTTACTTATTAAACAAACTTAAAATTGATATATTTAGTTTTACGTATATAGTTCTATTTATTTATAATGTATATCTAGGACAACATTTCCTTTCCCCAATTCTCAAAATACAAGCCTGGCTTCTTAATCAATGCCTCAGGAGCAGTTAAATTTTCTTACATAATTATTTTGTGCATGCACTCAGGCATGCATTGGCACTCTCACCCATAGTGACCAATATATTTGCAAAATAAACAAAATAAGGTGGCACTTACATGAACCTCTACTCTATTAAATGTCAGTAGTGAATACTTTAGATATTTTTAAAAAAAATAATAAAATATGACACATACAGTACATACAGACACAGAGATACAAACACACACAGATGCACATATACACACAAACACATACATGCAGATAAATGGGCACTGACCATTTGAATGAGAAGGTTGTTGAGATCAGTGAGTGGCTTGTTGATCAGCAGGAGCTCTTCTGCTGCTTCAGTGTCTTCATCACTGTCAGACTTGAGGAAAAGACACACAAACTGACCATATGTACAGTATGCCCTAATTAAGTACATGAGAATATTAACACACCACATATTAGTGTATATATAATATATATATATATATATATTTTACGAGTGTTCCGCAAAACCGAGCAAAGATTTTTAATAAATTCGCTGCGGGAATTATGAGTAATCGTCACCTCTGCTGCGTCTTAGTGCTCGTCTCTTACTGGTATAATCAACATCTCCCTCTCTCTGTTCTGTTTGCGCGTGCGTAATTTGACACTGTGCCCACCCCCCACACACACGTGTGTGTGTGTGTGTGTGTGTGTGTGTGTGTGTGTGTGTGTGTGTGTGTG
This sequence comes from Clarias magur, assembly GCA_013621035.1. NCBI lineage: Eukaryota > Metazoa > Chordata > Actinopteri > Siluriformes > Clariidae > Clarias > Clarias magur. The sequence goes on along the minus strand of QNUK01000291.1, from coordinate 254,364 downwards.
TTACGCACACAATTACGATTACCCATAATTCCCGCAGCGCAAGACAGTGAAAAATCATTGGCTCTTGACTCATAGGCAGTTGTGATCACTTGCCGCTCGGTGTCAAAATAAGAGTCAAATGCGTGATACATGATACTCGGTGCTCGTAAACTAATACTTGCACTGTATATATATAGATCTCAAGCCCTGAGTTCAAGCCTTAAGTTTACTTTTATTCAACCAGCAAGTTGTTTCTGGAGTAGAAATGTCTCCCAGAAGATAAGAGGCATCATTGTGCAAAAAATTATTACTCATCTTTCATTTACATTTGAACAAAAAGTTGCATGTCCAAAATTATTCATACCCTTCTCAATAATCAATAGAAAAGACTTTCTCATTTTTTTTATGCCAAATGAAGTCTACATCATTGTGGCCAAACAATAAAGTTTTGTTTCATCTGACCATAAAATAGAAGACCAGAAGTCATCTTCTTTGCAGGGGCGGATCTGGCACGGGGTGGCACGGGGTGGCCCCAGCACTAGTGTCAATCACACATCAGCCTTTATTTAATTTTTATAGGAAAATCTTCAGTGTTGCCACCCCTCATAATTTTAATGCCACCCCCTTGCCACCCCATGAATAATTTTCTAGATCCGCACCTGCTTCTTTGTCCAGGTGAGCATTTGCAAAGGCCAAGCGGGCTTTTTTGTGCCTTATCTGGAGAAGTGGTGTCCTCCTTGGTCTTCATGCGTGGAACCCGGAGGTGTGCAGAGTCCGTTGGACTGTCTACCTTGAGATGTTGCCACCAGCAGAGCCCAGATTCATCAGGATGGCCTTGGTGGTGATTCTTTTTTTACCTCTCTCATTATCTTCCTGGCCAGCACAGGTGTCACTTTTGACTTCCAAACACGTCCTCTTGAGATTTTTCACAGTGCAGAACGTATTTTTTAGTAATACTTTGCGCAACTTCAAAACATTTAGATATGGTCTTATAGCCCTTTCCTGACTTGTGAGCAGCCACAATTTCGCAGCCACAGATCCTCAGTGATCTCCTTTGTCTTAGCCATGACTGTCCACAAACCAACAGCAAAGGGCTTCTGTTTTTCACCTGTTGAGGTGATTAAAACAGCTGTTCCCAATGAATCAGGGTAATTAGGATGCTTTAGAACAGCTTGGACTATTTGGAATGGTATAGAATATTGGATTTTCCCATAGACTGTGACAGTTTGCAAAGGGTACGAATAATTTTGGACATGCCACTTTTTGTTCAAATATAAATAAAAGCTGAAAAATATTTTTTTTCCACAATGATGCCTCTTGTACATCATCTTATTATCTTTTAGAAGTGTCATTTCTCCAGCATCAATTCTTATAGGTACAGTACACTTGCACAAAGTCAGGGATTTTGTAGGATTATAGTCAGGTGTGTGATCAACCAATTATATTAAAAAGGTGGTAATGATCATCAATGTCACACATGGGTTGAAACCCAGTCATGAACTGAAACAGAAACAGCTGTGTAGGCTTAAAACTGGGTGAGGGACAGCCAAACTCTGCTACCAAGTTGAGGTTGTGAAAGACAGTTTCATGTCACTGCAAGATTGAGCACAGCAACAAGACACAAGGTAGTTATACTGCATCAACAAGGTCTCTCCCAGACAAAGATTTCAAAGCAGATCAGGGTTTCAAATTGTGCTGTTCAAGCTCTTTTGAAGAAGCACAAAGAAACGGGCAACGTTGAGGATCGTTGATGCAGTGGTCGGCCAAGGAAACTTAGTGCATCAGATAAAAGACACATCAAGCTTATTACTCTTCAAAATCGGAAGATGTCCAGCAATGCCATCAGCTCAGAACTGGCAGAAACCAGTGGGACCCAGGTACACCCATCTATTGTAGAAGTCTGGCCAGAAGTGGTCATGGAAGAGTTGCAGCCAAAAAGCCATACCTGCAACGGGGGAACAAGGCCAAGCGACTCAAATATGCAGGAAAACCTAGGAACTGGGGTGCAGAAAAATGGCAGCAGGTGCTCTGGACTGATGAGTCAAAATCTTAAATATTTGGCTGTAGCAGAAGGCAGTTTGTTCGTTGATGGGCTGGAGAGCAGTACAATAATGAGTGTTTCTAAGTGTTCTCTAAGTCTCACTAAGTGCAATCCAGATGGGATGGCATGACCGGACATTTGTGCAGCTACAGTGGGAAGATGCCCATCTGAAAAACTGCTTGGACCAGGTAAGAGAAATGGAGAGAGGCTGTGGATGGCGGTCACAGCCTCCATACCGGCCTGTCTCATACTCATCACCTGGTTGTGCCACAAAGCAAAACAAACATCAACATGCACCTTACACACTCTCACCCCTGAGTGGGCACCTAGGAATGCGAAACTCCCTAGAAAGAATTAAAGGCCAGGGATCAAAATCAAGATCCAAAACTTCTGTCAGCACTGCCCTGAGTGCCAGAAAAACCCCAATACATAATCAGGACAGCTGAGAAGATGAACCTAGGAAGTTCATCGTCCCGCTCATCCCGCTGCCCATCAGCATGCCGTTCAAGAGCGCTTGGGATGGACCTGGTCGGTCTACTCCCGAAGTCAGTAAGGGACTATGCGCCATCGCGCCATCGAAACCAAGGTCGATAAATTGTTGCATGACAGCATCATAGACGACTCCACAGGCCCCTGGTCCTGCCTGATTGCATATGGGGAAAAGAATAAAGTTGAAATGGTCTGTAATTTCCTTTTCCTACAGATGTTAGCAACTGCTCACAGTGTCAAAATAATCACTAACTGATTTGCTGACCATGATATTACTGTGCTTGATTTGCCAGCCAATTCGCCTGACCCGAACCTCACAGACAATCTATGGGGTATTGTCAAGAGGAAGAAGAGAAATATCCGTCCTACTGTAACAATAAAGATAAGCTGAAGGTCATTATCAAAGGCAGCTGAAAATGTGTGCCTCAGCAGCCAGTGAAAGAGGTGCTAAACACGTGAATTATGTGGTTCAGCAGAGTTCAGCTTTCTACTCTCTTCTGCCAAATTTCAAAGTCTGATTGCCACTCATATTTTTGCCAAGTGTTTTGGAAATGTCTCAGAGACACACAGTCTGCAGGCAGTGTGATTATTCCCAACAGACACTTTGTCATATTGAATGCAGCACTTTCAATTAATTTTTTCAATTAAATTCCCCTCATCCATTTCAAATATAAACAACAACTTGGGGACTAGGAGGCTAAACAGGAGGAGAAAGAGGAAAGAAAATGGAGTGAGACAGACAGAGAAAGGAAAAAGACAGAAAAGGCAGACAGAGAAAGAGAGAGAGAATGTCTTAAGGAATACTTTTCATAATACCTAATGCTTCTACCAAGCCATGCTTGATTTTTAGTAAAAATGCACACAAATTGATATTTTTATCAGATAAAAAGAAACATTTGGTAATTACATTACATGCTGTGTATTATTCTAAAATGAAAAATTGTTAAGATATTGCAACATGAACTTGACATGGTTATGGACACTACAGATTTTTTGTTTTTGCTTTTTAAGCTTTGACCCAAAATCAAATTAAGCAACTATTTGTAAAGGTTATATGCTTCTCCAAGCTCACACCAATTCTAGTAACAATACTTATTAAGAAACATGAATTATGTGTTTTATGTGAAAATATGTGTTTTAAATTATTATTGTTTGAAATAAGACAGTATAATGCTGAAAAATGGCCATTTTTGGGTCACATATAATATCATCTCTCTAAAACGGCAACTTAATTTTCTTAGGGAAGCAAGATTGGTCACTCTCATGCTGCATAAACTTCAAAGGTACCTTCTTTGGCACACACATTTCCTGTATTATATGTATGATGTTGGCCTTTCGGCTGCTCCCTGAAAGGGGTCGCCACAGCGGACCATCCGGTCCTTACATACAAGCTTGGCTCAGGTTTTGCAGCAGATGCCTTTGCTGACACAACCCTTCCATTTTATCCAGGCTTGGGACCAAGAATGCATCTAGTGGCTGGGGTTTGGGCACTGGCTAGGAATCGAACCTGGGCCTTCCGCATGGCAGGCAAAACACCTACCACTGAGCCACCAGTGCCTTTCTGTATTATATTTACAACATAACCAAATAAATAAAATCAGCACCAATACCTGTGTTTAGGCCATTTGCATTTTCAGGAAAAAAATGTTTCTCTTATATATTCTCCTTTTTTGCAATATCAGTGCAACAATATGCACGGAACGGCATTGGACAAAAGACAAAGAGCCTTTGAGGCGTGGTTCCTTATAATTGTTCTGTATGATTGTGTGAAAAGCTGACCATAAACATATGCACATGTATAAGTAAACAAAGGCATATCTGACTAAGTAATGTGCAAACTTGGTTCAGCTTCTAATGTGCTATATAGTTCTTACAGCTGGGGAACATGACTACAGCAGCTCGGAGTAGATGCATGAAACCATGCGGATAATTCTATTCTAGTCTTATCTGCATGCCAAGTGTCATTACATAATGTAATCATCCGCTAGGAGAGGACCCAGACATGACCCCCCCCCACCCCTCACAGCTCGCCTAGGGCGAGAGAGAGAGAGAGAGAGAGAGAAGAGAAGAGAAGAGAAGAGAAGAGAAGAGAAGAGAAGTAGAGAGAAAGGAGAGCTGATGCTAGACAGCAAGAGTGAGACATGTTTACTGATCAGAGGATGTAAGAGGGAAAGGAATGTCAGAGTGAAGAGAGAAAGAAACCATGTGCAAGCATGAAAGTGTGTGTGAGAGACTGAGGAGAGAGCGGTCTTACCTTCAGAGCCATTCGAACCATGCTGGAGAGATGTTTGAGCAGGCAGTGGATGATGTCCAGCAGGGACAGCAGTAGAGCCAAACAGCTCTTCACCCCACATCTCTCTACCTTCTCTACATACAATGCTGCTGCCTCCAAGAAAACTCCACACACCAGCTCTATTATACCTGCAGAGAAACATTTATTGTACAGTTCCTAAAGAAAATTCACATACCTATGATATTTACAGGACTGAGGCAGTATATGCAAATGGTTAATATGAATGGGCGAGTCTTGTTGTAGTTACCACTTCAGAACTTTTCTAATGCTATCTTACAAAGCAAGTTAATATTTTCAATATGAAGAGTTTACAGTCGATGATAAATGTAATTACTAGGATTGTAAACCCCAGGCTTCCAGGCAATACAATACTTGATACTAAGACTGATTCTTAATGAAGCAATTTGATATTTGATAATGTCACCAGAACTGTGACAATACAGCATATGACACATTTTTGTATCCAGCAACTGATTGTGATCATAATCAAAAGTACAAATTTATAAATTAAGTATGGACACACAAAATATGGTGCTATTTATTTAATAAAGCCTCATGGCAGAATACTGAACCACAACTTACTGAAAGGTACAGAGAAACAAACTTAAAATGTAACATACAATACAAATAAATACCATAAAAAGACATTCACCTTTCATATGCAGACTTCATCAACAGCTTGTTATCATATGACTGGCACTGCAGTGCATTTTATTAGTCTTTAAAATTATTTTAAGCTTACTGTACTATAACTGCGCACTCATTAACTACTGACTATGAGAAAGTATGAAGCACAAGATAAAAGTCTCCTCTAAGCTAGGAATTCCATTTAGCAGTCCTCTATACAATAACACTGGAATACAAGTCATGAAATGCATTTCTCTCTGCCTCCAAACCAATTATAAGGTTCTTGAAACAACCTTTCCAAAACAGGACGTGAACCCTTTGCTGCTTTCTTTGCATCGCAGTTTTTTTTTATTGCTCGCACTGACGTTGTTGAACAGCACATGAATAATCTGGTCGTCTTGAAATAATAACTTGTCCTATCTCATTGTCTGCTATGTTTTAGCTGTCACGTCGGATCATGGCAGCCACTTGAACAGTAGCACTCATACTGCCATGATTTTGAACACTGCACAGACCTGAAGCAAACCAACAGTAAGGAGAGTCAACTAAATCTTTTTGGCACGTCAGAATCATTCATGCTCACTAAAAATAAAAACTGTATGCCAAAGAATCCACAGTTAAGCTACAGATAATTACAGTACAATAGAGCAATATGCTAGAGCACTAAAAAAAATCCTTTACAAGGCTCCCAGCCTGAAAGCACTAATTATTTATACTTATCGTGGTAAAACTTGAGAATATTTTCTGACATAATTTACTGCCTGTACTTCCAGTCAAGCAAATGATACGTTAAGCTATAGACACTCAGTGAGGTATGCAAAACAAACAAGTCAGCAGTTCATGATTCACCAGAAAGCAGTTTTTTCAGCACGGCAGTCTGTGAGCACAAATATGTAAAAAATATGTAGGGTACGAATGTGAACCTTAGTCCCTCATATACAGTCTCTCTTGGAAATGGAAAAAATGGACAATATTTTCAGCAAACATTGATGCATAGTTACTTTTTATGTCATAAATGGAACAAAGATAAAAAATAAAAACATTATTATGGCACTGTGCAAAAGTTTGGGCACCTACATAATCAGTACTTAGTAACACCTCTTCTGGCAGATATCACAGCTTGCAAACACTTTTTATAACCAGCTAAAAGTCTTTCAATTCTTGTACTCGGAATTTACTCCCATTATTCCTTAAAAAAGGCTTGTAGTTTTGTAATATTCTTTGGTCGTCTTGCATGCACAGCTCTTTTCAGATCTACCCACAAATTTTCAATGATGTTTAAATCAATTCAACGTGATGCCCGTTCCAAAACCTTTAGCCTGCATCTCTTGAGGTATTTCGAGGTATGTTTAGAATCATTGTCCTGTTGTAGAAGCCATCCTCTTTTCAGCTTCAACTTTTTTTTACAGATGGTGTGATGTTTGCTTCCAGAATTTGCTGGTATTTAATGGAATCCATTCTTCCCTTCACCTGTGTAATGATTCCTTCGCCACTGGCTCCAACACAACCCCAAAGCATGATAGATCCACCCTCATGATTAATAGTTGGCAAGGTGTTCTTTTCATGAAATGCTGCTCCTTTCTTTCTCCAAACATGCATTTGCTGATTGTGGCCAAAGAGTTCTATTTTGGCTTCATCAGTCCACAGCACTTGTTTCCAAAACACATCAGAATTCTGAAGATGTTCTGTTGCATATTTCTGATGTTGGATTTTATGATGGGGACGCAGGTAAGGTTTTCTTCTGCTGTCTCTTCCATGAAGGTCTCGTCTGTGCAAGCATCACTGCACAGTGGAACGGTGCACCACCACTCCTGAGTCTGCTAAATCTTCCTGCAGGTTTTTTGCAATCAAATGGAGGTTTTGATTTGTCTTTCAGACCAGCATACGAGCAGTTCACTCCGAGAGTTTTCTTGGTCTTCCAGATCTCATCTTGACCTCCACAGTTCCCCTGAACTGCCATCTCTTAATTACATTTCTCACTGTGGAAACTGCAAGCTGACAACGCTTTGCTATCTTCTTGTAGCCTTCTCCTGCATTGTGTGCATTAATATTTTTCATTTTTCAACAGTCTTACACAGCTGCTTAGAGGAACCCCTGGTTGTTGAGTGTCCGCAAATGTGTGCACATGGTTTGAAGAGTCAAAGTATTTGTAAAGCTTTGAAACTGGCATTTACTAATGACAGCTGTTGCCATGCATCAGATCCAATGAGCTGATTAAGGTCTGAAACCCTGTAAAAAGATTCTCTGGAACTCTTAGGGTGCCTAAAACTTTCCACAGTGCCATAATAATGTTTTTATTTTTTATTTTTGTTCAATTTATGGCATGAGAAGTAACCATGCATCAGTGTTTGCTGAAATACTGTACATTTTTTTCCATTTCCAAGAGAGACTGTTTTAACATCTTTTCAAGTAAAAAAAATCAAAATCTGTTAATCAAGCGGTGCCTAAACTTTTGCATGAGACTGTAAATGAGGCTCAGAGGGCACTGCGCAAGCTCAATTTTCATTAGGAGATCAAAGGTCTGAATGGTGACTCGCAAATCTCACCTATCCTAAACCTCTCCTTTCTGTATGTCTCTCTCCTTTCCTTCCTCAGACTCCACCCCTCCTACCCCTTCCTCACAGTCTAACACTGATAACACTGTGGTTGCTTTTCTTTTGTTCTCTCGCTTTCTTTTCTTTCTTCACCACGCTATCACTTCATTACCTCTCACTTCAAGGTAGCATCTCACATTTACAGCTTTCTAGTCATGCCAAAAAACAAAACAAAACAAAAAAAAACAATTAGAGCATGCTTTCTCTTTTCACTCCTCTTCTTGAGCGGAAAGTGGAAAGTAGGAAAGGGGCAAAAAAGTGTTTGCGAGATAGTGCTAATTGTTAGGGTTATATTTAGTGCTGGGTCAGGCCTTCGGGGGGGGGGGGGGGGGGGGGGGGGGGGGGGGGGGGGCGGTGGTCTGATAAGGCGCGTGATGACGGTAGCATTGCTTCTGATGTGGAGAAACATTCTAAACACAGCAAAATGAGAAAACAGCCAATTACAGTGTAGGATGTGGAAGGGGTTTGGATGTGCGTGAATTCATTTAGGACTCTCACTGTACCATGAAACAGACTATAATGTTTTTCTGCTTTTCTTCCATCTCGTTTTAATAATTTTATAATTCTACTGCTAAGCTGAATGACAGAAGATTGACAGTGTATATAATATTTCAGGCAACAGCCATTCATCTAAATCCCCGATTGTGCTGAGCTTCTTTCATTAGGCATTATTATTATTATATTATTACATAAATATCTTTATTTTCTGACAATAAGCCCCATTGGTCTGTATAACATTCACAAGAAATACATCAAAATCTATCTATGTCTTCTTTTTAACTGTCCTGTACGAAAGCGCTGACCCTCCTAAAATGTTACCAACCTTGTCACAAGTTTTGTAAATATTTTCAATATTTACTTTGTTGATATTCATCAATGCTGCCAATAATTCTGGAGGGCAAAGTATGTCTGAGTCCTGTACTTGGACATACTTTGTTGTCCATTAATGAAAGGAGTTGTAGTGGTATAAATCACCTTCTTTGTAAAAAAGTTGTAAGTCTGTGTCCTTTGGTCCAATCAGATTAGCAAAGATGGTCATAGCATTCTGCATGATGCCACCAAGGATGTTATTATGATGCACCTAAAGAAAAAAACAGGATCAAATCCTCCTGGTAATTAACAGAATAATTAAAGGAGCATACATTATTAATATAATAATAATTATTAATATTAACTTTAACAACAATGATAATACATTTTGAATATTTATATTTCAAAGTTACAGCAAAGAAATTAGTCATGACTTTTTCTTTTTAGATAAACCATACAGAGGCTACTGTAGAGCCCCAATGCTATACTTTTGTATACTTTTGTAACAATAAAATAAACATTTCAAAGTTTTAAAAAGTGCAAAAGAATAAATCTGCATATTATAATACAGATGTGTTGGTTTAACATGGGAAGATGTTGGTCAGAGTGTGGTACTCTGGAATGCTTACAAAAAAGTCTGATAGGATTAGTGTAGCGTGTTATAGCTGTTATAGATGCAGCCAAACGTAGAATATAAAACAATTTATAAAATAAATCCTTGCACTGTTGATTACATTTGTGTGTGTGTGTATTTGTTTGTGTTTCTTTGACAATTTTGAGTTTTCTGTTTTGCTGGTATTTAATTTGGCAGTGAACATATATAAAACATTTACTGTACAGACTAAGCCTTCCAAAACATGAGAAGTAATAAGAGTGGACCTCCAGAGGGCTTTTGTCATCTACTTAAGTGCCCTTTTCACAGTGGTCTATTAGATAAGGAGCAGTTTGGGCACTGCGCTGTTAAAATGTGTATTGCTAACGTGGGTTGAGGACAGAGGAGGTGGACTGTTGACAGATACTGGGAGAAAATATCTAATGAGAAAATCTCTACTCCATTAAGTCTGAAATATATACTGTACATAATAACTGGGCAAAAAGTGGAAATCAAACTATTTAGCACCCACCATATATTTATATAGCTAATATTCTATTTCACTCCATAGATTTATGGCCATGAACATATATGTAGGTAACATGGCAGAATTCTGTCAATTAGCACCAATTTGTTATGATAAATAATTGACAGGGTTTGTGTTTCATTCACTAGCGGAAAGCTCGGATACACTTTCTACAAAGCTACTATAAATCCTTCATAATAGCTCAATTCTGAGTTGCTGTAAATTGGTGGTTTGATGCTGATAACTCAAAAGAAGCTCCTTTTGCAGCAAGGGTATTTGCAAATGCACTTGACAATACTGTTCTTGCAAGACCTGTTTTAGAACTGCTGACATTTGTGTCTTAAAATAATAATTGACATTTAATGTTGTTAATATTTAATTAATTCACAGTGAATATTGTGTTATTTCAGTGTTGAAATAAATAATAAAAAAATCATTAGAAGGTGTGTCCAACGTTTTACTGGTATTGTTTACGATCATGTTCAAAAGTTAGTACCCTCTTGTTTAATTCCATGTGTTTTTGTGTAAAGACATAAAAACCATCTGATCATAACGGGTGTTAGTATTAGGGAAATACAACCTCAGTTTTTATTTGCTAGGTTGTAAAGTTAAAAACTTATAACTTTTGACTGTGCCATTATTTACTTAACAAAAATAAAGCCTGAAAAGAAAAGAGCAAACACTAAAGATGCATACAATATCTTTTAGATCAACCTTAAGAAGCAATAATTAAGTAATCATTTCTTGTATAATTTTATCAGTCTCTTACATTGTTGTCAACAAATTCTGGCCTGTTCTTCTTTACAACATTGCTTCAATTCATTGAGGTTTATAGGAATGCGCATATGCACAGCTGCCTGATGCAGATTTACTGATGTGCTTCATATCATTGTGCAGTTACATGACCCTAAGCTTTAGCTGATGGACAGATGGCCTCATATTTGCTGAATACTTTGTTATACAGGGGAGTTCATGGTTAATTCAGGAACTGCAAGGCGGACGGGACCTGTGGCTGCAAAACAAGCCCAAATCATCACCCCTCACCGCTGTGCTTCACAGTGAATATGATGTGTTTCTGCTAAAATTCTGTTTAGTTCTCCCCTAGCCTGGCACTGGGCAACTCCACTTTGGTGTCTTCTGTCCATAGGACATTGTTCCAGAAATCTTTTGCAAACCTCAATCAAGCTTTCATGTTCATTTTTAGACAGAAGAGGCTATCTCCTGAAAACCCCTGCAACGTCCCGGTTTAGTCTTCCTCTAATTGTGCTATTGTGGACAGTATTGTGAATATTTAACATACTCATGAGGCCTGTAGCGTTTGGGTATGTAGCTCTTGCTTTTTTTGTATTTCTATAGGCATCCTATGGTCTGACCTTGGTCTGAATCTTGTCACTGGAGAATCTTTAACTCCAGATTGTTTGTAAATGGTTTTATAACCATTTTCCGGATTGATTTACAGCAGCAATTGCTTATCTAAGACCATTGCTTTTGTTTTTCACATTATGTTGTAATAAAATCTAATAAAAAGTCAGCTGATGACCTGAATGTACTATGTTTTTTCTTCCCTGATGGCATAAGATTTTTCAAGAGGACGATGTCAAAATTCAACAGGCACAAATGATGAAAGATTGGTTGTGGGAGCATGCAGAATCATTTAAGCACATGAACTGACCACTACAGTCCTGACCCTAACCCTACTGAAAGTCTTCAGGAAATGTTGAAGATTACGTTACAGAGTGGTTAGGCACTCGTCATACTCTTCGCTATTCTGGATGGAAAGTTACATTGTGATTAGGTTCTCAAAATAATGGTGTGCCAAATCTATATCATAATCAAAGCTAAAGGTGATCAAATAAAATAGCAAAATGTACAACAATATAATAATTTGATTCACTAATTTGAGTCACTATCAATTTGGAAATAGCAAAAGAGCAAACAAATAAAAAAAGATCACCATACTTCAGATTGTACTTGCATTAGCTAGTCACTGGCAACAGCTAAAAAAAAAACAAAAAAAAAAACATGTTGCTATAGTAATGCATCAGCCAATATATCTGTTTATGCCCTGAACCATTCAAAATGTCTTTCTTTAAAAGACGTTCTCTTCTCAAGAATGTGGAGCACTGTGATGCTATGTGATGCTACTCTCCTCAGAGTCAGACTTTTAAGGTAAACTTAAAATGTCTGCAGTGAGATATGATTGTATGAAAGTGTACAATTTTCTGGATGCTTTATTCTCTATTAAAGCTGGATTGGAAGACACGAGGCAAAAAAAATAAATCATACTAACAGAAACAAGGTCCAGCCTAGAGGCTCTGTGAGCACTTACCGCTGCGACTTCAAAGATGGCAGACAGAAGACTACTCTCTCTGACAAGCCTATATTAGGGACACACAAACACACAATGTAAATTATGTCCATGGCATCATGTCTACAATCTGTCCTCATTACTATGAGAATACATTTATACAACATTAGACTTGTATAAATATGCTGTTGATGGCTAAAAGTTCTAAGACACAAGATCAGTCATCTAAGAAAATAACCTTTGACTAATACCCTAATGAGAAAAGCATGAAAATAAGGGAATGATGGCTGAAAGAAAAAAATTTGGGAAGAAGAAATGTATGCAGGGGATCAGAGAGAGCGAAGGAGAGAAGAGGAGGTAGAGGGAGAATGTTGTGTTCTATAAGGCTTGTCACTGGGGACTAATGATTGTCTTTATCGAAAATCTTCGCTCACACCTTTATTGATTAAGGCCTTTGATTCACAGACAAGAATTCCACAATACTGGGTGAAAATGAGAGCTAGATTGAATGAAATTAGTTAAAGGAACACTCTCAAAATATTAATCATGATGCTTGCCTTGCACTAAACAATGATATACAGTACTACTGTACTGCATGTCTAGGAAGCATTTGGTGATTCTCCTTATGACATGTCTTTGGCTTGGGCTAATACCTGTGTGCTATACTGTACATGTAGATGCAACCGGGAAAGAACTTACTCAAATAAGGTTACTCAAAACAAGTATGAAAAGCTTGAATAAAGCGAGATAATAAAATAATAGCGAGAAAGAAAAAGTTTCAGTGATAAGGACAAAAAATATATTGGTTTCATTTCAATCAGAAGAAATCTCTGAGAGAACATGAATATTTTCATGCTACAAAATTAGTTCAGGTTTATCCAAGCTAAACTTGATCAGTGTTACAAAATTAATATAAGTGCATGTCTATCCTGCAGTCTAGTCTATGTCCACACTGTGGAGAAAATAATAATATACTGCCTACATAATAATAAACTGTAGTGAGACATATTTACTGCTGATTATATGATGTTTTCTGGGCAAGCACTCTGGGGATAAAAAGTACTGTATATAATAGCCTAGATACTGAAAATACAAGTACAATCCATCTTCTGCTTTTTCATATTGACACTGAAATTCTTTTAGATAATACAAAAGCATGTTTCACATTTTTGCAAACTTAATAAAATAGTTAATTACCAGCAATCTAATTAAGCCATGCTTACATGTAGACAATTCATGTGATTATGTCAATTTGCATGTGTCAAGAGGTTTTCAAGTTGTTCCTACATCACCACAGCAAGAAACCAAGCATGTTATCTTAAATGTTACATTTAAATGTTGTCACCCTTCATAGAATATGAAGGGTAACAACATTCAAGGCTGAACAGAAAATATAAGCAAGGTTTAATCTTTTGCTGTTTCTGTTAACCCTAAATTAGATCATGGACGACAATGTTTATTTCATTTACAGTCCATCTCCACAGATAGTTACTGTTGCTACATTTCAGCTAAAATGTGAAAATAACAAAAGTTGGCTTGTAACCTTTCTTAGGAATACACAACACAAGACCTATAGTCAAGTATTAGGATATTAGGACGAGACAATTACGTTTTCATATAATTTGATGTTCCAACATGTGACCTGTTTCTTCTGTGAAGACTGCCAGTAATCTTCAGTACTATTCATGTTCTACAGCATGGCAATATCAGAGCTATCAATACTGTGTTATACTTTTCTTCTGCTGTAGTAACCCTGGTTACAAAGTGTCCACAAGTGACCAAAAAGTCTGTCCGAAAGAAAAAGCGTTCAATTTACACTATAGCGAACCAGGTCATAGAGAGAAAAATAATACATAATCAGGTCACATCTGACTACATTCTCACTCACAATGCTAAAATTCCTTTCCCTGTTTTGGTGAATTCATATGTACGTGATATGAAATTCGTATGCAGGAGATGTTGAGACCTTTGCATTAAGGTGCATGACAACTCTGGGAACTCTGCAGTAAACTACTTCATAAGAGCAAGAAGATATTTTTGTTTTTTTGTGGTTGTTTTTAACTTGACATCAATCTGTTGTTGAGATCAACCATGCTGAAGGAGAATTCTCAGAGGCAGGCCTTTTTTAATATAAGCTGTTTATTTTATATATTTTTTTCCATTCCCTGTTCCCTTGCAACTGAACACTCAGCCCTGTTTGTACTGTATTTTTATCATGGTCTGTTTTATTAAAAGGTGTTTGTGACCTCTTAAATGTGGCTTTGACTTGCAACTGAACACTCAGCCCTGTTTGTAAAAAATATTGCAATAAACAGTATACAGTATATCACTATTAAGTCTAAAATCAAGATCATCCATATCTTTCAAACCTACTAAATCTCATAACTATCAATGAGAAATGAAAATGATGATTAATATTAAGGAGCACCACTTCGCCCTTTACTTAAACCAAATAACTCGTCTATATGCCATATTTCCGCTCCCTTGCCATCATTTCCCAGCACCAACTTGCACCAAGACACATGGTCGCAATTACTCACCCACAAACATGGAGAACAGCAAAGCTGATGAATGGGATTACTTTATCTTCCTATCGTTCCTCTATATTGTGCACTGTATGCCAGTCTGTTTTCTGACTGCACTCCATTAGTTATTCAATGGGTAAGCAACACAGGATTCAAACCATCTGTTAATCTGGGTCAACAACAACATGTGGACAGAAGCAAACAAGGTCAAGCGTGTCAGGTTTTACAGTATAAGGTTGTATCTGTATACTGTCCAACATTCAGCCCACTTCATCAGCAAGGCTACACATGGCACACATGGAACTACAGATAAAGAGCCAGGTATATCATGATGCATGATGGGATTTATAAATGCACTTCACAATACTGTTCTTGCAAGAACTGTTTACATTTTGGAACACTTTGTTAAACCTGTGTCCATTAAGACAATTTGTCACTGCATTTACAAATGCAACTTAAGACCTAAGGAAGCCATACTGTACATCAGTGCTGTCCAGTGGCGTCAAAGACTTCTCAAAGACACACTGGAAACATGCTTTTTGTCAGAAAAGTCAACATTTCAAATAGTTTTTTGAAACAACAGCTGTCATGGTCTCTGTGTCAAAGAGGAAGATGATGATCCAAGAAGTCGTCAGCGTCAGTCACAGTAAGGAGGCGTGTCTATGCCCGTGACATGGGTAAATTGCATATCTGTGAGGGTACCATTAATGCAGAAAAATTGATATTTTTATAGCAACATATGCTGCCATCTAAAAACCACCTCTTTCAGAAATCTCACTGTATTGTCCAGGAGGGTAACAGCAAACTGTGTGCTGCTCAGAAAACATGTGCATGGCTGCTAAACAGGGGGGCAATAAACACCTGTACAGTTGCACAGTCGAAGATTTGCATAATGGAAATATGGGCCTGCTAGCTTAACTGGTGCCTTGAGTGCCCAAATGCTTAAAAAGTGTAATTAACAGAAATTCTGATATTATATATTTTTAAGTTACTGTTCCAACTATTTTGGAGAGATTTAAGAGATTTATGAGTACATTTTTTTTAAATAAAAAAACAAAAACAAATCCACATTGTAAATTATACAATAATGAGTTGTTTGTAGAGATTTCAATATAATACAAAGCGAATAGTCTATACAGGTGACTCCTTTTTGGTTTCATTGACAATTTCTATGCTGTTCCAAGTCTGTCTGTCTATATATCGATTATATTTACAGTATGTAGGAACATGGTCACTCTGACGCCCTTGTGGAAATGTGTAAACCTTTGCATCAGCTGTACACAGGGGCCAAAAAAACGCATGAGAATGTCCATGAAGAAATTAGACAACATTCAAATAGTGGACAAAACATTCAGACATGGCTTTGGTCTGTGTGTTTGGAGTTGGACCAGACTCATGTGGTCATGAATCAAATTACTCAGTGCATGTATACGGTTAAAGCGATTATCATCCCCGCCATCCCCAAAACATTCGCGCATGTGCACAAGAAGCTGCCCCGGAAACAGTAAACAGATTTGTTCATCACCACAGGTTTTTGTTTAACCGTATTAGTCGGGAAAATGGCGACAAAACAGCATTTTTGGAGCGATAGTGAGACAACGTTTATGCTGGACGAAATGAAAGACTTGAATATTCTTCAGCTTCTTGACGGGAGGAAATACAGAAATGGTGACATGTTTAAGAAGCTTTCAGATAAGATGGCCTTGGCAGGGTATACACGGAGTGTGGAGCAGATCCGCACTCGCTGGAAAGTCCTGCGGCAGTCTTACTTCAGAGCCAAGAGGCAGAACAGCAGCGGCGGCGGGGGGGTGAGTCCGGTAGACTGCCCGTATTTTGACCACCTCGAAGATCTCTTAGGTCCTATCCATTTCTCAGCCACTGAGGGAAGCGGAGTAGATGTGGGCTTCCAGGAGCTAACATCAAGTCACACAGCGGAGGACGTGGCCTCAGCGCTATCATCACCAGGTAGGCGTGAGCAGCGCTTATGTGTGTGTCTGCAGTGCACTGTACACACTCGGACAAGTCATTAGCCCACGAGTCATAATGCGACTACTAACATGATCACAACAGTAACTTCCTATTACCCTATAAATGACATAATGTTACACATATAGATGCTGTAACTGTGTCAGTGTACTATAACAGTTTGCACTACTTATCCTAAACTATTTCTCGTAGCATTTTAACCTTACAAGAGATGTATCATTTAAACGGATTCATCAGTAAAAAAAAAAAAATAAAAAGTGTAAATTCATAGGCTATGTTGGTATATACTGTATAAGGAAATCAAATTTTTGTCTCTGTAAAGATGCAGTGAGCATGCGCACAAACCATAGAGGAACAAGTTTCTTTAGATGAATTGCCATGTGATTAGCTAACTAACACACGCAAAGAGATTTAGTCAACTTATAGCACATAATTCAGAGTCTATATAAAAACTGTATTCCTGCTTTCGGGTTACAGAGTGTGTTGCAGACACTGAGACACGAGATATCCAGGTGTTAGTTGAATCAGCCCACCTTGAACATTCAGCACCTCAACAACATTCCCCAGGTCAGTCAGTCAAACCTACTTTTTTCCCCCCCAAAGATCATTCTTCTTCTTTGTCTTTCAGCTGTTTCCTTTCAGCTGTTTCCAACAGCGAATCATCTGCCTCCATCTAACTCTATCCTCTGCACCCTCTTCTCTCACACCAACTAACTTCGTGTCCTCTCTCACTGCATCCTTAAATCACCTCTTTGGTCTTTGTCTAGACCTCCTGCCTGGCAGTTCCAACCACCAACATCCTTTTACCCATATACTCACAATCTCTGCTTTGAACATGTCCACACCACCTCAATCTGGCTTATCTGACTTTATTTTCAAAGCATTTAACATGGGTTGTTCTTCTGCTGGACTTATTCGTGATCCTATCCATCCATTTCACTCCCACAGAGAACCTCAACATCTTCATCTCTGCTACCTCCATCTCTGTCTCCTGTCTTTTCTTCAGTGTCCCTGTCTCTAAGACGGAGAGCAACCTGCCTGCACACTCCTCTTCACCTCCTTTCCACACTCTCCGTTGCTCTGGACCCTTGACCTTAACGTCCTGCATCTTCTTTACCTCTGCTCCCTGCAGCCTCACCGTTCCATTTGGGTCCTTCTCATTCACACATGTATTCTGTCTTGCTGTGGCTAATCTTCATTCCTCTGCTTTCCAGAGCAAACCTCCAATCTAGAAAGATTTCTAGAAAATCTAGTAGTCTATATTTTTCTCCATCTGTTGCCTGCTCTTGCTACAAAGCACAATGTCATCTGCAAACATCATAGTCCATGGAAACTCCTGTCTAACCTCATCTGTCATCCTGTCCATCACCAGAGCAAACAAGAAAGGGCTCAGAGCCAATCCTTGATGCAGACTCACCTCCACCTTGAACTCTTCTGTCAGCACATTTCACCACTGCTCTCATACATGTCCTGCATCACTTTAAAATATTTCTCTGCCGCTCGAGAATTCCTCAAACACCACCACAGCTCCTCTCTCGGAACCCGGTCATACGCTTTCCCTAAATCTACTAAGACACAATGGAACTCCCTATTACTTTCTCTGTACTTCTCCATCAGCATCCTCAAAGTAAATGCTGCGAGTATCTGTTGTACCTTTTCTAAGCTTGAAACCATAATGCTGTTCACAAATGCTCACCTCTTCCCTTAACTTAGCTTCCACTACTCTCTCCCAAAGCTTCACTGTATGGCTCTCATCAGCTTTGTTACCTCTGTACTTGCCAATAAGCTAATTCAAAGCTCATTCATTGTCTTTTTTTTCTTTTAACAACATTAATTGAAATGTCCACAAATTTAGTTCTGAAAAAAAAAGAAGAAAAAAAAAAAACACAAAGCAAACCAGTCTCCCAGTCAAACTATTTCTTTTCTTCCCCCAGGCACAAAAATGAGAAAAAAGAGACGCAAAGTTGATCAAGACCACTACAGCTTTCTAGAGAATCTGCAGAGACAGCATCAGTCATGGCTAGCGAGGCAGATGCAGCAGCAACAGGAGCGTGATGAACGGTTTATTTCATCTCTTATGGAGGCCAACGCACGGGCTACAGAACGAGTTGTTTCCTTAATGCTTGATGGTCTCCAGAAGATGATTAGTCCACAAATAAACAACCCACATATTTCGACAGAGCTGCTCCATCCTGCTCAAAACGGAATTTCAAGTCCTCGCTCATCGATAAAGATTGAAGACTTTGAGGACTATGAGACAGGGTAGTGCATGTGTGTAAACTGTTTGGAGAAGCAGTAAAAAAAAAAAGAAGCAATACACTGTGAAACACAGAGCCGGGAATGAAGTCCTGCTAAGCTCCATAAAGAATCTAGTGCTAATAACTAGAGTATAACATACAGGGAAGCAATGTGTTGAACTGTAGTACAAGAGAAGCTGGGAGTAGCACAAGAAAAGAACCCAACATGCATATTTATAAAATCTTTTGAAGCCACAAAATTTTAAGCCCTGTTTTCCAAGCCACATGTCAAAGTTCAACATGTTCAAAAGTTAGTACCTCTTTTAATTCCATGGGATTTTTTTTTTGTGTGTAAAACATATTAGACAACCTCATGAAAAACTTTTTATTTTTCACTAAGCCATTATTTATTCACCAAAAATTAAGCCAGAAAATGTGGGCAATACAAAGTACCCTCATAATTCAATAACTTGTAGATCCAACTTTAGCACCAATATCTTTAGTGCCAGTAACCATTTTCATGTATGATTTATCAGCCTATTATATAATTATGAAGGAACTTTAGGCCACTCTTCTTTAAAATGTTGCTTCAGTTCATTGAGATTTTTGGAATGCACACTTATGCACAGCTCTCTTAATGTCCCACCACAGTTTTTCAATTGGCTTGAGGTCTGCACTTTGATCAGACCATTCCAAAACCCTTATTTTTTCTTTTTTAGTCATTCTGATATAGATTTTCTGATCATTGTCCTGTTGCATGACCCAATTTCGACCAAGCTTTAGCTGTTGGAAAGATGGCCTCAAATTTGCTTCTATAATTCTCTGTATACAGAGGAGTTCATGGTCAACTCAATGACTGCAAGGTGCTCAGGTCCTTTGGCTGAAACACAAGCCCAAAACATCCCTCCTCCATGCTTGATAGTGGGTATGAGGTGTTTCTGCTGAAATGCCAAACAAATCCACTTTGTTGTCATTTGCCCATAAGACATTACTTCTTTTGATTGTGTAAAGCTGCTTTGCAACAATGTCAATTGTTAAAAACACTATATAAATAAAATTGACTTGACTTGACATTGTTCCAGAAGGTTTGTTCAGATGCAGTTTTGGGAAACTCAGTTGCACTTCCTTTTTTTTTTTCTTGTGTTCTTCTTAGACACAAGAGACTTTCATCTGGAAACCCTTCCAAACAAACCATACGGTCAGGTGTTGTCATGGACTTTAACATGTCCAGGCCATGTAGGGTCTCTTGCATTTTTTGTATTTCTCTGAGCATTAAACGATCTGACGTTTGAGTGAAAGTGCTGGACGTACACTCCTGAGAAGATTGGTAACTGTCTTGAATGCTTTTTATTTTTAATTTATTTAGACCTTTCTTAACAAGGTCTTATAGCCCTTTCCAAATTTTGTGCAGCAACAATTGCTTCTCAAATACCATTTGTCATGTTTTTCCCTCTAGGCATTGTTTTAACACATACCTGAATGCTCCAGAACAGCAAACTGATGATTAATGATCGATTAATCAAGGGCTGATGGTTAGCAACTTACCTTCTTAAATCCTGTGTGTAAGCAATAAGGGGGTACATTCTGTAGTATTCCCCGCACTTTATTTTCTTTTTGGCTTCATTTTTGTTAAATAAATGATTACATGGTGAAAAAGTTTATATGCTGTTTATCTGAGGTTGTATTTGTGTAAAATTAAGATCAGAGACGATCAGATGATTCTTAGTGATGTTTTTACACACAGAAAGAGGTGGTACTAATTTTTGAACCTGACTGTACTGTATATGCATTTGTCGTCAAAACAGCTTTGATGCATTAGTGTCGGTCTTGCCCATTTTAATCCAATACTGCTGGATAACATTTTAATTGACGCTTTTTGACTGGTCAGGTTGTATTAGTTCATTTTCTATAACAGGAGCTTACAGTAGTGCCAGCTCTAATTCAGACCACAGGTTTCTATTAATATGCTTCTTTCTAATAGGTTATCATGTCTACAGTAATGGATAACAATAACAGTAACTTGTATAGAGAATGCTCTTCAATAATCTAAGCCTAATAATGTAGATTTAAAAAGGTCTTGTTGATATGGTATAACAATGTTTTCCTCCTCGGGATAAAGGACACTAATTTTAAGTTTCTTTGTTACATGACATGCTCTTTTTTTCACCCCTCATTACTCCAAGAGAGAAAAAGCCAACTGCTAATAAGACTACTTGTATTGCGATAACAGGAACTAAATTGTTTCACACACATTCCACAACATTAAATGTTACTACATATCATTATAAATAGTTTTTATGAATAAATAAATACATGCTAAATGGCAAATTTCTTTGTTGGAAGACGAACAAAATGCATTATAAGAAATTAATAAATTTTGGAGTGCCATTGTTTTATTCTTTACTTAACTAAGCACTATATTGGCTGCAACAGTATAATGGCTACATCAGCTCCAGTGCTGAAGGATATGTCAGTGCTGGAGGCCCATAGAACATGTGTACCTGTTGATTTGCTTGCTGTGCTCAGTCAGAGAAGATAGCAGTTTAAGAGCATAGACAGGTATTGGGTCTGGCTCCAGAAGCAAAGACTTGTACCTAAAAAATGGATCATCATCCAGCTCAGTGTCATCTATAATAACAATGCCTATCCAATAAAGATAATTTAAACACTGACAATAATGATTGTTTATATTGAGGATTTTTTTTCCCCAAGGGGTCTCACTGTGGTAGCAGGCACTCAGTTATGAGAGATAACAGACGTGTGTTTGAGGATTTGCGCTCTAGATCCCAGGTTTCCTTTTCTCCTTCTTCTTCCTCCATCACCTCCTGGCTCAGCAACTGCAGAGTGATATCTGACAGTACCCTTAAACTCACAATGCTCCACTCCACTGAAACGCAAACACAGGAGAGTTGTACATTTGCCTGGAATCTGGCAAAACAGCAAAGGAATTTCCCAGTGTCTGAAAACTGATGATTAGATGCATTTACAACATCAATAAAGTATTAAAGTCTTTTCTAATCTCTAGGCTAAATGTAGGCAAAAGATCCCATACAATTCTTCTTTGGCTCATGATGAGTAGAGAAATGCTAAATCAGGCCTACAGTATATGTGTTGCGAGTTACACTTTAGCCGGTCTACTGAGCCAGTGGCAATACAACTCACCGTTCTTGCTAAATGCCAGAGATGCCAACGGCGGAAGGATTGAATCCACAACCTTGGACAGAGAAAAAGCAACACATTATTCCCCAACCAAGAGAAGCTCACCTAGATAGTCTTAACAATTCATATTGACAGTTACACACAATGATTCAGACAAAAAGTGAAAAAACTCGAAGGAACTCAAATTTGCATCTAAATGTGATGTCGGCTCATGCTCAATTGATCATGTAGATTCCATTAAAATAAAATGCCTTACACCAGCTATTTTTGAAAATTATAACTAGGTGTATGAGCATTACCAACTAGAATCATCTCCACAGAAATGTATGTTGCATACAGGTAGCTTAATATGAATAGCTATAGGCATTTATAATATAAAGAATTCCACTTTGAAAAATCATTGGCAATAAAATACATTAGAAAAGTGTATTTCTAAAGAAAATGTAATGTCTTTTGATTCCAAAACAAATAGTAAGTAATTCATATTTATATAAATATTATAATTGTAATTTTGCACATAATTAAGGATTGTGGAAATTTTTTCTACATAGTCATCTTGCTTATTGTGTCTACCATTTGTGTCCACACAATCAGTGACAGATAGCCCTGACTGTGAGGAATGAGGTTTAATGACTTCTGGCTTTCTGTATTTAAGATGCCTTCTCCTATTATAGGGCACCAGAGAACTGCTTCCTCTCAAAGCTTCATAATATGTTGCTCCCACCAATAGGACACTGACAAGTCATTAAAGAAGGCTCAGACAGATAGAAAACACCCACACTGCTGACCGCTGCAGTGTGAAGAGTAATTTTCTGTTGCTTGCAGTTAGTGAGTACAGTACCCCTGGCCATTTGGAAGGCTGGGCCGAGTGTTACAGGCATGCAAATATTATTCTGTAATATTATTTATTATTTTTTAAAGTGAGTTTGAAAATTATGATTCTGCCACTAAATCTGACCTGAACGTTTAAAAATGAATAACAGGCTTTCAGTGTGACTCACAGGATGATTATGATTGCTTCAGTTGGTCTGGTCTAGGCTGAGCAACATTATGTGGCAATAAAATGAAGTCAGCTAATTAATGTACTGAATGACCAAGTTATCACATATCTTCCCTGATGGAACAGTAATATTCCAGGATTCAAATTGTGGAAATATGGTTCTCGGGGCATGAGCAATAATTTTCACACATGAATGTATTCAAAGCTGAAGGCGGTCAATGAAATCGTGGACAATTTTTTTGCCATGTGTACACAAAGCCCAAAATGACACAAACACGGTTAACACTGAATTTGCCATAGTCTAGCTCAGAATCCCCTATCATCAAAAGTGTTCATTTAGGTCTTTAGGCACAGTGATAGTGAAACTATACAATAATTTGTATAAAGACAGTCAGTAGCCAAAGCCCAGTATCTAGGATAGTTTCTTACTTCCTGAATAATTAATTTGTAGCTTTAATTATGTCATTAAGATTACCAATAAATATTCAGCATCAACATTTCAGTCAGGTTGTGTAGAAGCAAAAGAAAAAAAAAATTTGTAAGATCCGGAACATCAAATTACTGTTTCATTGCTAAGTTGCATGTTTTACATGACTTAATAAAATTTTGTTAAAAATGCAATCAAGTTAGTTACATACATTTACTGTCCACTTTATTGGGAGACCCTGCACACATTCATGCAGTTATGTGGCAGAAGCACAGTATTGAAAATCCTGCAGATAAAGGTCACGATTCTGTAGGGTAAAACACCAGACCAAAGGAGAATGACCAGACAGGTTTGAACTGAGAGCAGGTGTATAGTAACTGAACCAGACTATTTTTTTTTCCAGTCTTCAACTGCCTCGTTTGAGTCTGTGCACCGATGATCGCCTCAGATTATTTTTGCAGACAGGAATGAAACTTGATGTGGTCTTCTGCTTCTTCTTTTGTAGTCCATGTGCCTGAAGACTGGTTGTTAGTGGCTTTTCTGCCCACTATGGTTGCTTATTTCTGTGATTATAGTCTTTGTCTGTTCTGGTCTGTCTGATCATTCTCCTGTGATCACAGGATATTCTTATTTTTCACATGTTTCTGTGTAAACTCCACAGAACCTATTGTGTGAAATTCCCAGGTGATTCTAAAATACTTTTAAAAAAAACTACTTATATGGTATTAATAACCCTGCTGCAGGTACATTTATGAGCATCGCAATCTTGAATTTGCGTTCTTGATCATCTGTGTGTAAACAAATTTTGCTTTGGACTTGGTGTTTGTGTGCATGTGTTTGTGTTCTGTTTTTACACATTACTCACAGTGCAGCGATAACGGCTTAGAAGGGCTGGGTGCTGAGAAATAGCCTCCACTGCTGACAGGGTATTTCTTATCAACTCCTCAGACGGTGTTGGTCCTGCATATAGCGAAGGTCAGATGACTTACTGGTAAAAATATTTATCTACTGTATTCTACTAATCATATGATTCAATATAGCAAAGTAAATATTATGTTTAATAACTGTTGCATCTACATTGCATTTGTGACAAAAAAAAACAAAAAACTTACCCACAGAATTTACCAGACTGGTCTCATTTGAATCGATAGATGTTATGTGATTCTTCCAAAAAAAATAATAAACATAAAATTCAAAAGATAAGAAGAATGACAGAAGATGAAAACACAATCTTTAACAATGGGTACATACAAATGTGAGAACCACACCTAATGTATTTAATGAATATTTCAACAAATTTGTACAATAGATTTACTCACCAGGAGCACTCCAAATTTGATGAGAAACTCCTCATTCACCACCTGAGGCCTGAAAATCTGTCAAATCAAATCATTCAGATTAGATAGAAACCTCCTTTTAATGACTTGCTATTAATACACACAGTATTTGACTGCATAAAGTCTCTCCTTCTCATCTGGTTAAAAAAAGGGAATGTCAATCATGGGGGATTGATTACTATATGTACTGGTGTTATAAGTTGATTTTATGTTGTAGCACTCTGACTCCATCAGCAATAATCATGCTATGGTTATGATGTCTCACTTTCAGTCAGTGAACTCAACTGTATGAGTTTATGCTCCAGTTACATTTACTTTTTGATTAAGATTACCTTAGATGTTAATAACTAGCTGATTCTCATTCTACAGAGACTAAATTTCAATTTCTTTGTGGAACACCAGTCTTACGGAATGAAAAACTGTCTTAATAATGCCTCATGGTACGGTAACATAACAGTCAACACTTTCTCACAACCTCCCAAGATACTGCCATGCTGCAATGAGGGATTTGGTGTGACAGAGCTGGAGGCATGCTGTGAGAAGCAAAGCTAAGGGAGCTCAGGCATGTACTTGCAGTACTGAGATAATGATAGAGGTAGAAAAGTTATGGCTGGTGAGGAGAGATAGAAGTCATGCTGCTGTCAGTTATAGATTGAAGCTTTGCACTGTGCTAGTCACAGTACAGTTGACCTGTAGTGTGACCCTAGCATCTGATGCATGCTTTTCACTGCAACAGTCCACAGATGACCAACATGAATGTAAGTATAGACATACTGTACAGTACACACGCCCACACCAATAACATAATACTATTCTCATCATCATCCCACTCACTCCCAGAAAAACACATTGGCAAGAGAAACATTTTGCCACTGCCTAAAACATCTGAAGTAGACTGAAATCATGATGTACATAAACATCTATTCCTGAGAGAGGCAGAAACATCATATTTCACTTCTGAGAGTTACAGTATATCCTGTGTGGTGTAGCAAATACTTATTGGAAGAAAATAAACAAGGCTGATAAACTGGTGATGCAAGCACAAATTGTAATTTATTAATGGAAATTTAATGGTGAAATAAAACTACACATAGTTAAACAGTTCCCTCCAAGACAAACCCCTCTGTCCCACCTCGGAACAGAAAGGCCAATTATTTTGTTTTGATCTACATGGAAATTTGGGTTTTAGATCAAAAGATGAATAACCTATAGATTGGAATTTCACCTTTCATTTTCTGACATTAATATGTAAATGTATTACACAATTTAGAATATTGCAAATTTTGTGTTCCAAGTACTGAAAATATTTATGAAATATTTCAGTTTAAAAAAAAAAACATTTTTAGAGCAGAATATTTAACAATGTGCATCTTTCATAGGAGTGTAATGGTATTTATATGGGTGAAATATTTTTTGTAGTGAAGTGAAAAATTTTGATTATGAATTTAACTTATAAAAATGTAAGGTACATTGTTTAAAGATAGTAACAGCACTATCTATAGCAAATAATACAAAAAATGCCTCTTTAGCAAATACTACAAATAATAGTACAAACATTTTTTTAACTCTTTGAACACTTCTTTTTTGACAACGTAAATGGCATGACATAAAAATGACATAAAATCCTCAATGACTTGCTGCCCGTTTCATTATGTTGAATTAAACAAAATAAAGGAGAAGATTTCCCCAAACTTTTAAAAGCCATACGCACTAAAACGAAAGCCATGGATGTCAATCATCAATAATAGAAAGTAAAGAGGTCTCGAGCTTGGTAAATTTAAAGACATTTCCAGACTTTCAGCAACCTCACTGATTTAATAATCTAACTCAAATGGGATATGTACATTTCTTTTTATATTTATGTACATTTTTGACCTCGTGTTTAAATAGATTTGATGTTGTGCTCCAAATTATTGGGGTTTTCTTCTATGTAAAATGTATCTTGTACAATCATTCTACTCCAAAAAAGATGAGTTAAACAAAGCACAACTGCACATAGATGCTAAATACAACCTGCTTTTTATTCTAACTTAATTTGTTATTAAGTTTGTTACATCATTATCATGTGCATTGCCTGGCTGAAATGGTCACTTAATTTGGAGCCTTTGGTTGGTTCATTACTGCAGTGATTAATATGTTTCAGCTGCAAAAATTATTTTAACTGATATAGTAAGTAGGTTATCACTTTCTTAACTGTCAGAAGACATACTGTATCCCTTGGCCAAATAATTTTTTTTTACTGTGTTTTAAAGATTCAATTATTAGCCTGCATCAAGCAACAAAAAAAACAAAAAACTAAGGAGACTCTGAGACTAAGGAGAACTGTCTAATATATTATGAACAGGAAGGATATTGCTGAATGATCAACTTGCGGTGGAAATTAGGACAGAAAAATGGGGTAGTGGTTAAGGCATTGGACTATGGTTCGGAAGGTCCCAGGTTCAAACCCCACGGCCACTAGGTTGCCACTGTTGGGCCCTTGAGCAAGGCCCTTAACCCTCAACTGCTGTATAACCGCAACAGATGTATAATGAGATAAAAAGTCGCTCTGGGTAAGGCCATCTGCCAAATGCCTAAATCTAAATTCATGAATGACCATGATTGCAGGTTACCTAAAGCTGCATAGTTAAAAGAAATACACAAACCTACAGTAGAAATCAGTCAGTCAGAGTAAGAAGGAAAGTGCATGAAGCAATGTACCCATCATGCAAAGTGGTCACTGTACAAGCCTCTAAAGTCAGTGTGATGACCAGGGTATCAGATCAATGTCTTTTTTTCTTTACTGAATGTACAGGCATATTCTAGAATGGCAATGCCAAGATTAAAATGTGAAAGGGGATACCTGTGAGCATGAAGAATAATTTTCACACAAGTTGGCCACCACAAAGTCCTGACCCTATCCTCATTGAAAGTCCTTGAGATGTGCTCGAGAAGATTTTATGGAGTAGTCCAATACAAGATCTCAGCTTAAAACAATGCATAAGGTCAAAACATAAGCTACAGTGAATGCACTCAGTAAACAGCTAAAAGGCTTCGTTTTGGCAGGGAGTGTAGTATACAGCTATGTAAGGAATGAAACAGTTGAGTGTGTTATAATAAAATACACAGCATGTTCATCCCTGTTTCATTTCTCTTGTATCACACAATAAAAAAAAATAAATGTATTATTGAATCAGACATCAAGGTGTCTAACTCAAACTTACATTTAATATTAATGAATGTCTCTGAAATATGTTGGTTCCTCTCATCAGTGTTATTACAAAAGATAAAGCTGCTATAAAACAGTCAGCCACTCGCCCCTCAATATTTTTGTTCTTACTTATCAATTTGCCAATGATGTATTCATTTAAAACATGTGGTGCTGGTTAATTGTACATAGTGGCATTAAACGAAACAGAGCTACACCAACCCCCAAAACACACAAACACCTACACATACTATAACAGCTTTAGCACATTTCTACAGTGCATACATACTGTATAGTGCCTTAGGGAGAAAGAGGCCAGCCAAGCCCCTGAGCTAAAGAACATCACCAGCAAATCATACCCTCCCATCTACCTCCAAATGCCGATGGACAGACAGACATATACGCAGGTATTTTCATCACAAACCATTATAGCTCTCTTTTTATAGATGTCACGCTGTACCCTGTAATAAAATAACTGCATCAGAGTGACAAGCCATTAAACCCAAATTAAAAACACTCAAGTTGTCTATGTTTATTGAGGTTGAGTCTCTGGGGCAAATCATCGCAATTAAAAATCATATTTAATCGACTCATTGGCTTACTTAGTGACATCCTATATTTAAGGTGAAGGGTGAAAGAAATTTCATGTTCAATCAGTATTAGTTGTAGCCAGTATTAAACCCATATTTTCAGTAAGTTTGAGTGTGACTGCAGAAATACAGCAGTTTGATACATGATTTTACTCTTATGCATGACAACAGACACACTGATATAGGAAAATCATCAAAAACTGACAGGTTTTTATTTTCCAATAACAGTATGTCCCAAAGTATTGTTATTTATTCTTATTTATTTTTTACAGAATAGTATACATTTTTAAATCTAATTCAATTTGCATTTAATAATATTAAATATCTGCAAGTTACTCTAGTTCCTAGAATCAGGCCACACACACACAGACAGACAGACAGACAGACAGACAGACACACACACACACACACAGACACACACACAGACACACACACAGACACACACACAGACACACACACAGACACACACGCAGACACACACATAGACACACACTCAGACACACACTCAGACACACAGACACACACAGACACACACACACAGACACACACACACAGACACACACACACAGACACACACAGACACACACACACACAGACACACACACACACAGACACACACACACACAGACACACACACACACTCAGACACACTCAGACACACTCAGACATACACAGACACACACAGACACACACACAGACACACACACAGACACACACAGACACACACACAGACACACACACACAGACACACACACAGAGACACACACAGACACACACACACACACACACAGACACACACACAGACACAGACACACACACAGACACACACACAGACACAGACACACACACAGACACACACACACACACAGACACACACACAGACACACACACAGACACACACACAGACACACACACAGACACACACACAGACACACACACAGACACACACACAGACACACACACACACAGAGACACACACAGAGACACACACAGAGACACACACAGAGACACACACAGAGACACACACAGAGACACACACAGAGACACACACACAGACACACCTGTGAGGAAAGTAGGTTCAGCACCACAACAGTCATGGGAAGGCTTTGTTTGAGCTGACGAGTCTGGGCAGCGGATGGATGCTTTCTTCCCACAATGCTCCCTAATGCTGTCAGAATGTCATCTGCAGAACACCAATAGAAACAGGGGTAGGATATCATTTCTGATTTTACAAAGCAGCAGATCTAAAAGACACAAGCCTCTTCATGTCTCATAGATGTGTGACACCCAAGTAACCATCTCAACTGATTCACAGCTAAACTTACCTGGTACAACAGAAACCTGTCTGAACTAGCTATAGGGAAGTGAAAGCACTGATTTACAGATCAATACTTGGCCCTCCTAAATACAACCAAAAAGCTAACTGACGCTTAATACTAAATCCTTATCTACAGATAAATTGTTCTTCTTCAAACTCCTCCATCTTTTCTCACATCATCACTTCCTGCCCCTCATCTCATCTCTATCATTTCTCCTTCCTGACACCTTCTCTTTTTAGTTGTAATGTGATTGATTTACCCAAGATAGCAGGCAGTTCTTGCACTGTGTGATGGATGAATAGGGACAGGCATTTTGACAGGTATTCATTGCCACTTTGTTGCTCCTTCCCTGGTGTGGCTTTCCGGGTGTCTCTCTCAATGTACATCACTAACCTGAAAGACAGTGGTCAGAAAGACATTATTATTCAGAGACACACATTCACAGAATGACACTAGCAAACGCAGAATATGCATTTAATTAATTAAACTCCATGCACTGACAGAGAACGGGACTGAAATGAGATGGTGGTAATTCAATAAAGCTTCATAGAAAATAAACAGACAACACTGTGAAATGAAATGCAATAAATAAATAAAAATATTTGGGTTTCTATACTGTACTGTACTAGACTTTAACAACACATTGATTATTGGTTATCACTTATAAAACAGCAAACTGGCGATCATTGGCACTTAAATCTCACCATGCCCAAGGGGGCCAAAAGCCATCCTGTCCAGTCTGTCCAATCCCACAGAAAAGCATGCAGCACAAATCACAGAAAAAAAAGTAATTTTTGATCAATTGACAGGTACCAGAACACCCCATCCTCCACAGCTCAAAAGGCAAAGAGCCCAAGCAATCCAATCGTAGACCCATGGGATGTGCCAGACAAACAATTCCAATCCACAACATATAGCACCAAAGGAGTGATAATCTGGTCAATCAATACATTCAGGTAGTCAGCTGACGTCATTTTTTGGCACATACTGTAACGGTGATGAGCCTAGACCTGACATGTACATCACTCTAGCATAGGATAAATATGAGCACATCAGAGCACGACTTTGTTCTCATCTTCATGCTCATGCCCTTCCCCCTCCTCTTCAAACTGAACCCTTTTCTTCCAATTAGTCTCACTAATAAGTGGTTTTCATATTTCTACTGTTGATTCATATTTCTTTTTTATCCAAACAACATTTCTTATACAAAGTTCAGCATAATCCTTCCAGGTGTTAAAAATGTGTTGGACAGTTACCTAACCAAATTCCAGTCATTGAAAATTTTCTTAGCTGTTGTCATTGCTTGATGCAGGTCAATAATCTGTCCATTCTGAAACAGTGACTTTTTACAATATAATTTAAATATTGAAACAGATTTTTAAAATAAAAGTGGACCTTAGGACCTTTCTATGAATGGATGGATGTTAGAAGTCACTGTCTCTATGTTTTAGTTTTTTAGGATAAAAATATTCACTAGCGTTCAGGCAGAACACTGTTATGTTACTGTCTAACTTAAAACACTGTACTTAATATCTATTATCTAATACCTATGATCTATCCTGGATTAAGTGTGTCTAGATGTAAAAATTAACTGGCTATGTTAAATTAAAAGAAATAATCATACGTTGTCCCAGTATTCAAAAAAAAAAAAAAGAAAAGAAAAAATAGAAGTATAAAAGTATGAAAGGAAAAAAGTATTGCAATATTTAACAGCCTAATTTATAATATAAATGCAGCTATATATAAAAATCAGCTTTAATTAATTTCTTCCTGTATCAATACTTTTTAGGTAAAAAAAATAGTCATTTTAAATAGTAAAAAACAAAAAAATATATATATATTTATTATTATGAATGTAATTTAATCCAATTCCAATGAAATGTATGAGACAACCAAATAAATTATTACAGTTGCATGCCCTTGGGTACATTACTTGTTCTTCTATCCTTCACTTACAGACATTCCTAAACAGGTAACATGTTATTTATGCCACAAACGCACTAATATGTTGGCCATTGGGTAATATTCCCTCCATTCTAATAGGCATTTATGCTGCAAAAGGCAGGGCATTATCAAGCTGTTTTAGTATCAAATGGAAACCAGAAAGTGAGAACATTCATGCATATTATAGTAACATGTCAGGATCATGTAGGCCTGCATTAGTCAGGAGGACACCAAGTCACCTGACGTAAAAAAAAAAAAATTAAATGAGGAGAGAGAACAGGAACATTCAAAGTAAATTGCTTTCAGTGTGTGCCGGGCTGGATGCAGGCAGCTCAACAGGCATGGAGATGTAATTGCAATCCTAAGGAAATTCTCTGGCATCAATGGCGAATATTGATGGAAATGCCTGACTGATGCTTCAGTGTCTACATGGCAAAGAAAAATTAATTTTCCACAGACATTTGGCTGATTGGGTACAAACACCACAGCTTTTTCTTACCAAGGCCAAATCAATAACGTTAAGGATTTCTTTCATTTAAAATCTGGAGCTTCTACTGCACTTGGCAACCATAGGCAGTGAGAAATGAGACTCAAAAACTGTTCAAGCTCTTAAACTTTTAAGTCCAATAAAGACAGCGCTACTTTCATTTTCTACAGATCATCCAAATATTAGTTGCATTTCATTTGGCTCTAAATACACTCATCCTCATCTGTCTCTGAGCACAGAGATGCTGGGCAGAATGCATCTGGACTGACTGCAGAAAGTGTAGCCAACATAGCCAAGCTAATTATGGAAGAGTTTACAAAAGTGGGGAGGAAGCTGCTCTCACTGTGGGAGATTGAGAACAGGTTTGCTCTATGCCACTGCACCAGACAGAGAAGAGTGGTGAAAGCAGAGTAAAACAACAGACAAACCAGATCTGTGTATGACAATACGCCTCAACAGTTAAACTGTTGATTTAGTTTTTATATGATCGACTCTGAAAAATAGTGTCAATTATAATTAAAAGTCACATCCTCTTATATACATTCAGTAAATACACTCTAGGAATAACAATAAACATTCCAAAGATTCCAAAGAAAGTTGAGTCATGAATATTTCTGTCCCATCAGAGAAGAAAAACTAATTAAATGGTATAACCTGGTCATTCAGTACATTCAGGTCATCAGCTGACATTTTATTGCCACATACAGTAACATTGCTGAACCTAGACCAACCGAAACAACCCCAGATCATAACACTGCATCTAGAGGCTTGTACAGTGGCCACTATGCATGATGGGTGCATCACCTCATGCACATCCATTCTTACCCTGACACACACATCACTCTAAAAATGAGTGTCTCAAGTGTCACTGCTTTGTAATACTGTAGTCAGTAGGTTTTATGCCACAGGAAGGTCTTCAGGCCAGAGAATTTTGCAATTTCTGTAGGAAGCTTTTGCCAAGCAGATGAACATGATAATTGGCAGCCTGCTGTCACGGGTTCTCTACTGACAGACTCAGGAAATCCTTTGTTCTCAGGATCATACGATATTTTAACACTGCAGCCACTATTCCTTCTTAGTTATTCATGTAGCTCTCCTTTCATAACAGACTACCACTCATCATGTACTCTAATCTACAATGACGTCTGTACAGTATGTATTATATATACAGAGAAAAAAATTTTGTCATTCAGTTAAAGCATGGTTTGACGATCTTGCTCTTGTAACTACTTGTATTACTATACTTGCTACTGGATGTTTGTGATTTCCTCTGGGAGTAATAAAGTACTGTATGTATGTATGTCGCTTGGATTATCATGGATTATTTTTCTATAATAGCACATTGTATTCCTTATTCAAACATAATAGAGGATGGTTATCAAATAAGTCATTTAGTAGTATTTTCTAAATCTTCATGCAATTTAATTAGGTATTAGAAGCCATAAGAAGTCTTGTTTGCAGTTTTCGACGAGCCATGCGGAACTGCAAACAGGACTTCTTATGGTTTTCTATCAACAATGGTTTTCTTCTTGCTACTCTTCCATAAAGGCCAGACTTGTGCATTGCATGACTGTTGGTCTATAACATAAAATCCCAATAAAACACAGTACATTCATGTTTGTGGTTGTAAGATGGCAAAATGTGGAAAAGTTCAACGGGTATGAATACTTTTGCAAGGCACTGTAGCAGCTCACACATTAAACATTGTTATCAAAATAAAATCATGTCTGAAAATCCATCAGTCAGAGTTTTTAAAAGAAAAAAAAAGATGATCCAGGTTTTCAGTAAAGGTGAAAGTTTTAAATATGATGTTTAATGTTTCAGGTTAAAAATACATATTAGTTCAACTTGTATACAATAAAGTAAATTCTTGTTTACCTGGAGTTGCAGCACAGGAGTAGCATCTCCCGATTATTCATCAGAACTTGCAGCAGCACCAGAAAGGCCTTGGCTCGGATGACTGAAGATGGACTCTCCAGAGAACGGAGTATCTTCACAACAAAATCCTGCAAGTGAGCAAAGTGAATTAAAAAATGTTGCTATTCGAGTTATATTGTTTGTCAGCACTTTGGTAGATATCATCACTTACAATATAAAGTGCTAGAGATAACTTATAAGAACCCCCAATCCACACCTGACATTTCCAGACATTAATAAGCTAAATGATATCTGCAGCAAGATTTGAGGAAGAATTTAGCAGCTTTCTCCAACTGCATACAGTAATTGTATGTGGTCAAAAAGAAAAAGGAAATCACTAAACACAGATTAAATACAATATAAAAATTGGGGTTAATTCATTTAAAACCATTAAAGTGTTACATGAATTGTAATACACCAACAGAATTTCAAGGTATACATCTTTACTCAATTAGTGGTGTCACCCTGTGCTTCACTGAAATTTAAATAGGCGACGTAACGCATGAATAAACATATGCTGCTCTGGCATTTATTTGTCAGGGGAATTAAACCAAGACATCTATAGCAATTTGTAATGCCATAATATTTAAATAAAAAAATTATTATGGCTCAGCGATCCATGTCAGGACTATGGTTTTCTGAGCTCTTCTGTATAAAATAGTCAAATAAATTCTCTTTCACTGTCAATACAAAACTATGGTAATCAGCTCAATAAAATCTCCGCAGAGGTGTAATTTTCCTGGCTTTCCATTTTCCATTGCAACTAAAACAACCCCTCGCAACAAGTATGGATGATCACTCTTGGAAAATGTTCATTCAATTGTTTAACTGTGTAGAAAAAAACTTAATCACAGACATGTCACCAAACTATTTAACATTCCAACAATTAAAAAAAAGAATAAAAAGAAAAAACTGTAGTCAATTACACCTTTGTTTTTATTTTGTGTAGCAAATATCCACACAACTGAACAATTGAATGACATGTTCCAAGAGTAGTGATTTCATACTTTTTGCCTAAGATTGTAGTCATCCATGGAATTTAAAATGCAATGTGCACATACTCCAAAACAAAAACAAAAACATTACAGACTGGACCAGAATATCATGAATGTAATATTAACTAACACAGTTTCCCAATTCATTCTTAAAAAAAAAAAAAAACATGATTAATTTGTTCCTGTTGGAAATACGTATAGTCATATGCAATATTATTGTGCATCATTTTTGTTTAGCTGACAGGCATCCTGTTTTCAGCTTCATTGGCAGTGTGTAGTTCTGACTGCTAATAAACACATTCTAGACTCCTTGAACTTTAATATAACTATAAACATTAAAAGTAGTTGTTACTTATAGAAGCATTTACAGTGTGTTCGTGTTTTTGTGACCTTGTGTGTGTGTATAAATACATACTCTGTCCTGTATTAATCTGTGTAAGTGTGCCCCGGATGCCAACATGGCGGCGAACATGGTGAGCATGTGTTGTTGTACACGGCTGATTCCTGACACCAAGCAACTGAGGATGCTGGGTAATCCAACCTTGTCAATGACACTCTGGAATGCTGTTGTTGAGTGACGTGTTATTCTACACAGCGCCTAGAATATGGGAAAAGCAGTCTGGGTAATCAATGTGGGCAATCATAGATCTGAATCACTTGATTGTCCCTAAAAACAGCTATATAAAGTGTTTTGGATTGAGAGAAACTTAAGTATAACTTACTGACATAGCACTGACACGCAGTGCATCCAGAGTCGAGTGAGTAAACAGATACCAGAGTGCAGGTCCCACTTCTGCTGTGATAAAGCCCTGAGCACACTGAGACTGTCTGCTACACACATTTTCAATGATTTTTGCTGCCATGTGGTTCACCACCAGTTCCTCCTGCATGAAATATCATGAACATATTACATCTAATTACATGCTACTTCATCAGGTATAACATTACCATTTGTACAACCTATTTTTTAAAATAATTATATCGTTCAATAAAAAAAAAAAAAACACCACTAAATTAATTCTACATGCTACCATGATTAGGAACAGTTGTTGCATATGAGGACAACAACAGGATCAACATAATTTAAAACAAAACAGCAAGTATAACACTCGACTAAGTAGGATTGCATTACTCTCTGTTGTAAAATGTTAATATAAATGCAGAAATAGTAGCTCCTAGATTTCATGCAATTACATCATCAGGAATATACTCCCGCAAAAAATAACCTGTCTTCGTGAATAAACTGCTGAACTTTTCTACACAAAGCCAAAGAACAAGGAGGCTGGTACAAATTTGTCTCTAAGTCTTCTGTCCTTGAGCATAATCTCTCCATGGCTGAAAC
Source organism: Clarias magur (assembly GCA_013621035.1). Classification (NCBI taxonomy): domain Eukaryota; kingdom Metazoa; phylum Chordata; class Actinopteri; order Siluriformes; family Clariidae; genus Clarias; species Clarias magur. The sequence goes on along the minus strand of QNUK01000291.1, from coordinate 217,653 downwards.
GAGTGGAAATTAAAGATTTTGCAGCATTCAGCAATCAGCTAGTGCCCTGAAAAAGGAAAATATTACAATGTGGAAAATCACTGAGGCACATTTATTCCGTTGCCTATTCTGATGCTGATGCCTGCTTACTCTGCAATAGCACCAGCAAATCTGGTCTCAGTGGAAAGGTCAGTTTATAAATATGCCTCATCAGAACACTAAAAACACACATGTATAGTGTATCATATGAATGCAATACTAATGTGTTAAGGGCAAGGACTGTCTAAGAAAGATGCACCCAGAGTTGCTGCTTTACCTCTGGCCCACTCTGTTCTTTGGAGAGGTTAGAGTGATACTTTAGAGCTGATGCTGGGAAGCAGTGCAGAGAAAATGATTGACAGCCTGCTGGAGGTTAAGTTTGGAACAGGGATGTGAAGCAGGCACTTTTTCTTTCTAGTACATCTTTTTTGTTGTTATTGTTGGTAAAAGTGGGACTTAAATAAAATAAAACTCTACTCTTAAATACAAGGTTACTTTATTAAAAAATATATATTCTGAGGAAGGTCTGGGCATACAGTGGCATATAAACAGCCTGCACGCCTTTGTACTATGCATACATGAGGGCTTTAAGGATTCTCTCACTGGAATAATGCAAAATTCCTTAACATGATACGGCCAGATTGTCTCATAGACTAAAATTCAACAACCATTTACCATTAGTTTTAAATAATTATATAAATGTACAGTTAATATTCCTCTTAATATATAAAATTTATAAAGGCATACAAGACACATTCAAATCTCAAACATCACCTACATTTGAGAGGCTGCTAGACTAACCCATAATGTCAGATCTTGGGGTTACATAATGCACACTTGCACCTTTTCAGCATTTCAGCCCTACTTTAGCCCAAGGCCATGTTCAAGCCAAAGTTTACCAGTATTATGTATTTCCTCCCAATTTCATATCCACAGGATCAGCATTCCTGTGTGCTATTACACTCCAAAAAGTAAGAGGAGGTGAGACATCTATTTGAAGTCACCTATACATATTATAAAACAATGCAATCATCTATTGACACTCAATGTAAGGCTTATTTATCATGAGCTATTTTTATTTCGTTAATATCACAAGTTAGCTCATGTTTTGCTTATAATAAGCCTTGACATATTAAAGTGAGTACAAACTACTGTACATGTTTCATTACAAGAAAGTAATTAATTAAGTAATCAGAATAGAATCAGTAATTAAGTAATTAATTTGACTGAGCAAATTGGTCAAAATGTAGTAACTGTTACTGCACTGTCTTTGCAGCCATTTGTGTTATTCACTCATTCATTTATTCATCTTCTTTATTCATTTATTCAGTTTGTGCTAAGCAGAGTCGTGGGGAATCCTGGAATCTATTCCAGGAAAAACGGACACAAAGTGGGAACACAACCTGGATACCAGTCCACGACAGGGCACACCGCACGTACGTACATTCATAATTAGTAGCAATAAGTAGCATAGTGTCATCTTATACAAAGCAAGAAGGATAATGCTAAAAATAATCAAACAATTAGGCATTTGGAGAGCTGTATGCAAAGCCTAGAGCTGTGCCAAAGTTAAGTTGGAGAAAACTATCTGGCAAAAATGCTTCTCATTGCCTGAAGTCACAGGTTAAGTTTTTCACTTAATGTTAAATGTGAGTTTCTGTAAGAATTTCACGAGTTAAACGTTTCACCTATTGGCCGCTCAAGCATTGAAATGAGAAAGTCATTACATTTATGACAACTTTAAGAATATCCACCCAAAGGCAATGGTACTCCTACAAACTCAACAAAAGCAAAGCAGTGGGTTACATTTGGGCACTAAAGTGCGAGAGAGCAAATGTTGATAGTTACAGTACTGACAGGCTAGCAGTCAAAGAATTGGCAGCAGCTGAACCAGTACTTGAACATATCAATCAAGTCAAAAGATTTTTTTAAACTAAGGAAATAACTGTACAATTTTAGAGCATATTAAATCCATGAAGTGTGTTTTTACTAAAAGCCTATGTGCAGACTTTTTCTCTTTATCCCTTAACCAGCTATAGCAGATATTCTTTCTAGGATTCCCCCAATCATCCCCTGAAAATAATGTAATAACCAACAATTCTACAATATCCAGAGAATTATATGTCAGAGCACAACTGTGTGTGTGTGTGTGTGTGTGTGTGTGTGTGTGTGTGTGTGTGTGTGTGTGTGTGTGTGTGTGTGTGTGTGTGTGAGTGTGAGAGAGAGTAAGAGATGGAGAAGAGAGAGAAAGAGCGAGGGAGAGATTTTTGGGTAAACTGCTGTGAGCTCTATAACATGGTGTGTGCAGCCAGGGCTGAAGACAGCCTACAGTATGTTCTACTATACAACAGCACAGTCTGTTAACCACTGTTAAGGTGATAAGCAGAAACATTACTGGAAAATGCTGCTGCTGGTGCGTTAAGCAAGTATGACAGCGCTGACTGGTGACTAAGTCTGCCATGTTCCCTTAATTTGCGGCTGGCAAACAATGCCTGTAGGGGCTGCAGACGGTTCATTATCACGGAGAACCCCCAACACATACACACCATTCTGAGGACAGCATGGCAGTCTTACCCCTTCCCGAAGGCACCTCATTAACACAGTGTAGGTGGCAGCAGGAACGACCCACAATCCTCCTGGGTGCTCCTTCTTTTCCTCCTGCAGGAAAGAAAGAGATACAATAGAGAGAGAGAGAGAGAGAGAGAGAGAGAGAGAGAAGAGATACAAGTAGGGGGGGGGGTGGAGAACACCGACTCATTTCATTGGGGGAACAATTAAATGTGGTGGGAAGCAGCCACCATCATAATTAGGCAAAATAAACCAACTTCACAGACAACTGTATTGCTTTACACTGCCAGCTCTGGTGGAAGTAAGAGAAGCAGCATACAGTACAAAAAATGGAGTTTGTCAATTAGCAGAGAAAAGCTGCATAAACACTCCAGACCAAGTAGCATCCAAAACATACTCAATTTTTGCTGCAAAAACACTGACAGGCTATAAACATAACCAGTACGCAAAGGCAGCATTATCATCTCATCCAAGCCCTATTGTTTTTTTTTTATTTTTTATTTAGAGCAAACTGTGATGTGCATGGCTATGTATGTGACAAAATGTGAATGTTGAATTTATTTTAAATTATTGCTAATTGACGCAATTTAGTTTTTTTCCCCTGTTTATCCCCAATCTCCATTTGTGTGTTTTGAAATAAATGCTTCCTCAATGAAGTGGGTGAACAACAGCATTGTGAAATATCATTTCAAACAGACTGGAGCAATTGTGCTTTGAAAACTTATTTTAGTTCAAAAGTATACTTGTAATATCCGCCTTCACTGTTACTCAAAACCCAATGCAAAAATTATATTTTCCCAAAACCACTGGACATTCTGACCTCTATATCTTTCTTTACAGTGACTTTATTTATATTGTATTTAATACAAATAAAATCTAAACAAAATCACAGACTCACCAAATGTATTGTAGCATGTTAGGTGATTATATATTCCAGTCAGTCTTGTCCTCTCTTCTAAACTTCTCTGAAGCATATCTTAGACATTTCATAGAATTTCACAGAATATATGCACTTCCATTTATTCATTTATGGTAAATTTGGGCACTAAAATATTATTGTGACATCTACAAATTGAATCTAATTGTATGTGGTTGCCCAGTGGTGAACTGGGCAAATTGCGAAGTTTTTGGCCGAAACTGTGTTTTAGCAGTAAATCCCTGGCAGCAGCAAAAGCTTTAAGTTTTGTAAGCGGATCAGTTGGATCAGTTTGAGTTCTGGGGAATTTAGAGGCCAAGTCAACATCTCAAACACTTTAGGTTTCTCAAACCATGCCTGAACAATTCTTACAGCATTTCAGAGGACATTCTGATGAAGGAGGCCCCTGCTATTAGGGAATACCATTACCATGAAGGAGGTTTCTTGCTCTGTTTAGGAGTGGCAAAGTAACATCCTATGAATGTCAGTACCCAAGGCTAAATTGGTTGAAAAGTTGGTACCTTTTAGAGTAACAAGGAATTTAGTATGGATGGGAATCACACAATACACCCAAATACAATTTTATCACCAAGATGCTTATTAGATTAATATTGTACCTCTGTAAGTTTCATAATTTTATAAAAACCCTAACTCGATATAATTTTTTTACCAATTATATTAAGATTTTAAGACCTTGAACCTTAAAAGAAAAACCAAAGAAAGGTATTATACAGTGGAACCTCGGATTGCGAGTAACGTGGTTTATGAGTGTTCCGCAAACCAAGCAAAGATTTTTAATAAATTTTTAATCGGAAACCGAGCAAGTATTAGTTTGAGCGCAGAGTATCATGTATCACGCATGCGACTCTTATTTTGACACCGAGCGTCAGTCTCTCACCTTTTCACCCCCCCCCCCCAACGGCTTCGCAAACACACAGAAACTCTGCTCTGTCGCGATTCTTTTCAAAGGTAAGGTGCTGGTTCATTTGTTTTGTTTTTGTTATGTTTTTTTACTTTACAGCAGTGATTCTCTTAGTATGCGCTCACGCCAGGTCAGAGAGATTTCTTTTTTCCCTGTTAAAACGGTCTTTCCGTTGTGTGTGTGAGTGTGTGTGTGTGTGTTTGTTGTGAAACTTAAAAAGCAAGGTGGGGAGAGGGAGGAGGAGTGTTACTGTGTAAAACGTGGCGAGGGAAGGGGTTAATTCCACACACACACACACACACACACACACACACACACACACACACACACACACACACACACACAGCGCCTGCACGCACCAACGGAAACACTTATCTGTCAATTTATTTGTACTTTTTTTTTAAAGGTAAAGTGCAGATTAATTTGTTTTATTTTTATTTTATAGATTGTATTAATTATTTTTATGTATTTATTTTTTGGGGCTGTGGAACGAATAATTTGAGTTTTCATTATTTCCTATGGGAAATGATGATTTGGTTTACAAGTGTTTTGGAACACGAGTCCACTTCCGGGACGAATTATGCTCGCAATCCAAGGTTCCACTGTACTAATATTTTCTTATATATGCTTTATTCAACAGCTTCACAACTGTTATTAATGAGGATGCTACTCTGCCAGTCACTGGCCACAATATTGGGGTAACTCTGGACAATCAAATCACTCAAGTGCTTGTTCAGTCCTTTGTTACAGTATTTCAATATTGGACAACTGCCACTAACTCTTGGCAGGACTGCCCCTGTCCACCATACTGTACATCCTCTGCAGCTGATTCAGAATGCAGCTACACATCTTGTTTTCAACGTTGTTTTTAAGTTCTCCGACAACATCCCTTCAGAATTTCCACTAGCTGCACTGGCTTCAGTAGCTGCCCGCAAGAAATCAAAACACTGATGCTTTCCTACAAAGCTAAAAATGGCCTGGCACCCACTTATCTCATTGCTCTACACCACTTTCCGTCCAATCCTCCAGCACTGCTCGGCTAATCCCACCATAGCTCTGTGATCGAGGAAGACCTAGACTGTTTTCTAGCACGTACTGTAGGTGGAATGAACGACAACTGAAACATATCTGTTTATTCAATATTTGGGTTAAAAACTATATATATATATATATATATATATATATATATATATTTTTTTTTTTTTTTTTTTTTAAATAAATAAACAATTCACTCCTACCATACATTTTTTGTACTGTATTCTGCTTCTCTTACTTCCACCAGAGCTGGCAGTGTAAAGCAATAGAGTTGCCTGTGAAGTTGGTTTACTCTGTGGGAAAAGTTCAGGGTACCACTGGCAGGATTATAAAGAAAGTGATGTTTTACCACTTCATACAGTATGTAACAGTAAATAAGGCGTGGGTTTAAAGATCAATTCGTGTGCAGAGTTTGGAGAAAAAGGCTGATCGGAAGCTTTTTAATAGCACAACTTTTAATAATGTAACATCATAAAAATACAGTCTGTTCAGCCACTCCGAAGCTTTAGCACAAAATCGATTATGTCCAATGTGATTAGTCATGGCTGATCTAGCTGAAATTTAAGTCACAGACTGATCAACCAGTGCATAGTTATTATACATGTAATAAGTCATTTAAAAAATCGATTTTGGAGTCGATGTGGCGATACAAGAATCTGCACACAGAAGAACTGTGATTCATAACTCTCTCATCTCTAGTATTTAGCACAATTGTAATTCTTTTCTTTCCATGCAACTGGCCATATGGCTAGAACTACAAATTCTATGAGGGTATTTGGCTTCAGTTACTTTCACTGTACCCATATTTCGGGTGACAAATTTCACGGCTGGTGTGCAGCGGTCACTGTAGTTATATGCACCTCAATTTTGATTTAAAAATCCAAACCATCCCTCTAACCTTTTTAACAATTTGTGCTAAAGAAGTTCTTCTGTGGGATCAGACCAGACGTCACACCCCAGTTGTGGCAATGAGCAATTGGTCCACCCGTTATTGGATAACCAGTTGTCCTTCCTTGGACCAACTTTTGTACAGTAGGTACCAATTACTGCATACCAGGAACAACCCACAAGGCCTGCTGTTTTGGAGATGCTCTGACCTAGTCTTCTGCCACAATTAGGCCCTTGTCAAAGTCACTCAGCTCCATACATTTGCTTATTTTGCCTGCTGTTTCAGTTCGGTGACACTCAAACTTAAGAGAACCATAAATATTCATCACCAAAACTATGTGTGTAAATTTTTTTTTTTACTTTTTAATCCTAAACATAAACACATGCTACACTTCTGTAACTGGAAGTCCATTCAAGTAAACCAAAACCTGTCAATTTGTGTACTAATGACCATCAAAGTAGACTTTGTGATGTCCTATTAACTTAGCCTCTTCTCTTGATATTCAAATCAGTCTTTCTGATTTTCAGAGACAAAAAGAACAAAACTAAATAAATAAAGTAAAATAAAGGCACTCAAATATCTCAGCCTCCATGATCTATTTTCTGAGAATGTAAATAATAACAACCACAACCAATAAAAATCTCCCCTTTTTTTTTTTTTTACAAACTAGATGAGCGCTTAACTAGTAATGAACACAGGTGTTTAAAACATTCTAATCTGGACTTAAAAGCTATACACTGCTTAATCACAGCACTAACAGCACCACCATTTAAACTGAACAACAGTGATTATTAATTATACATCAGTAAACTGGTGACAGGATCATGGACACCAAAGGTTCATTAATGTCTGAGGGGACCAAAGCCCAGAAATAGCTGAAAAAAGTCAACACTGGCAATGGCAGAAATGTATCAGAACACACAGCGCATGATAGCCTGCCTCATATGCAGATAGCCAGGCAGAGAGTTCAAGGTTGTTGATCCAGCCTCCAAATTCCCCTGATATTAGTCAGATCGAGCATTCATGAACTTTTCTGGACAAATGGAAGTGTCTTATCCAAGAAGGCCTCTCACCCCAGACCCACAGCACCCAAAGGATCTGCTGCTAATGTCCTAGTGGCAGACGCTGCAGGGCAAGCAAGAGGTATTGTAGAGTAATGTCTTGAGGGGCCATGGCTTCCCAAGTGACACAAGGGGAACCTAAAGAATATTTGGCTTAGTGTTTTGGGTTTTAATGTTGGCTGACTGGTGTATATTGCTCACCAAGAGAGTCAGTTGTTTTATATGTTCATATTTATACAGTGTATTGTATTACTATAGTTAATAATATTATAACCTGTGTCAAGCTTGTATGTGCAGACTGAAAGATGTCAGAATGAAAGAAGTGGCGACCCCTTGCCGGGAGCAGCCGAAACATCAACAACATAACTATATATGAACAAGACCTAAAAGAAACTTCTAACTAAAAATATATTAGTAAAAACAGCATTAAAGCAATATTCTGTCTCAGGCTGAAATTTGCAGAAAATTCTGGACTAGATACTTGAAGAAAATGTTTGACCGATCCTATTCTGTAGACCGATCTTATTGTGAGATCCTCAAGAAACTTGAATGACTCATTTACTCTTCAATTACTAGATAAGTGGCTACAGTAGTAAAACTGTAATAACACTCTTGTTTTTAAATAATTAAAATATATAAGTAAACATGTTGCAGATGGACAGCAATATTTATTAATTAATAGGGATAGGAATCACCAGGGACCAGGCAATATATCACAATACCTAGGTGCTGATTTAATTCGTATTGCGATTCTGTTAGTTTTTTGTTTAGTTTTTTTTTAGATCTTCATACAAGTCTAAACAAACACAGAAAATAATTTCCAGGATGCTGTGGTGCCTGCCGATGTGTGAATAGAGTGTGCCACCTTTAGGATAATAGACGAATGGCAACATTTCATTCCCTCAAATACAAACATATAAATTCAGAAATTATTTTGAAGTTACTGTGGTGATGAATTAATTGCTACACAAAAGAATTGCGATAGGTCACTGAATAGATTTTTCCCAATCTCTAATAATGAATAAATATTTATTCAACAATTAAATTGTGCTAAACTTCTTATAAACAATCATAATGCCTATGGCGAGATTCGCAAATTAAAAAATTTGAAGTGTAACAAATCTAACCTCATACAAGTTTGATAACAGATTTACAATTCCTTTTTTTTTAAGTGGTTTTAAATATTGTCTACCAGTGAGCCTTTTAACACTGACCTTAATATTTTCAATCACCTCACAAAATGGCTTTATTTATTTATTTACTTCTTTTTCCCCTCATGCACCTTTCCTAATTTTTCTACCATGCCCCTTTAATAGCTCAATATGTTTCTTTACTGGTATTTGAAACAAAGGACTTGTCAGGGATAACCCCTAGAGGGCGCCAAAGCGCCCTTTGTTTATGTTTGTAGTTCCTTTTGTTTAAACTTCTGTTCCCATGGGGCAACTCGGTCAGGTGACCAGGGGGCGCTCACCTGAGTCGAGTTAGTGATTAGTTTTATTATAAATAGTTTGGTTTCTTTGAGTTTCTTGTCTTGCGTCTGTTGATTTACCTCGTTAATGTCTGTGTTCAGTTCGTGGTTATTCTATACGTGTTTAGTTTCAGTTTAGTTGCACCGCGCCGCCGAGGACAGCGAGCTTCCTCTTCCTCCGCCGCCGCCTTCATGCGCCGCTGAGGATCACGAGCTCCATCCTCTTCCTCCGCCGCCGCCTTCATGCGCCGCCGAGGACAGCGAGCTTCCTCTTCCTCCGCCGCCGCCTTCATGCGCCGCCGAGGATCACGAGCTCCATCCTCTTCCTCCGCCGTCGCCTTCATGCGCCGCCGAGGACAGCGAGCTTCCTCTTCCTCCGCCGCCGCCTTCATGCGCCGCCGAGGACAGCGAGCTTCCTCTTCCGCCGCCGTCATGCGCCTCCGAGGACAGCGAGCTTCCTCTTCCGCCGCCGTCATGCGCCTCCGAGGACAGCGAGCTTCCTCTTCCGCCGCCGTCATGCGCCTCCGAGGACAGCGAGCTTCCTCTTCCGCCGCCGTCATGCGCCTCCGAGGACAGCGAGCTTCCTCTTCCGCCGCCGTCATGCGCCTCCGAGGACAGCGAGCTTCCTCTTCCGCCGCCGTCATGCGCCGCTGAGGACAGTGAGCTTCCTCTTCCTCCGCCGCCGCCGTCATGCGCCACCGAGGACAGCGAGCTTCCTCTTCCTCCGCCGCCGCCTTCATGCGCCGCCGAGGACAGCGAGCTTCCTCCGCCGCTGCCTTCATGCGCCGCCGAGGTCGTCGAGCTTCCTCCGCCGCTGCCGCCCTGCGTCAATGAGGACGGCGAGCCTCTTCTGTCTCCGCCGCCCTGCATCAATGAGGACGGCGAGCCTCTTCTGCCTCCGCCGCCCTGCGTCACTGAGGAAGGCGAGCATCCACTGCCTTCGCCACCCTGCGTCACCGAGGACGGCGAGCATCCACTGCCTTCGCCGCCCTGCGTCACCGAGGACGGCGAGCTTCCTCCGTCTCCGCCGCCCTGCGTCAACGGGGGCATGAAGCCACCTGGCCCACGGGGCATAGGTGCCAGCCTCTGGGTGAGAGGGGCAGACATTGGACCCTGGGGGGGATGCCCTGGACCTCCTGTGGCGCCCCGGAGTTGCGCCCTTTGAGGGGGGGTTATGTCAGGGATAACCCCTAGAGGGCGCCAAAGCGCACTTTGTTTTTGTTTGTAGTTCCTTTTATTTAAACTTCTGTTCCCATGGGGCAACTCGGTCAGGTGACCAAGGGGCGCTCACCTGAGCCGAGTTGGTGATTAGTTTTATTATAAATAGTTTGGTTTCTTTGAGTTTCTTGTCTTGCGTCTGTTGATTTACCTCGTTAATGTCTGTGTTCAGTTCGTGGTTATTCTATACGTGTTTAGTTTCAGTTTCATTTAAAGTATATCTGTTTTGTTAATTTCCCTGTTTTTGTGTTTATAATCAATAAACATCATTTCCCTGAACCACCTGGATCCTTGCAATTATGCCTCGCACTCAGAAACGTGACAGGACTGGTATTGCACCATCTCTAGATATTAGTAAACTAGTATACATACAGTAACTGAAGAGTTGTTATCTCTGTATGTTATGTGGTAAGGGGTAGCTCAGTGGACAAGGCATTACACTACTGACTGTAAGGTGACAAAGCCCACCACCACCAATTTGCTGGGCCCATGAACAGTCCCTTTACCCTCAATTCCTCATATGTATAATAAAAATGGATAATAGAAAAACATTAGGACCACCCTCCCCCCAAAAACAAGAAAAATAGAAAATCAGTAAACACTTGTACAAATTATGACAATAGACTCAGACAACCTCTCTGATAACTTTTACCTGAGTAGCAATGAGATATAGGAGCTCCCCCAGTGGTGGCAGAAGGCACTGCTTCAGCTTGCTGTTCCTGAAGTTCTCACGAATAAGCTCTGTGAACATGGAAACTGCCTGTGGAGTAACAAAAATAAATAAATAAAAGAAAGCGCAGTATATTAACCAACTTGGATAGCCAAAACTACCTTTCTCTAAGCTAATAGCTTGTGAGATTAATATGGGAATATACACTATATTGCCCTAAGTGTTTGCTCTCCTGTCTTCAAACACTTATGAACTTAAGAAACATCCTATTCTTAATTTTAGGAGTACGTTTATGTGAATTTTTGACCATTCCTCCAGACGCACATTTGTGAGGTCAGACACTAATGTTGTATGAGAAGACCTGGCTCGCGGTCACTGCTCTACTTCACCCCAAAGGTGTTCATTCAGGCTGAGGTCAGGACTCTCTGCAAGCCAGTCAAGTTCTTCCACACCAAACTCGCTCATCCATGTCTTTATGGACCTTGCTTTGTGTGCAGTCATGCTGGAACAGGAGGCGGCCAAACTGTTCCCACAAATTTGGGAGCATAAAATTGTCGAAAATATCTTGGTATGCTGCAGCATTAAGAGTTCCTTTCACTGGAAGTAAGGGGCCGAGCCCAATGACTGAAAAACAACACCACTCCAGCTCCAACATGACATGAATCAGAGATGCTACAGTGACCCCTGCTGGCATTTATTTCCATTAACCACAAGGATTCGACAGGCATCAGAATGAAGAATCAGATGAAGAATGAAGATAAACAGTGATAATAATTTTTGTTCGAAAGCTACCACATACAAAGCAGACATGTCTTTAACCAAAATGCCTGTCTTTCTTTCAACTCTTATTAAACAAATTCCCTCCAGAATAATTTCAAAACAATAACAACACACCTTGCTCAATTATAATGTATTATTAGGTAATAATTGCCACATAGTTATGCTAGAACTGCAACTTATTCAAGGGGTCATTTATTATTTTATTTTGACCAGCCTAATACACCATCGTATCCAGCATCGCCATCGTGCACACACACACACACACACACACACACACACACACACACACACACACACACACATACAAAATATTACACCATATTATAGAATTATAATATGCTAGATTATTAATTGTTATGAATAATTAATTGCTGTGAAAAATAAATACTACTAATGCAAATGTTGTCTTGCTCTAATAAAGTATATGTGGGCTAAGGGATGTTGTGCATAAAAAGAAATTATAGCATTTCAGTTGCACTTGTTTAAAAAAGAAAAATGCCATATTGCCCACCTCCTAGAAAGATCAAATTACAAAAAAAAAAATTATCAATTAAAAATAAATCTAAGCAGAATGGTATTCAAAGAACAAGATGAAGTTCTTTCATATTGTAGCTGAAAAATATGCAAATCGAACTCACTTCTATGACAAGAACGTCCTCTCTGAGGTCTGTACTGTGACAGGCCAACAGACCGATGATTCTCATCACTTTAGTCTTCCTGAAGGAAACACAATATTTTCTATTCACAAAATAATATATTGTAAAATTCACAGTCAGCTTTATAAATATGATCATGTTCTGTGGATACACACAGATTGTATTAGGAAAACCAATAAATATATAGTCCTGAAAACCCTGTGTATGTGAAACTAACAATCATATACAGTAACTGTTGTCATGATAATGCTTCAAAAATCACATCACAATGCAGCATTAAAAAAAATGCAGCTTGGGACATGGCAAGTGGGTCACAGCACTGATTACATCCAACTTTATGCAGAATTCCACACACACACACACACACACACACACACACACACACACACACACTCGCTCGCTCGCTCGCTCACTCGCAATTAAAAAAGAGACATGTAAATTAAGTCCTATATAAAATAAATAGACATTAAACCTCACATGGTGCTATGTCTTCATAAAATTTTGCACAAAATGCAAAAAAAAATAAAAATAAAAAAAATAAAAAATATAAACTCAAAAATGACGCACTGACGCAAACAAGTTCTGAACGGTTCCCAGATGTGCTCGTAATGCCGCTTGGTTTGTTTGATTATATGCTGAAAATGTTTCGTATGCCGAGGAAATTTTTTCGTTCTTAAGGCAAAAATTTGAGGTGGGACGTTCACATCTGCAACTCCAATACACAGCACAAACCTAACTATTTCCTTGAAATGTATCAATAGGGAATGTTCCGTGCACATCATCATACTCACATATCCCAGTTAGGGGCCTGTCGCAGCTGCTGGATCAACACCGGAAACTGGGGGGGAATCGAGGAATTGAAAGAAATGTTAGCTTCATGTATGATCCACTGAAATCAATTCATCCACCTCATTATATCAAAAGTAAAGATGCTTTTCTGGTAAATAAGAATAACTAATATAACAGTAATCTAGCGTTTTCTCCCCCTTAAGATAGACACGGCTACACAGCTACATACAGTATTTCACCATATATAGACAGAGCGTGTGGAAGACACACTTTTTTCCTCCATGTGAAAAGAAATAATATTTGTGTAGTCCAGTAGAGATTAACACACATTCACATTGCATCATGTGCAAAAAAGGTTATAAATTAATACTAATAATAATCTGAAAAGTCATACTGTGATAGTGATGAGCAGATCGACAATCTAATCTGCAGCAAATTTACTCACCAGAAGCATTAAATAATGAGTGAGGTCAATGACATATTATCCAAAGAGGGAAATAATGTCAATATTTACAAAGCGTTTAAATCTGAATCATGTTTAATCATGTTGCATTTTTTATATTTATAAGAACACTCTTAAGGCTAACACTCATGATTAATGCAGAATTGCCACACAAGAGGCAGAAACAGAAAGATAGAATCCTTTTGTATTAATATTGTTTGTTTTTTGTACTTTATCTACTTTTTGTTATTATTATTATTATTATTATTATTATTATTATAGTAGTAGCAGTAGTAGTAATAATAGTAGTATTAGTAGCACTGCTTTTAGCTTTTCTTTCTTTTCCAGTAGTTTTCATCATTAGTGTCACTTTGCAGAGTTACAGTAAATGAATGTGTGTGTGTGTGTGTGTGTGTGTGTGTGTGTGTGTGTGTGTGTGTGTGTGTGTGTGTGTGTGTGTGTGTGTGTTTGTGTAGATGAGATAAGGGCATGTAAAATACTAAACTGAGGGGCAGTATGAGAGCAACCAGAGTGCTTTCACATTCATTTATAGCCCAGCGGCACGCAAATTATTAAAGACTGATTAAAGACTGTTGGTTGTATAACTGTTACTAAAAAATTATAATATTATTAAAATGCTATGGACATTTTTAATGTATTATTTTTTATACATTTGCAGTGACTATATGTACTGCCCCATCACCAGGGAATGTTGTATCTCAGTTGACCCTATGCTGTATCTCAGTTGACCCTATGCTTTCACCCCACCTATGGATAAATGGATGAACGTTCTTTTTTTTAAGCATCTCTACCACTGGCACTTGTTCCAATAGTTAGACACTGACTGGAATCTGTCTCACTCATAAGAGGTATTGAGTAAAAGATTTTACTACAGTATGTGTGATATGGACTCAAACACTGCTTACCAGCTGGGAATGCATTAAGAGAGTGGCTGTGTCTCTGTGGCCACAAACACAGCACAGATAGCAGAGTAGATTCAGTTTGGCACGTGTTGATGTGGTGGCTCCAGATCCAACTTTTTCCATTGACTCCAGAACAGCACATACCTGCTGCAGGAATGCAGCCCATTCACCTGAGCTCAGGCATGCCAAACGCTCAACTACATACACAAAGCAGGAGAGGAAGCAAAGGACTGACAGTTAGTAATTAGCATCTCAATCAAGACTGCTTAACAAAACTCTAAAAAATAAATAAATAAATAAATACAAAGTTTACCTGAATATGCTGATACACACAGTGTTTTGGAGTCAAATCGAACAGGAGACGTTTTCAGAATCTGAGAAAACAAGACAAATAGCTGGAGTTTTAACATTATCACTTGAGATTTTCACATCTTTAAGCCTAGATTGTCACTCACCTTTGGGTTGTCCATAATAGGAGTCACAGTCAAATCTGATTCAGTGTATAAGAGCTCTTTAATGCAGGCTCCTGCATGATGCTGCAAATCTTCCAAAACACTGCGGTCCTAAGATACATAACACACCAAATTTAGGGAGCTATAATATATGGGTAGCTGACAAATAGGGGGTAAAAAATGAAGGAAAAAATGCTTAGATTCATGTAGTGTGACATCTGGTACTTAAGAAAATATAAGCAGCCACTAAACTTGATTTAGATTTTTCAATGTTTTTTTTTTAAACATTTTTCACTAAGTATGTGGGACAAAAAATAAGAAAAGAATTGTAATTGTATACAGATAACATGAGATTTCAATATTTATTTACACTTAGAGTAACTTATTAAATATGAATGTTGAACTTGTTAGACTTCCAATAAATGTGAGTCAAACTTTTGTTAACTGTTGAAATTTATATCATTTTTAATGAAATCTTATTGAAAATATATTTTATCTCCCCTTATCACGTTATTTGTTAGGTTTTTTTTATGTGTGCCACACGAAAAGACAATTTGTCACACTAAAGGACAGAAATTGCAGTTGAAATGAAAGTATTAAAGTCTTAAAAAAACAAATAATAATAATAATAATAAATTCTCATCAACAAAATTCATACTCCACTAGAGCTTCTGCGGGTAATTTAGCCACTGCCTCTAGATACAACATTTCTGGAGACATTGGGATTGTGTGTAAAATAGCACTGAGCTCCTCTTCTCTTGCCCTGTATCTTTTTTTTTGGACCCTCGCTGCTTTTTGTGTAACTTATTCTCAGCAAGTTGATATTGAATGTTTCCATTCTCCCCTCAGCCTAGAGAGGTCTAGAGTCTAGAGCCTCTCTGCTGTTTGGCACCACTAAACATGATCAGTGCTTGAAATATATTCATTAAGGCATGTGAGTGATTTCTTTTTTTAAGTAGTATTTACGTTCTTCGCTGTTCTCTTAGGAGCTCCTCCTTTCTGCATGGATCACCGTTAATTCTCTCCCTGTATTTCCTCATTCTCTCTCCCACTCATATCTCACCCTGAATTCTTTTCGTCTCAAAAAAAAAAAGAAAAGAAAAAGAAAACAGAAAGTGAAATGTGTTTTATATATATTTTATGACACACAGGTTGAGCAAAAACAGCAAAATTCTTGTATTTAATCTCATTGAGAATGGTCAGGAAAGAAAATGGGATAGACTAATTTTATTGAATTTGAATTATTTATCATAGCATTGAGCCCCTAAAGGCACATGGGTGGAAAAAAACAC
Source organism: Clarias magur (assembly GCA_013621035.1). Lineage (NCBI taxonomy): Eukaryota > Metazoa > Chordata > Actinopteri > Siluriformes > Clariidae > Clarias > Clarias magur. The sequence continues at coordinate 201,554 of QNUK01000291.1, read as the reverse complement.
ATTGAAAACAAACAAATTCACCTAATAAATAAATAAAGAAAAAAAAATGCGGGGAAAATTGAATGTTTGTGAGATCTCGTCAGCATTCCGCGAGATATTGCCAATATTTTGCGAGATTTTGCGAACAGACTATGTAACTCATACTTCAGTGTTAAGGTGCGTTCCAAACGGACTGAAGTACCCTGCGAAGTATACTACACAGGGTGTTCAGCCAAGTTAAGCGTGATTCCAAACCGCAGGGAGCAAAAATGTTCAGTTCAAAGGAACCTTCGAACATTGTAGGGAACGAATGAACAACAGGGCTTCACTTGGCCGGAAAAGAGAATGAAAAAAAATGCAACGTGAAAAAAAAATGGAGCTCGAAAAATGATTTTTATACATATTATCATTATCGAGGACTACACCTTATTAAAAGGATACAAAAATGTGCATTTTAAGTTGATCAGGAAATCCTTAGTATTATATAGGTTTGTAATCAGTAAAAAAAAAAACTGTACATCTTTAATCAATTATTGTTATAATTAATCGATAATTTATTTACAAGTTATACACGTTTCTATAGCATGTGTTATAATCGTATCAGTTTTTGTTTCAATGAATATTCTATATTTAATGTACTGTACGTAGTGTGAAATTTTCACGGCAGCAGCGACGGGTATTCAAGGGGCTTATGTTACCATGGTGTGTGCAGGGTGTTCCGAATGGTTGAGTTTTGACATTCCCTGCAAATGGAGCAGGGAGTGGGAGCACCCTGTGAAGTAGACTTCGGAATGGAATGCAGCTTCAGTCTTTCAGCAAAAAAAACTGACCCTTCAACATTACAGTTTTAGGCCAGCAGGTGGCAGTAATGCCTAAAAAGCTGCCTGCCAAACTTGATTCTTGACCAGTCAGGGGCACTGTAATGCACCTTAAAGCTGGCTGGCATCCGCTAAAAAAAAAAAATCAAAGGCAGAAGAAACTAGACCGCTACTGCTTCCATGTGAAGTGTACTTCACAGGATGCTCATACTCCCTACTCCCTGCTCCGCTTGCAGGTAATGTCAGTGTAGGGAACTTCCCTCTACAAAACTCCACCATTAGGAACACCCTGCACAAAGTTAAATTGTTTTTGTAACAATGGATCATGTTAACCAGAGAAATTTAGAAAACTATTTAGAGCATTTATTTTATATTTTTATTATTATTTTATTTTATTCATTATTAAATGCTTATTATACTAATTATATTCATTTTTGTCTAATGGGACAATGAAAATGCAATGTCCCATCAATAACCTACATATGTACAAAAAAATTATAATAATAAGTCAAATATATTAGTGACTCCACAACCCTGGCCTGGAGTTTAGATTCAGCAGTTTTTCTTGCGCACACACACACACACACACACACACACACACACACACACACACACACACACACACACACACACACTGTATGCAGTATATAAAATAACTGTAGCAGATACATATTCCTTAATTAGTCAGTAGATGGAAATGCAGTACCATGAAAAGAAAAATATCAAGCTAATAAACGTCAAATAAAAAGGTGTTACAGAGAATTTTAAACACATGGACAACAAATTTAGTATTGTGTGTTTCATATTTCACCTGTGTCTTGATTTCTCCGTTCTCAATCTCTTTGGCAATGCAGCTTGTTCTTGGAGTTGGACATGAACTGTCGTAACACATATACAATACACATAACACTAAAAGTTTTATTTTTTTAATTGTAAAAACAGCAAGTCACATAACGGATATTATGCATTCTAGTGATCGCTGATAATCATCAGCCTCAATGTGAATCTGCATGAACAGACATACCTGAGAAGAAAAATAGACTCGTTGGCATCTGTCTCCAGTACAGACTTGGGTCTGAACTCAGCCACATTGTCTACAATATGGAAGATCAATAAAAAGCATATGCAGACAGACAAATAATGAAATATTTTTAAAGAAAATGATTAAAATAAAAGAGAAATACAAAATTATTTGCTTCATAAAAATGTACAAAAACTGTTATAGAAAATACAGTACTGCTGACAATAATTAGAATTTAAAAATTTCATCCTCAAATAGACACACACATACATACATACATACTGTATATATATATACTAGAAATTATATTAAATAATTATAAGCTGTTTGGAATATATATTTGCCAAAAGTAGTAACACCAGTAAAGAATTTTGTGAAGCTGAATGGGATTTTATTTTTTGGCCAAGCGTTGCATGATGGAAGTTCAAAAGAATCCATGCAGTCTCTGATTTACCTAATGTGAAGGACTTGCGGAGGTGTGGGTTACTATGAGCAGCGGTCACTGTCTGGGCTTCGGCTGCTGGTTTAGAAAGACCGGAGTCCAACTGTACACTGAAAGTCAGAAATACAAACAGGCAGACACACAGTAAATGCAAATGTTTTAATTTGTCTGTCGTCACTGCCTGTTGAAAAAAATTATAATATAGAGTGATAACTAAACTAAAATTGTATTTCTGCAATATACCAAGGTTTCTCAACAGAATTAGGAATTAACAGAAACAACAAAATTCTATTGTGTTAGGCTGCTGGGAAACAACAAACTATGTTATCGTCAACACTGCTAAATAAATTTGGGTCCAACTACATATCAAGGTGATTATCAAGTGTGCATCAATATTTTAGCAATACATTACAAAGTGTTGCAATTTAGCATTTGTATTCTCCCTAATAAAGCAAAGGTCTGACAGGCATTTCTGCTACAAATTGTGGCATATTACTATGTTGGCATACTGTAGTCTTTTTGGGTCTACTTTCTTTTTTTTTCTTTTTACATTGTGTAATGGCTTTCTAGCATCATGGATATGGTTCCATTCATGAGTTGTGGTAGTACAGCAGTTGAAACCCTACAACGGACCGGAGAACTAGTAACTAGAAGAGTGAGAAATAGTTTCAGGCATGGTCTGAAAAATATAAGAAGGAATTTCATATTTTTAATGGGATACAGAAATTATAGCTTGCCACTGTTGATCAGTCTCCATCGCAGCAGATACTTCAGTTAATTTTCAATGCAGCTTTAGCACTTATGTGCAGTGAGTAAATTGAGTCTATATAAGATATCTGTTGATTAGATTCTGTTTACTGTTGTTTAAACTTCCCGATGGCATGGCGCACACATCATAAAACATCATACGGCATTCTGCGATGGGGCTCTCCCTTTTCACACGGATGTCATCTTGCCCCTGTCACTACCTCAGCTCCCTGTTTATAGGAGGGAGACACAACAATCCTCCACTTCCATTACTTTCATGCAGAACACCAAGGCACCACATGCTGAACCAGCTGTGTAAATGGGCTACAGACACCGAGATGATGAAAGGGTCTGGAGTTTTAGGTATAAAAATGCTAGCGGTGATGGGTGTTTCAACTGGAGTATTAACTGTACTCTGAGACCTACAGTATGTAAACCTATTAAAAAACATTAACTTTTTTTGTTGTTACTATTTTTTTTTTATTACCATTTTTGATTAGTTTCAATGCTTTGGAATAGGAGAAGAGACAATTGTGGGTAAAAATACCAAGAAAGGGAGTAAAAGAAAGTAGTTTCCTTAAAGGGAGAAGGGAATAAATAGCATAGTGAAGAACTCTGACACTGTGACAGGAGTGACACTTACCTGCTGCTAAATGAGGTATTTTCATCTATATCACCCCTTGAGGAAACATCCACAAAAAATGCTCGTTTCCAAAATGGGTGCAGCAACAACTGTTCCCAGTTTAGCCTGTGCACAATATAGGACAGTTATATTGTTAAGGGTCCTCTTTTACAGCTCATAAAGTACAGTACATGTTCAGGCATGAAAAATGCACTATATTTTCTATATTGTATGTCACATTCAATGCCATTCTAAGCTCTGTTAATCAATTGAAGAGCACTGAAACTTTTTCATTAGTTAAATTTAACGTAATTTTTTATTTGTGGAAAGATACAAGGGCATGCAGGGATATCGAAAAAGCAAAAATGCATACATCCACATCAGCAGTGTAAATGCGTTGATTGTGCAGCTACACATGTTTTATTAGGATTAACCTTTTGAGAGGATCTTTCTGCAGCAGACCCAGTACGAGGCTCTGGAACTCAGGACTACACGGTTGACAGCTGGGACCTTGAAAAATAAGCATATTGTTGCATTAGAGATTTACATTCAAATCTAAAGGTCATTACTATTAGTTTGAGAACAGTTGCCCATCAACCTTTTTGCACCAGAGGTGGAGGATCTTCGTGTAAAATGAGCTCAAACAAATCACTAAACGTCTCTGAGAAAAACGGTGGCCTTCCTAAATAAAAAATTAAACAAGAAACAAATATTTTTTTCACTCAAGCCATTTGAGTGTGACTTTAAATCAGAAGGAACCCCTTCAAAATGTTCAGACCTATGAACATCTCATAGAGGATGCAGCCCAATCCCCAGAGATCACTGGCGATGCTTGTGCTTTCTCCTCTCAGCACCTCTGGAGCACAGTACAGCAGGGACCCTGAAACAAGCCAGATCAAAACACTGTAAGGATAATGAGTCCATGCACAAACAAAGCTGTCAGGAAGTAATTACAGATGTTTATGTTACCAGACAAGAATGACTTATTACAAAAGTTCACTGTAAAATAATTCCCTCGCCATGTCCCATCAAAGAGTTAAAAGTACGATATGGCACATTAACAAGAAAGAAATCATACTCCATGTTTAGGTGCTAAATGACAACCTTGGGATCGGTTCTTGGAATGTTTTTGAGGTGTAGCACTCTCTTTGTTGTCTCCTCCCTCGTCTGACACCACAAGTGCAAAAAACTCATCTAGGTTCTCTCCTTGTGCTTTGGCCAGACAGAAATTTGAGTACTTCAGAGCACCTAGACCATCCAGTAATATCTGCAGGCAAATACCCTTATTTATTGAGAATGATCAAACAAATGTTTACAGTCGCTTACATTCAAATATTAAAAATATACATTTCAATATTCAGAACTGATTTTAAGCAGACATACTGTAAATACAATTCTGTTTATGTAACATGTACACGTTACATGGATGCATAGTCGTACCTTAGCAGGGCTGACGTCTGAGAACACTATACCAGAGTCATGGATGTACTTAAGACCTTTGAGGAGGTCCGTAGCAAACTCTCGCACAATGTCATCTGACAAGCATTCATCTTGCGAAATAAGTGACTGTAGTGATCCTCCTACAGAAATAAACAACAGGCAGATTTCAGTTGTAAATTGTTTATTTGTTTAAAGACCAACAGTTACACATTAACAATAAACGACTTAAAAAACATACAGTTTACATAAGTCAGGAAAAGTAGCATTCGTTGAACATGGTGTATGCAAGACAGCAGTGCAGACTATCAAGTAAATCAGTCTGATCATTTTCATTTATCTTCTACACCACTTCTCCTGTACAGGGTTGCAGGAGGAATGGAGCCTTACCTGTGCACAACTCCACCACCAGCCAGAGATGATTACTAGTCTCATACCACTCATGGAAAGAGACCACGTTATCATGCTTCATGTCATGAGTTAGCCTCACCTGGCGATACAATGAAGGAAATAATACAAATAATCAAAACATGCTAATTGTTGAAAGTTCTCGGAGAAAAGCAATGGCTTTAGTATATACACAGTCAATTACAGTACATGTGAGTTCAAATAGCATGAAATGTCTAAAGTTTAATATTGAAATTTTGGTCTAATTGAGATGATTTTCAACAATAATTTCTAGTTTACTCACATGGTTCGTCAGCTCAGGCCTCTTGGATTTCTCACTACAGATAATTGCCACAAAATTTATGCAGCCTTTCCTCCTACCCTTGTAAACCACTGACCTGCTTCCTCTTCCAATTTCTTCATACAAAATGAAGTTTTCCATTGGTGATTTTCACTGAGGAAATGATTAGATTTCTTTACTTGTTTAATATTTATCACTTCTAGAAAAAGACTTGTTAAAACTTTAGTTATTACTTTTAACATACAAACATCTTTTTTGAGCCACTTGTTCTCATATTATGGTATATATACATCAACAACAACATAAGCGAAAAACTGTTCGATTTGACACTATTTATTCTCCTGAAGTTAGCATGCTAGCAAGATGTACTAAAGACTACTTACAATGCCAACCAACTGCAAGCGGAACATTAAATTCAATAACTGAACTCCTTTAAAGTCACTAACAGGAAGAGAACCGGGAGAAAAAAATCAGCGTCAAAATATTCTGCATTTCTTCTAGTATAATGTGCAGTAAAGAGAGTATCTCAAATCCAAACTACAGTTTAATAAACCGCGCAAGAACAAGCAGCTGTCATACGGAAACAAACCTGGACCAATTCACTTCACATTGGGGGGATTCTACCTCAATACTAGTGACAGGTTTTCTCAAAATCTCTGTGTTCTTTTACATTTAATTGCAAATTTTCTTTAAAATGTTAATAGTAAAATCATAGACGTTAAAAAAAGTTCGATAAACTTCTTTACAATTTCATTTTCCTTTTTTTTTCAACGTCCATGCTCCCCTACTACTGAGAAGTTCCTTCGTTGCTTGGTAACCGTGGAGCACGCGGTTACAACAAGTAATGAAGGACTTTCAACCGTCACAGCAGATCATATTGCTCGATCTGAAAGACGAGGAAAGGGCTAGCAAAGAAAGGATTAACCACAGAACGTCAAATAATAATTATAATAATAATTATCATCATCATCAGGGCAGCACGGTGGCTTAGTAGTTAGCATTGTCACCTTCCATGCTCCAGGGTCTGGGTTTGATTTCTGCCTCTGTGTGCATGGAGTTTGCATTTTCTACTCGTGCTTGGTGGGTTTTCTCTGGGTGCTCTGGTTTCCTCCCACAGTCCAAAGACATGCAGATTAGGCTAACTTGCATTCCCAAGTTGCCCTTAGTGGGGCTCTTAACATGCTCAAAAAGTTTTTGCTGCATAGCTCATATGTATATATATATATATATATATATATATATATATATATATATATATATAAATAGGTTTCACCACGCATGTGAAAAATTAACTCATGGGCTCAAATTAACTATATTTTGGGTCATTTGCAAAATGCACATTTATGACATGAGTACTATTAAATACACATACTGCACACACACACACACTTAACAAACACATCCACTACACACACACTCTATACACACATCCTACACACACTACATATACACTACATACAATATTACACACAATTTGTTTTACACACTCTACACACACAAATACTATACATACACACACACAAACACACACTACACATCATACACGCGCTCACACACTACATTTCTTACAAAAACGATGACCAGCGCACCTGCGCTATTTCAATCGCCACCAAATGCGGCCCACATTGAATGACATCAGGGGTCGTACAGTATGTTGCGCACAGCTGCAGGCGCACCAGAAAGACGCATCCAGCAGTGACGATGTCTTAAACTTATGCCATATTCAACATGACACACCGGTAATGTGGTGCGCCCTTGTGGCGATGGCACAGTTGCTTGGGCCCGCTCACCGCTGTTTGCAACTATATCTATTACTGTGTTTTGTGATAACAGTGGCGTGGACTTTATAAATTGTCTTTGTACTTGTTCAGCTTGGAATACAAGCCCTGCTTATCCAGTGTTACAAACATAGGTCTTATTTCATTTGATGTTCTGTTTAAATATTTGCAAAGATGTTTATGTGCCTGTCACACTCACTCACTTATTGAATAACAGTTATACCCTGTATACAGGGTCAAAGGAGGCCTGAAGGGTCACTTAGGGCACAAGGCAGGCAGGGTTCACGTTGGATGGGTGGCCACACTTTGGGCAATTTGGGAACGGCAATTATGTCTTTGGACTGTGGGAGGAAACCGGAGCACCCAGACAAAACCCATCAAGTACAGGAAGAACATGCAAACTCCATGCACACAGACCCCGAGGCAAAAATCGAACCCGGACCCTGGAGGTGCAAGACATCAATGTTGTAACATCAGTATTATTTTCTATTGTGTTTAAAATATATGTATTTTATTACTGTTATATCTAGATCTTATAAGTATTTGGATGATGTTGGTCTTACCACTCCTGTTAAGGTGCTCGCATTCACATTGTGTAAAAGGTATGTGAACAAGTTGTAGAAACGTTATACTCTGAAAATGTTTAATTAATGACCTCATTTAAAATGCTAGCTGTGTCTTTGGCAACCCCAGCCGAGGCTGGGTTGGGGGCGGGGCGTGATTGCGTCACAGCCGGAGGCTGGGAGAGGACGGTAAAGGCTGGATCCGCTGTGCAGCACCTCTGTTTCACACACCGGCTTTTTTTTAAACAACTGAGAGCTTCCTCTAATGCTGTCTCCGCGATGAAAACAAGTTTACTCGTTTCTTTTTTTCGAGAGAGCAAGAAATGAAATTGGGAGCAAAAATGAACACGGTCGCTTTTTGAAAACTTATACATCCTTATACACTTCTATACTTTTTTTTTCCCCGTTTGGGCGTCAGTTCAAAAGAGAACCTGTTTCACTGGCCTGATACACAGTGTCTGCGCCCTGGATACATTTCGTGCCGTTATTTTTCTCGGGAGTTCAGAGAGCGAAAGTGGATTTATTTTTAAGTTTTTAAGCGCACACGAGGGTCATTGTGGACTGTAGCTGAATAAAGGGACCCGAAGGCTGCAGAAAATTCAGTTCATCATCAGGGATACTCTCCTCCATCTCTAGTGAGTTCTGATGTGTGTGTGTTTGTTTGTGTGTTTATGTTGTGGTTTCACCCTCTACTACAATTTATCTTTGTAACAGCTCACACTCTTTCAGAAACTCTAAATTGGCTTTGTGGTCAGTTTGTATGCATGATTTAAGTGACATTGTGGGTATTACTTTTTAATTCATTGTCTATTTACAAGTAATTTTGTGTACAATTAATCAGTAACTTCTTAAATAAAGCTTTTCTCAAGATCTGATTCCAGATTAGTCTCATTTCTCCCTTTAAATAATAGTGAAAATAAAATAGTAGTAAAAATATCTGGAGGCTTTACGACTCTCTCTTTCTCTCTTTCTCTCGGTGAATATGCAGTGTATTCTCAATATTCAACCTTAATAACTGCGATCAGTTCATGTTAAGTTAAACCTGAGGCTCATTTAAAACCATTCCTGGTCGTATGCTTGAAACAGATACGGATAAAAACAGGTTCCATCAACAGCTTGGTTTTCTATTTATGTCAAGACATCATACTTGTCATGTGAGGACAGATCTGCTGGGTATTGTGCAAGAGAAAATCTAAAACAGAAACCAGGGTTATACAGTGCTGTTTACCTGCTGGATGATGGGTAAGACATTGAGACAAATCTGTTACATAAGCCTGATTTATCCACTAATGTAGAAATTGGAAACTGAAATCTGTAACCATGCAAAAAATGAATATATCAGTCTACATATGTTTAGCGTAATAATGATCATAATCATACTAATTCATACACTTGGGTGATGGCAGCCTTCATTATCACTATCAATATTTTGTCAAAGAAAAAAGTTATTGTTTAAATCAAACTGCATTACCAAACGTCATTTTATAATATATATATATATATGTGTGTGTATATATATATATATATATATATATATATATATATATATATATATATATCTTTTAGCTGAAAAGGTGCTTGTGGTGTATCTTTACATATTTATTAGAGAAAGCTTAAACTGTATTTAGCATATGGTCCAATTGTGTGCCTTAGAGGTGGGTAATGTGAGTTTTTCTATACCATGAATAATTTAAATGTCTATGATCTGCACCATAATACTAAACCAATTTAGTTAGTTGTGCTGGAATCGTTCTGACATGCTTTGCGAAGTTGTTTAATGACATTATTTTGGCATTACATTATTCATTAGTCCAGTTTTTGTTCTTTCTGACAGATATGTGACTAAACCAATAATATCCAAGAGCGTAAGAGTAGGCCGTTCCATAGGTTTGGTTTCCCTCTTGTTTTGTTTGGTAACATAGCAGCATGACTGACAACATGGAGGACATTTAAGAATTAGGGATTAGAATATGTTTAGTTAAAAAAAAAATCTTTCAAAGATAATAATGATCGTATTGTGAATCGTGATCCAGCCTGAAAAAAAAACAACAACATACAGTATGATAAGATGTTGGGCCAGACGGGACATCCCGTAAATATACTATATTCAAGTTTCCTAGTAAAATATGTACACTAAAAGCATAATGGTCCCTACCCAATGTCAAGGAATGGTTTTTATTTCTGAGAGTGAACGACAAGCAATAACAGGTACATAATATGCATCCAGTCCACTGCAGTCTGTTTCAGGCAGACACTTGAGCTGCTGTATCTGAGTACTGCAGCAGATGTTTCATGTGTGAGGTCAGTCAGCTGTTCTGTACCTAAAAGAAAGAAAGGTGTGACCTTTTGATCTGTTTGCTATTGTTGCATGTTCTATTTAGATGAGCTTCTGTTGTTGTTGTTGTTGTTGTTGTTGTTTTTTTTTGTGCATTGGAGGTGACACATTGTGTTTCACGAAGTTCATTTCTAATGGTTAAGTATTTAGTTTTTACGTGTATAAGAACATATTTATCCCTGGACAGAAATCATTTTGAATTTAGAAATGAACTTGTAATAGCAGGGAAAAGCTTTGTGCTCTTTTAAGTCAGAGTGCAGTAATGCATCAGCACCATTAGAGTATAACATATAAATATCTGCGCTGTGAAAGGGGCAGTCAGCTGTGTCCTTCCAACTGTCGAACAAAGTCTCGTGCCCTTCCAGGGATACTTATTTCTGCATGTTAGTGTGTATTCCAGGACAGCTTGGACACTTAGCTGATCTCTGTTCCTCTTTTGGGACAGAATTACTTGTAAATATTTATGTATAGACTTTGATGGTCGTTAGTTTTACTGCACATGCTCTGGTCATTCCCATTTCTCGTAATGGATTTGTTATTGATTGTGTTTTAGTCTGCATGGATTTCAGGTCTATAGCTTAGACAGAGTAATACTGAACTGATGGATTTGTCTTATTTAATCAGTTATCGTATCATCATTCTTTCTACATTTCAGTTCACTTGCCCTGTTCAGACTCCACTAAAAGACTTGACTCAGGACATGGAACGTTGGTTTTGTACTTTATTGATTTTGTCTTACTTTGACTGTTTATCAGTTTTGCTGTCTCAGCAGGTCTAGTTTTCTATGCATTAGAGATTATTTTAGTTTCTGTATCTAAATGCTAAACAATAATCATTTATCTATGTTTGCTATATGTGCAGCGGTGGTGAAACAGTGTTGCCGGAGGTAGTGTTTCCACTCCAGGGTTACTGGTCTCAGGCCATGTCCACACATAGCCGGGTATTTTTAAAAACTGCGATTTTTCTACATCGTTTTTTAAATAATTCTGTCCACACGACCTACGTGTTAAAAATATCTCTGTCCGCATGAAAATGCAAAACGCCTGGTAAGTGCTGCCAGGCGCATCTCTAATCAACAGGGGGCCAATCAGAAGCCTAGACAAAACGTCATTACCGGTTGAGCCATGTAGAAGTCTGACTGGATCTCGTTCAAAAACGATGTCGCTGTCTGCAGGGTCCGTGTCTTCTGAGTTTTATATGTAGCAGAAGTGAGCTTCGTAGTACATTCAGGCACCTCTGTTTGTTAACGGAAATGCACGTGTACACGCATGTAGAAAGTCCAGGAAGTAACATTAACACAGTCACTAGTTTAAGTAAGTGTGTTACTGCACAAAATCTCCTCATAAACAAAGCAGACGTCTAAACACTGGAGCATGGACAATGACCTCATCGGCACATAAGGTGATGTTACAACAAGCCAAATTCTCAGTTTCCCCTGTTTTGGAAAAATCTTCACTTTGGAAGGAGGTGTCCAAAAGCTCTGTTTTCAATGACCAAAACTTTGTTTGCATGTGGATGAAAGGCCAAGATGCAGAGAAAAATGTTAGTTTTTAAAAATACCCAGCTATTTGTGGACATGACCTCAGGTTTTGTTCTCCCATGTCAATGTGAGGTTCCTCTGGGTTCTCTTGTCTGGCCGCTCTTCTCACATACCTGACTGTAGGTCAATTAACTGTATTAGCAATAACAGCATATAGCAATAGACCTTTCAAAGGCTGTGAAAAAGAAGAAATTGAAAGGTTCAGTGATCGTCTCAAATATGTTAAAGTATACCCATCACTTAGATTTGCTTTTTCTTGACTAGTGAATTCTGTACAACTTCTTCACAGACAAAGAAGACATAACTTTGACATGTGCACATGTCTCTTTATTGTCTGGGACTGTATGTTGTTTAGTTCTCTCAGGTCACCTCTGGCCTTTTGTCTTGCTCCCCCAGATTGTCTGTTTTACTTTGTCTCCAGTGGAGTTGGGGAAGACCTGAAGTGGTGTCACATAATCATATTGACACTTTTTTTATTTCCCCTGGGATGTAGGCAGCTCTCTGCCATCTGTTCCTTATTGACCAGGGGTCTGATAAGCAGAATATTGAATTGCTTTTAGATCTGTACGCTTTGTCTTGTTAAATGTAAGTCAACGCAAGCAGTGTAAAGTTTATAAACAGAATTCGAACCCCTTACGGACTTGACTTTGTACTGGCTCTGATGAGAATTTGTAGAAGCTGTAGCCCACCATGCAAAAACTCATGCAAACGTGCTATTAATAGAGCTGTCTTCCTGTTCCTCCTTCTTAAAGTTTACTTTCTTTTTAAGCAGTTTATAGAAGACAAAGTTCTAGTATGATTAATGATAAATAAAAAAATATAAACCCTAAAAAGTTAGCTCTGTACATAATCACAAATGCATATAATTTTACAATTAAATAATGTTAAAGGTTTCTGCTTAAATCTGTGTGGCATGCTCAAAGTCTTGAGATGACTTTCCTACATGCTTCACACACTGCATTGTTCACTGTTTCGTGCTTAGATGTGCCAAAAACTGTCCCGTTGTATGCAAGTTTATGCAATGCACATTTAGTTTGTTTCTTTAGGCTTTTTTCTTTCCAACTGCTTGTGCATGTTTTGCAAAATGCACTTACTCAATATCACTCTGAAATGGATGGAGTAAGTCTGCTTTTTTTCTGCGAACTCTCTTCCTGTCTGCCTTTCACCCAGTTACACAGTATAGCCACAGAATTGCTCGACAGACACCAAACATTCCAACCAACATTGTATCTAAGCAGTTATAAAAAAAAATGCTAGTGCAGTACTACTACCAGGGGTGACAGCACACGAGACATCAGCTGACAATGTATGAGCTGCACCCCTTCTCTTATACACTCTCGCCTTACCATCATACAAACACAACCAGGTGACCAAATATTACTGTAGGTTATGAAAGCAAAGCTGAAACATGTAAATCTTTAAACTGAGTCTGTATCATTACAGTAGTTCTGTGTAAAAAAAAATATATATTAAAAAAACGGGGGGGGGGGGCCTGCCCAGCTGCTATTTAAAGCAGAACCGTTGAAGAGTGCCTCTCTCATTTGCAGACGTGCATGGCATTACAGTGAGAGGAAACTCTGCGTGTGCGGAAGAGTGAGAGTGATGATCTCTGCACTTGTTTATATGTCTGTAGAGTAGAGCAGCAGTCTGCAAACTGTGCCTTTTATTACAGCAAGGATGATGCAGAGAAAACTAAATCTGGATGTTAGAAGATTTTTGGAAATAATTTCTACTTATTACTGATCTGAAAGCTGTAACGTTTATGTCTGACCTAGAATCGTTCACTAGCTGCAGTTATTACATGCAGATTTCCTTTAAAAAGCCTCATCTCATGTTTGAAAACCTTCAGTCTGTATTCATCGCCTGAATCCCACAACAAAATGTGAGAACAAGAACAAAACCATAGAGCCAAAAGTCAACCGAAAGGCATTAACAGTTAGTTATACTGTAAATCAAACGTAGAGACTTCTTAGCGTACTGTACAGTTATAGTCTTTCATCATTTACTTGCAACTTTCCTAATGATGTCAAGAAGATTCCTGTAAGTTCCAGTGTGGAAATGTTCCATGTGCTGATCTATGTTTATACAGAACAGAGACCATATGACTCCAGGGAATGATTTACTCAGCATCAAACTCCAGTCGTGATTAAGCGTACTGCATGTTCAATTCTGCTTTTATTGGCATGACAACGGATTGTGATCTAATCGGTAGATTTATGGGTTATTGTTGCCTTTTATGGATAAATCAAGAAAACAAAGATGATGTACAAGCTTTGGGGATTTATTTTGTCCCTGTAACAACAATGAAATTGTATAATGGATTGTACCATCATTTCCTGATGAAAAGGTTACAGTATTTAAGAGAACATTATGTTTTATGACTTGAAATTTGAGGTGTATTGTACACAAAAGTCACTGTTTGGTACGTACTTTTCTTTTGAAATCATAGTTTGGTACATCTCGGGGTACAGACAAGTGAAACAAACAACAATTTCAGTTATTTGGGACTTAATCTGTACACATGTCAACTTGTAAACAATGTCAAACTGGCCATAAATTCCTAAATACATAAAGAATGCACCAGAAAAAATATCTCCATCCATCTCCAGGCATCCTGGGTGGCAGGATAGTAACAGCATTATCTATAGAAAATAGGACAAATTTGTTTCTTCTAAATAAGAGCTATTAAAAGGATATTTATAAAACAGTATTTTGACATTTGCTATAGATGGTATAATAACTCGGTGAACCCTTCTTTCTCGAACATGCCTTTCATGACATGAAGTGCAACTTTGAGACAGTAAGTAAGTCTTTGGGAAAGAAAATAGATCACTCATCCGAGTTAGCCGCTTAGCATGATGCTAACAAAGCACAAAGATAAGCACGTCCAGGTTTCCACTGCAACTGTTGAAACATGCTGAAGTCAGAAATTATGTAATGTCAGCAAATTACTTCCAGCATTATACAGCTGTGGCCGAAATTTTTGAGAAAGACACAAATATAAATTTTAAAGTCTTCTACTTCAGTGGTTTTAGATCTTTTTGTCAAATGTTACTATGGTATACTGAAGTATAGTGTAATTACAAGTATTTCACAAGTGTCAAAGGCTTTTACTGACAATTACATTATATATAGTCTATTAAACTTAATGTTAATAAGATTCTCTTTATGTATGTAATTTTAATTACATACATAATGTACAATCTTGATTTAGAATGTTTTGAAATCATGTTCAAACATTAATTTGCAGTAGGCAAGTTAATGTAGAAAATCCTCTAAATCTGGACTGTATTCACTTGGGCCACAACATCGACCAAACCAAATGTCCTGAAACAAAATGTAAGAATTTTGATACACTTACCATTACACTCCTGTTTTAAATGTCTATGATCGATCAAACCCTTATCTCTTGAGTGTCAGTGGACTTATTCAGGATGTCAGTTTTTAAGGATTCATTTTGATTTAATGAAGTCCACTTTACAAATGTCAATAATTGATTTAGGAACAATATTATATATAATGAAAATTCATATAATGCATCAGTACTGTGATAGAAAAGTATGGTCCATGGATCTAAAGAGCAGTGAGTATAAAAGCTATGCTCTTCTGCTATTAAATCTGTCTAAATGTAACTGGCTTAAGGTTAGTAACTTAGATTTTAATGCCAGATTAGTGTTGTACAGGGCATACGCATTTGGCAGTGTTTAGGCATGAAATAGGATGTATTTTCACCCAATGATAAAACTGATGAATACTACAGCCGGTCTGTTTATATTTATATGTATATATATTTATATTTTATATTTGTATAAATCTGATCTTATGACAAAGGTGTTAATGAAAAAAAATAAAACACTCAAAAGCCATGCACAAATTTTTACCATCTAGAGAAAATCCACCACAGTGTTCATTGTTCAGAACCCTTCTGTCCATCAAACATGTTTTATTTGATTGTAATTATTTGTTTTAAACATCTTATCTCATTTAATATTTTATAACAAAAACTGACTTTCGTTATGAATATAGCCGTAGAGGCTGACATGGCATTAAAAATAAATAAATAAATAAAATGATCTCTCTTATGTAATCCAGACCGCTAACTGATCAGATTTCAGACAAGAACACAAAGGTTATTCCATCTGATTCTGTGATAAATGAAGTGCAAATCACTTTTTACTAAGACCTTATAAACTTTATTAGTCAGAAGCTCTTATACTGACAGGCCTATTGTGTTGCTGTATTGCACAGTAAAGTGTGTAGGCCGATGTGTTTTGCCGTGGGGTGCTCTCATTCTGTACAGAGCATTTCCTTGTTTGTGTTTGCTCGTTTTTTTGTCTGAATGTGCAACATTGTCTCTGTCCAATCTTTGTGCTTCATACAATTAATTCACTTTAAGCAGGAATAAATGAAATAGATGCTGGACTGATCGCTGATAATGGGGAGGAATAAATTCTGTTTATTTTCGCAATTTTTTTTATGTAGGATTATTTTTAATTTGTGTATGTTTGCCTTTGAGGTGGTAAGATGTTGCCGTTCCTGTATAATCCTACATGTTGGGTGCTCTAAGCTATTCCAACATATGCAAGCAACACAGCATCCTGTACGATAGTACAGTAATTTGGGTGCCAAGTTTCTTTAGAATTATAACAATTCTTTAAAAAAATACTATATAATCTGAATATTTATAAAATTATACTGTAATTCTTACAGAATCTCAATAAACTGCAGATCAAATCAGAACCTAGGTATTATGATGGTATCGGGTGGGCAGTGGTTGTTCCCGTCTCTTTTTCAATTTTAATTTTAAATCAGTTTTATTTATATAGCGCTTTTAACTATATTCATTGTCACAAAGCAGCTTTACAGTATCATGTTTGAGGTTTTATGTGAACACTCAAGGAAGGTCACAGTCAAGAGTGAGGTATAGAGTAGTAGTGAGCTCTTTTTCCTTGTTTTTTATTTTTATTTTTTATTTTTATTGGACATGTACGGAGGAATAAATAGGGAAAACATATGTATCTGTGAAGCACTGTACTGCTTATGAATGGCTTGAATCACATTTGGTCAGAGTGAGTACATAGGACAAATGCAAATGAGAAGGAGAAATAGACCCGACCGCATGGAAGAATTATTCAAGCATGAGACATATGATTATCAACTGCCCTTAGACCAGTATTTCAAATTGCTAGGAAGTGTTTTTGAGCGAAAGTGTCATTGGGTGTTTCCACATTAGGGCCCCAGGATCGGTTTCGAGAACACTTGACCCTAAAGTCTCGTTCATTTTGCATTAGTGAGAAAACAGTCGTTCTAGGCTTGGGGACCGTGCCCAGGTCCGCAGAGATTGAATCAGATAAGGAAGCCAATTGAACCTGAGCACAGAAGTGGATCGTTGTTTAGACGTGACGTCATCAATGCCAAAACAAATTGAATGTTGGCCTGAGTGGGAGTGGGGAGGGGATAGCAATCGTTGCAAATTAGTCGTGTCCAATGTGAAAACCACCCTTACAGTTCAAGATTTTAAAGCCATGCAGTGTTTCTTCAACACTGCTGAAGGATACACCCCCACCAGTGTGCTACACTTAGTCAGTATTAAATTACACTGGCTCAGCCATTCAGTGTCTTTGCTGGTGGAATATCATGTGGCAGTGCTATAGTAATATCACAGGGCATAAGGACAAAGCGAAACTGGCAGGGTTAGAGATTCTTACACCTTAGCTAATACTTATGCTTTCTGTCAGGAACACCTAGGACTGATATTGTTTGTATTTATGGGCCAAAAGAGGAAAAGGTCACATTTGTCCTGTATTATACAGTACAACAGTTCCGATTGAAACAAGAGGCATTCCACGAGTAATCGCTGACAGTACATAGGGACGTTTAATTATATGCATCATTCCACATTCCTGGTGTTTTAATGATCGTTAATTACACTGTTGGCCGAGATTGCAGGTTCGATTCCCGGGTGATGCTGCAGTCTTCATCCTCCCTGGTTGGTAGTTGTAGCCTTTATGGGGGTAGGGGCTAATGATGGGTGGGAATTAACTGCGAATAAATTAATGAGAAAATCCTGAAAAATCAAGGATATGTGTTGGTAGACCAAAAGAACTGGTAAAATAAAATAAAAAAATCCTAATCTATTTATATTAAATTGTTTGTGGAACTGTAGTATGACTTAATATCACACTCGAGGTTGTGCTGTTATGCTGAATATCATTTGTGATTGCTGAAATACATCACATCTCACACCGAGTCCTCGGTCATCTGAAATGTCTTTAAAATGCCTCACTCAAATGTTTACCAAGGTTTCTGTATTATTCATTAGTTTTTATGAAATTCAGTGTTTTATTTAATCAAATTGTCAGTTATTTCTCTGGAGTACTGAGCTTTTTTTTTAATAAACTGTTTTCTGGTGAACAGTGTAGCCTGTGAGGAAAATCTCTCTTAAAACCTCCAACATTAAGATAACGAGCACTTGGAGAATCCAGTGCACCAATTAGTGTCTGTTAGGTGTCCATGTACTCGCTGTTTTAATGTGAAGAACAGATTAAAGGTTGTTGGACAGCAGGCTTTTAACAAGTTGTTTTGGCTTCACTGGGAGTGAGATGGAGTGGGAGAGTTAATACTGTGAGCAAAAAACTTGTAATAACACGTTCGAGAGAGATAACATCGATATACATCATTTGTCTTAAATACAAGGTATACCCACGCAGGCATACTGTATACATGCATAGACTGTACTGTACGTTTGTATATGTCGACACAGTAGAAAGTTGCTTCCTGTATTTAAGCTGCTCCTGATCTAATATTATGAGAGGTTCATAATATGTAATTTGAAATATCTACCCATTGCTGAAACTATTCCACAAAGTCGACGTATGCAAACCCTTCTCTACATTATTGACTGAGACAGTGGGACTGGGGACATCTAAAAGCATGCCTGAATTAAACCATGGTGCTGACTAGGTAAACGTGACTGTTTATAGAAACACTCCCAAAGTGCATTAGCGTGTCTGTGTTCTACTCTAACATGTTGCAGTCTGCTGCAGGAAGGAGACAGGGTGGGTATTAACCTTGCTTTTCTGCTGACAGAAACATTTTATTACTACTGTAATTACACATGGCATGGCAAAGTGTTCAGTATCAGAAGATAAACAATGTTTTAGCATATTCTGTTTGATTTGTTTGAATGATCAGTTACAACTCTCTTTCCTCTCTAGGCCCATGTTTCCAGAAGTGCCTGATCTCTAGCTGCCAGTTTGTGCCCACTGGGGTCAGCTGTGTGTGTGTGTGGGCACTGCTCTATGGCTTGTGCAGCTGACTTGTGAAAATCAGCCAAGCTGGACACCACAGCTTTGCCCCCCACCGCCTCAGCCTCAGCCCTTCCCCCCTCAGTAGGTCCACAAAACCCGCACTTTCACAGACAGCACCCACAATCTCCAGCAAGCGCACCTCCTACACACCAAGAGGATCAGTATGTAAGCGAGGATGCACCCAACCTGGACGATGAGCATTACAGAGATGCAGAAACTATCACTGGTAAGTCTGCTGATTTGCTGAGCTTAAACTGAGTGGGTGTTGGTGTTGCCGTGGAACCAAGCAACTTGGCAGTGATATTACTGCTTGTGTGATTCTAATGTAATAAATCAGCTGTTTTTTTAAAAACATGAATCCAAATGAATGCAAATTACACCTGCAGACCATTCAGATGAAAGAGCTTTTATTTTTAGACCCTTTATGCCTCAGCCCTTCATTCTGTTTCGAACGAAGATGCATTTGTGTTCAGGAGCTCAAGGCCCATTGTTGGCTCTGCACACGTCTGTCCGTGCTTTTGTCCACCCGTGTGTCTTTTCAAGATTTGAGATTGCTTTTAATGCAATATCTCAAGAATAATTGGTTAAATGTGGGTGAGAGTTTTATATGGAATTATTAATGTAACTAGTATTTGGATCCTGGATTTTGAAAATTAACTAAACAGTGTGCAGTTCTTAAATAGTTTTCTGTAATAGCATCTTTACGTTTGAAATATGTGAGGGGAGTTCAAGTCAAACCAGGACTTTTGATAACACAGAGTAACAGAACACAGTTAAGAGTTAAGACGATTACCCATAATTCTGTAGCGCAAGAGTGAGAAAAACCATTTCCTCAGTTGTGCTCACATGATGCTCGGCGTCAAAACAAGAAGCGCATGCGTCCTACATGATACTCTGTATTCATAAACCAAGACTTGTTAGTTTTTCAAGTCAAACTTTATTACGAAAATTGTGCTTGCAAACCGGGTTAATCGCAATCCGAGTTTCTTAAACAGTTAGATTGTCGTCAGATTGGATGTGTATGTGTGAACAAAGAGAGTCAAGGAAAACATGAACTTTAATCCAAGTCAACTTTATTTTCATTCCTTCTCATCACAGATATGGCAAGGGTTTAGTGTTTTTATTAAGCAGACAGCCAGCATGTGTTCTCTCTGGTTGTGTTATAACTGGGACTTTGGATTATTTAAGCTGTTCTTGTTGATGCCAAAAGATTGTAGGCAATGGATTCACTTTAAAATCCCAGCCTTTTTTGTTGCAAATTTGAGATACAATAAGCTGAGACGCTGTTGGCGTACTTGAACACAAGGCTATTTGAGGGGCACTTCCTTTTTATGAAACAAGTTCCCAAGGATACACGTTTGTCTCATTAAACACAGCTCTCTCTCATTAAACCTGGGAGCACTGAAGTGTCAGTACTTGTTCAGAAGAAACATTCATTCCACTAGTCCTGGGATGTCATTACTCACTAACTAGGCATGCTCAGAAACAGCTGGAAAAGGCTGCATTATTGTATTATGGTTTCCTCCTCCAGATGATTATCAAGTCATAAGTAGGAAGTTCAGTCAGGTCACTACAACACAATGGATTTCATAGAACAGGCCTGAAGACTTTGTCTTCAGTGGTCACAGTTTGTATTTTTAAAAATGCACTAATTTCTACAAATCTACGCTTGTATCTTAGTCAAACATGCTTCGTCAGGCTTTCTAGTAGGATATGGGACTCTTATTAGACTGGAAATGAAGTTCATCTAAAGAAAAAAGGTTTTTAAAAAGCAGCTTTAAAAGAATTGTTTCTAACAATTTAGAAAAGTCTGCTACAAATGCAACTAAATTGGTGCTCTAGTGCATGAGCTAGTGTTTCAGCACACAGCGGAGCCCTTAATGATCAATTACTGTACATACCCTAAATGTGAACAGCTAAGTGAAAAAGGGCTGTAATTAAAAAAAATATTTACTGAACATGGATGACAGGGCTGGAAATTAAAGGTCTTATTGCTGCTTAATGTGGAGTACAGAACAAGAAGCTTAAAAAATGCATCACTGTTTCATTACTAACAGACCGTGTTGTTTAGCTTTCGACAATAATATCTGCAAGATTTATTGCACACAGGGTGTGAGATTTCTTTTTGAATCTGAGATTCAATATGTACTGATTTGCATAGTAGAAATGGCAGTCTGCATGTCCTCCTATTTGTCTATTCCCATTATTTACATATGACCTGATTCCTGTGGCTCACACACTTAACACAATACACTGTTGACTTTCAAGAGCTGATTTCTGGTCAGAGCCTGTGTATATCATTCTTCTTCAAATCCTTAAAAAATAGACCTGCATCTGATACATGGTGCAACCTCAGTGCTGTCTCATGAACGGAAATGACATTGAGTTTTAATTTAAGACTCAAACAGAGATTTAATCTTGTGTGAATAAAGAAAGCACCACATCCTCTCTCACTGTATAAATATCGAGTGGAAATCCCTTTCACTTACTTTTATTGTACTCACTTGTTAGACAATCAATAATGAACCCAGACTTGCCCCTCAGATTGTGTGTACTTTTCTTAATAGAATGTGTGCAGTGATTTATCATAGTTCAGCCTCCTTAAGTGGATCATTTAGGAATCTTGTCATCTTTTGGTTGCTTCAGGGAATCATGTTGTGCTTCAGAATGTTAAACAGGGATTTGGCTATTCTTGTGGCATTTCGGTTCTCATGGTGGCTGTGGGCACATCCAATGTAGCATTGTCTAAGAGGATATTCAAATTGTCATACTTTGTCAAACATTGTAATGTAATGCTTTTGTAAATAAAATAAAAAATTAATGGCACAGCATGGAACACGCACACACACGTAAAGAAACAATGAAATGTACTGTCATACAATGAGTAGACAGTGACAAATAAACACATTTAGAGAATAGACAGAGCTTCGTGTCTGCTCATATAGTATACAGTATAACCCCACTTCCAAAAAGGTTGTGCAGTATGGAAATTGGCAATGAAAGCAAAAAGGAGTCACCTGTAATGTGTCTTCACCTTGTACTATACTGAAAACTCTACAACAGCAAACTCTACAATACAACATTATTAGATGATTTAACATCTAATGAGTTTAAAATCTGGTATCTGTATCATCCTCTAAAAAATTTGCCACAGATGTGGAACATCACCTTTTTGTTAAACACTTTTTATTTTTATTTTTTTCATTTGGCCACTGAAGACACTAGTTGGTCAAGTTTACCTAGTGGGGGTTTCCCCCATATTTCCATTATGCAGGTCTTCAGCTGCACATCCTCTGGGTTACATATCATTCTCCACACATTCTCAGTTGGAGCAGGCAACCCAGTCTAGCACCTGTATTCTCTGTTTAGCAGCCATGCGCATGTAATCTGAGCAGCATACAGTTGGCATTGTCCTGCTGGAAATGGTAACATAATTTCCAAATGAATATATTTTTCTGCATTACTGACGGCCTCACTGATGCACAATTTACTCATGTCACGGGCACTGACTGATATTGTGTACTAGCATATTGGATTGTTATCCAAAAAGGAATTGACAATTTGACAAAGCCTTACCCCATCCTATCTCAAGAAGGACTAGGCCTTTCTTTGAAACTCCTTGTATACTGGTTCTCCAGTTTAACAGTAATTGTTTCTACTGAACACCATGTTTATTAGTCTTAAACTGTTCCCAACTTTTTGGAATGAGTTTTAATGAGTTTCAGTTGTAGTGTCTCCAATATAAAGTTGTGCTCAAACGTTTGCATACCTTTTGGTGTAGGTATATCAGGCTTATCTTTTTTTTCTGCTTAATTCATATGCAAGCTGTGTACCATTTTTAAAGGAAACATGAGTGAGGCAAAACAAATTAATTTTATTTCTTATTGAACTCAATTTCCTATGTAAGGCATAACAGAATGACACATTCATCAAACTAAACAGGACAATAAAGAAAATGAGGGAATCAAACCTGCTCAGAAATTTGCATACCTTTAGTTCTTAATATCGTGTATTGCCCCCTTTAGCATTAATAATGGGATGCAGTCTTTTGTAATAATTGTGCATGATCTCATTAACTCTTTCAGGTTGTAAAGCTGCCCGTTCTTCTTGGCAAAATGGCTCCAGTAAAGTTTTTGGTTGTCTTGCATGAACTGCACATTTGAGATCTCTGCAAAGTGGCTATGACGGCCACTTTAGAACCTTCATTTTTTTTCTGCTTTAGCCAGTGTAGGGACAACTTGGCCTTGTGCTTTGGATCATTGTCATGTTGGAGCATCCAAGTGCATCCAGCTTTCGTGCTGTAGAATTCAAATTTTCTGCCAGTATTTTCTGATAACATGCCGCATTAATCTTGCCATCAGTTTTGACTAACTTCCCTGTGCCACTGAAGCTCACACAGCATTACACTAGGGATGGTGTACTTTTCACTATAGGCCTTGTTGGCTCCTCTTCAAACATAAAGTTCAATTTTGGTTGCATCACTCCAAGTGACGCTGATCCAGAAGCTGTGAGGCTTGTCTAGGTGCTGTCTAGCGTACTGCAAGCGGGCCTTTTTATTGCATGGACGCAGTAATGTCTTTCTCCTGTCAACTCGACCATGCAGGTCATTTGTGTTCAAGTACGTACTACTTTGTGCTCCTTGACACACCAGAGCAGCCAGTATTTCTCTTCAAACTTATTTGTGGGTTATTCTTTGTGTCCCAAACAATTCTTCTGGCAGTTTTGGGTGAAATATTACTTGATTTACCTGACCATGGCTTAGTATCAACAATACCTCTTATTTTTCACCTCTGTATCAGAGTTTATCAGATTATCAGTACTGACTGGCATTTTCAAGTGTTGAGATCTTTTTATATCTTTTTCCTGTTTTATAAAGTTCAACTACCTTATCATGCAGGTCCATTAGCATTTCTTTCGTCTTGCCCATGGTGACGTTTCCAGCCAAGTCCAAAGTTTACTATAACATTGTGACCATGTGTGTAAAGCATTTTTCTTTATTTTGTGTGCAATTGTAGTGACTGTTCTTTAATAACTATGTCACATTTCCGCAAAATCCTCAGAAGAAGGCAAAAGCAAGTGTCATTAGAGAGGTTCCTTGTTCAAGAAGTTTGCCGACAGAGCAGTGATTCTGTTATGTTTGTGTTTGTGTGTACATGTGCGTGTGTGAAAGTTGTCCTACACAGTAGCTTCTGTCCTCTTCTCTCCTCTCTCTTTTTACTCCAGCCACGATTCTTTTCAAGGGTAAAGTGCAGGTTAATTTGTTTTATTATATTTTATTTACTTTTTTTTTGTATTAATTATTTTTAGTAATATTTTTGGATTGTGGAATGAATCATCTAAGTTTTATTTCTTATGGGGAAATTTTTTTATTTTATATATGAATGCTTTGATATACAAACATGCTTTTGGAATTAATTATGCTCGCAATTCAAGGTTTAACTGTAAATGGCAAATTTGAATAATTTCTTTCAGTGTATGCAAGAAACGTTTTTTGAGCACACCTGTACTACAATGTAAAGAATCTTTGCAAGTGACTCCTTTTTGTTTTTACTGCCTGTTTCCATTCTATCCCAACTTTTTTGGGGAAATGAGGTTGTATACTGCTTCTTTAAAACTCTCTCAGTAGTGATGTCTGTGTGGATAGATGATGTCTGTGCAGACAAAAAGCTCTGTCTATTCTTTAAAAGTGTTTTTGTTTCCTGTCTGCTCATTGTATGACAGTACATGTCATTGTTTCTTTCTGTGTGTGTGTCTGAATTACTGCATCAGCACTGGTCTTGTTGGATTCCAAAGCTTTTACAGCACTGCTGAGTTCCACATTCAGCTTGTGACTCACATGGGGAAAAAAGTTCTGCTCAGTGTTTCCAGGGCAGAGCCATGTGTGTATTTCTCGTTGCTATGGTGATTGAGAACCGATGGTTTGCTGTCCGCCGGATGTTTTTCAATTCTGAATTCAGTGAGCTTATAACAATACAGTGAGTGTACAGGCAAACATTTAACCAAACCTGAATAGAATAACTGAAATAGGATTTTTTTTTTTTAGTATGTACAGTCGTGGCCAAAAGTTTTGAAAATGACACAAATATTAGTTTTCACAAAGTTTGCTGCTAAACTGCTTTTAGATCTTTGTTTCAGCTGTTCCTGTGATGTACTGAAATATAATTACAAGCACTTCATAGGTTTCAAAGGCTTTTATCGACAATTACATGAAATTTATGCAAAGAGTCAGTATTTGCAGTGTTGGCCCTTGTTTTTCAGGACCTCTGCAATTCGACTGGGCTGCTCTCAATCAACTTCTGGGCCAAATCCTGACTGATAGCAACCCATTCTTTCATAATCACTTCTTGGAGTTTGTCAGAATTAGTGGGTTTTTGTTTGTCCACCTGCCTCTTGAGGATTGACCACAAGTTCTCAATGGGATTAAGATCTGGGGAGTTTCCAGGCTATGGACCCAAACATTTTTGGTCCCCGAGCCACTTAGTTATCACTTTTGCCTCATGGCACGATGCTCCATCGTGCTGGTAAATGCATTGTTCTTCACCAAACTGTTGTTGGATTGTTGGAAGAAGTTGCTGTTGGAGGGTGTTTTGGTACCATTCTTTATTCATTGCTGTGTTTTTGGGCCAAATTGTGAGTGAGCCCACTCCCTTGGATGAGAAGCAACCCCACACATGAATGGTCTCAGGATGCTTTACTGTTGGCATGACACAGGACTGATGGTAGC
Source organism: Clarias magur (assembly GCA_013621035.1). Lineage (NCBI taxonomy): Eukaryota > Metazoa > Chordata > Actinopteri > Siluriformes > Clariidae > Clarias > Clarias magur. The sequence goes on along the minus strand of QNUK01000291.1, from coordinate 175,550 downwards.
GCTCGCCTTTTTCCAGATGCCCCAAACAATCGGAAAGAGGATTCATCCGAGAATATGACTTTGCCCCAGTCCTTAGCAGTCCATTCGCCATACTTTTTGCAGAAGATCAATCTGTCCCTGATGTTTTTTTTGGAGAGAGATGGCTTCTTTACTGCCCTTCTTGACACCAGGCCATCTTCCAAAAGTCTTCGCCTCACTGTGCGTGCAGATGTGCTCACACCTGCCCTGCTGCCATTCCTGAGCAAACTCTGCACTGGTGTCACTCCGATCCCGCAGCTGAATCCTCTTTAGGAGACGATCCTGGCGCTTGCTGAACTTTCTTGGATGCCCTGAAGCCTTCTTAACACGAAGTGAACCTCTTTCCTTGAAGTTCTTGATGATCCGATAAATTGTTGATTTAGGTACAATCTTAGTAGCCACAATATCCTTGCCTGTGAAGCCATTTTTATGCACCGCAATGATGGCTGCACGCGTTTCTTTGCAGGTCACCATGGGTAACAATGAAAATGTCAAGTCTGCCATTCTAACCCAATCAGTCTGACATAATGATCTCCAGCATTGTGCTTGTCAACATTCTCACCTGAGTTAACAAGACGATTACTGAAATGATCTCAGCAGGTCCTTTAATGACAGCAATGAAATGCAGTGGAAAGTTTATTTCGGAATCAAGTTAATTTTCATGGCAAAGAAGGACTATGCACTTCACCTGATCACTCTTCATAACATTCTGGAGTATATGCAAATTGCTATTATAAAAACTTAAGCAGCAACTTTTCCAATTTCCTATATTTATGTAATTCTCAAAATTAACCATGACTGTACATAACTATAGCCCTGATCCTAACCCAGATTTGACCCTAGTCGCAAATCCTTGCTTGAGTTTTTGGTATTCCTGTGTGTGAGGGGTATGAAACAGATTGGTTCATATAGCAGTATAGAATATAGGATAAGCAGTATAGATAATGCATGAATGTACTGTACACACACTATATAGAAATAGGGAAAATGATTGGTTGCATCATTCTGGAAAGTTGGGATTTTTCACCGCCATTTAAAAACAAAATTAAGCATGCAAAAGATACCACATGTGAAATGCCTCAAAGACAGTCAAATTATACAGCAACCTAATCTGAGAAAGCGGCCTAAGCGTGACATCCTCACCACACAGGGGACGTTATGTGTACTGACCGAAAACGCCAAAGTCTTGTTTTTCCGTGCTCGCAGGACATGAACAACCGTTAGTTGACATTTGAACATGTGACGTTAAACACCAAATGGTCGGCAGTGTTCTGCCAAGCCATATAATTATTTTTTTCCTACTTAATTCATTTATTTCCTATTATTTTCATTTATTTGATGGATATATTTGTCTGTCAAAATATGTTACCCCTAAATTCTCCAATAAATATATGCTATAATAATCTATCAAAGCATGCTCCACTTACTGTTTTAGTGATCTAGTATTTTTTGATAGGGTAGTGCGAATCTTTTAATTCACACTATGGTAGCATCTATTAATAAGGAAGCATAATTTGGCAGAACACAGGCAGTCAATTTTGCCATGACAAAGATGTTAAACAAGGAAACTATGATGTTTAGCCTTAATCTTAGTCCATGATTGCATGTAACTTCAACCTCCAAATGACTACATAACTGTACAAAACAGTTTATTCATAAGCATTATTTTCTTTTCAAATTGGAAGTGCTGTCTGGGTCCTGACTGACTTGCCATGTGGTCCAGATGAGTCCAGACTTGCAGAATCCCTTTTCTGTTATTTTATATATAAACTGTATGTGTGTGGGTGTGTGTGTGTGCATCAAAGGCAAGAAAATAAAACAACAATGACGTAATTAGAAAATCTCAAATATTTATTAAGGCATCGGGTTGACCTGTAATTTGGCAGCTTCTCAGACCAAACTGGATCAAATATATTTGAAAGGTTATGAAAGAGAACACTAGTTTTATTAGGTCTATACTGGACTGTTTGAACTATTTTTAGTGTGCTTGGAAGTGCACTTTCTGAGAGTGTTGTTAATGAACTGGACAGAGAACTGAAGGATAGGACAGAGTTGTATCTTACCAGTGTTTGCTTACCAGGTGACGTGTGTATATAGACACTATATTTAGAAAATGTGACTAGTATATGTGTGGTACAGACACACTGAACTGTGGGAGAGTTGCAGTGAGCGTTTTCCTTCCCTCACTGTGTTCTCTTCTTTCCCGTCTCCGTCATTCCTGTTGAAGTTTTCTCATACAGCTGTTAAACTTTGTCTTCACTGATTCCCAGAGGGCTTTCTAACTTCCTGTGTTTGTAATGCACTTACCCTGGCTGTTCATAGAAACTACCCTTCAGTCAGATCTTCTCGCATTTTCTATGTCCAAACTACCCCAAACTCCTGTGAAGGAGGACAATGAGTGCAACAGGCGGCTGCTCGCACTGTAATCCAGTCTATGTTTAGTAAAGGGCATGTGACTCCTGTCATCAGCATGCCAGACATGACTAGGCGTTCACTCCTCTTCTCACTCCCTCCCACTCTGCCTCTCGCTCCCTCCCCTCACCCATTCTTGTTCTGCCCCAGACATGTTCTTTTGACGTCCAAGCCCTTGTTCCGAAGGAGTGGAAAATGTAAGTTGGGCGTGAGGAGAACGAGCCTGTGGCTACAGAATCATGAGTAAGTACTGTTATCAGATATTTAGGGCTTTAAGGTACTTCAGTTTTTACACATACCGCTTTTTGAGACTGGCCTGCGATTGATCTCTGAGCAATGTGGAGCTTAAGGCTGACCTATTGCCATGAAGAGGTTAAGGTCAAGCTGGCTGTGTTTGTGACACTTTTCACTACTTCACTCGGAATGATTTGTGTGTGTGTGTCTGTCTGTGTGTGTTTTTTCTCCCTTGCCTTTTCTTAAATTCTATACCCTGGTCTTTTTTAATGTTCTATACCATGGCATGTCAGCTGATAGACATAAACAGAGCAGCATGTGTACAGGCAATATGCTCACTGATGGACTGGTATGTAGACAAAAAGTTTGTAATCTGGATTCTGTTTCATTGTGTACTTTTTTAAACAAAGGCTGACTTTTCTCTTTCGATAATGCAGTTGATTTTTATTTGAGATCTGTCCCAGGTGTATTTTTCAGATCTGTCAGACCTTTTTTTTTATGCTGCCATGTCATAGAGGTCAATGTAAACCAGAAGGACAATAAATCGTTGACCAGGAAGCACAGTTGAACACGTGTATTAAAAAACAGCCCTAAAATAATCACATGCCGCCAGTACATTCACACTCACTCTCAGGACTCATTTAGATCGGGCACACACGAGGGACCTGTAACATAAATGACCTGACTGACCTGTCAGACTAATTTTTGATACAGACCTCATCGCTACAGTTTGATTTTTTTTTATTTTGCTGCCTTAGGTAAACAGTTTTTAAGGATTACTAACCTGCCCTCAAGCACAGTATTGCGTATGCATTGTCATGATGATGGTGAACTATCAAGTTCTGGCTTGTGATGCTCTCATGTACTGCTGCCTGTGAGATTAGTTTTTGTATCACTTGCAAGGATTGTGTGATTCAGGGGGAGCTTACTGTAGTAGTTAAGGTGTGGGATTACGGTTTGTAAAGTCCCAGGTTCAAACCCCAGCACCACCAGGTTTCACTGTTGGGTGTTTGAGCAGGTCCTTAACCGTTAACTGCTCAGATGTACAGTATAATGAGATAAAAGTATAAGTCGCTCTAGATAAGGCGGTCTGCCAAAGGCCATAAATAAAAATAAAAAAACATAATGTAATAAACCCATTTTTATCCATGTTTAGTTGTCACCAATTTCTCATATTTTTTTCACAAACTGTTTTAAAATTTGTTGTGGAAGAAGCTCAGGAAAAGCTTTTAAATGTCATTATTCTGAATTCGTTGTCCCAGTATTTTGATAAATAATTTCAATGAATACTTTGATGAATACCTCAGGAAACCTTATACTTTTAAAAAACCTGTTTCATACTTCAAAGAGGACCCTCAACCAATCAATCACTGATGACTCTGCACAGGACTTGCAACGACTTATTGCAATTATTTATTTTCTAATTCAGTTGGATGCTTCTAGTTCTCTTCTAGAAATACAAACAAATTTGTAATTTATTATTGTGTCACAATGGTGGTAAAGGCATCACCTGAGTAACCATTTCACTTACATGTGACATTAATGATACAGTATCAGTGGCTGATAAATGTGTACAATGTACTTTTAGCCCCCCCTAAAAGTAAAATTTCCAAATATGTGTAATAAAAATGCCTAGTAATAATCACAACATAATGATGTAGTCCAGTAGAGCACCTTGTAAAAGTATTCACATTGTCACATTACAACCACAAGCATAAATGCATTTAATGGGATTTTATGTGATAGACCAACACAAAGTTGCACATAATTGTGAAGTGGAAGGAAAAAGATAAGTAGTTTTAAAATGTTTTGTTACAAATAAATATCTGAAAAGTGTGATGTGCATTAATCTCCCTGAGTCAATACTTTGTAGAACCACATTTCACTGCAATTACAGCTGCAAGTCTTTTGGGGTTTGTCTTCACCAGCTTTATACATCTAGAAAGTGTGAAATTCTGTCAGATTGGATGGAGAGCGTCTGTGAAAATCAATTTTCAAGTCTTGCCACAGATTCTGAATTGGATTTAGGTCTGGATTTTGACACGGCCATACTAAGATATGAATATTTGATCTAAACCATTCCGTTGTAGCTCTAGCTGTATGTTTAGGATCGTTGTCCTGCTGTAAGATGACCCTCCACCCCAGTCTCAAATCTTTTGCAGATTCGAACAGTATTTCTTTTAAGATTGCCCCATGTTTGGCTCCATCGATGTAAAACATCCCCACAACAGAGTGTTTTGCATTTACTCCAAAAAGTTACATTTTGGTGTTCTCTGACCAGAGCATGTTCTTCTATATCTTTGCTGTTTCTGCAAATGAGACTTCTTATGGTTTTCTTTCAACAATGGCTTTCTTCTTGCCACTCTTCCATGAAGGCCAGATTTGTGGGGTGAACGACCTGTGGACAGATTCTCCCGTCTGAGCCGTTGATCTAAGCAGCTCCTCCAGAGTTACCATGGGCCTCTTGGCTGCTTCTCTAATTAATGCTCTCTTTGCCTGGCCATTCAGTTTAGGTGAACAGCTATGTCTTAGTAGGTTTGCAGTTGTGCCATACTCTTTCCATTTTTGGATGATTGATTGAACAGTGATCCATGAGATGTTCAACGTTTGGAGTATTATTTTTTTATAACCTAAGCTTGCTTTAAACTTTATCCATGACCTGTCTGGTGAGTTCCTTGGGCTTTGTGATGCTGTTTGTTTACTGGACTCTAACAAACCTTTGAGTGCTTCACAGAACAGCTGTATTTATACTGAGATTAAATTACACACATATAGACTCTATTTACTAATTATGTGACTTCTGACTGGATTATAGTTAGGGGTATCAGAATAAAGGGTGCTGTATAGAAATGCACGCCACACTTTTCAGATTTTTATTTGTAAAATATTTTGAAAACCATTTGATATTTTCCTTCCACTTCACAATAATGTGGAACACTTTGTCTATTACATAAAATCCCAATAAAATAAATTTATGTGAAAAATGTAGAAATGTATGATTATTTTTGCAAGGCACTGTATGTGACAGGTTTTTTACAAAGAATATGAACTATTTATTTTTGTTTTATTTTATTATTATTATTAATATATATTATATTTCAGATTTTCTATATATTTTTGAAACTTTTGCTGGAATCTTGTTTTATAGTTTAGCTCCTATATTTCCATTTGTAAAAAAAAAAACTTAAGGTCACGGGGCGGTCGTATAAGCATTTCACTGCATATCGTACTGTGTATGACTGTGTATGTGACAAATAAAATTTGAATTTGAATATTATGTGCTAACCTTTTAAAACCTTCAGACTTTTTCTAAAATAAGTCCAAAATGTTTTCAGGTCATTCATTTTATCAGCTTCAGTGCATTCAAAATATCAATAAGCCACTAAAAAAAACATACTGGCTGATATCTAGTTTGTTGTTTTGTCTCTGGACTTTAGCATGCTACATTTGACATGAATCAGTCAGTGTGAGGGTAAAGTACACAATGGAAGTTTGTTACATGTGGAATTTTATCCTGTGTATCTAAGAATCAGTAGGCCTGTGACTCATAAGGGTGTACTGACTCCGTGTTTCACCTGCCAGATCCTCCTCAGCAAAGACTTGCTAAAAATAAAATGTTGGAATGGAATAGCTGGAAGAGGTTTCAAAAAAGGAAGGAATGAACTAGGCAGGTAATGCAGTGTTTCCCAAGCATGGTGTTTTAGGACTGGAGATGGGAACCACTGGGCTAATAACTATGTTGATGTAGAGCTCCTGGCAATTTTTGTCAGACTTTAGAAATGTGTTTGTGTAATGTAGAGCTTTTATATCAAAAGTCAGCTCGAGTTTGTTCATATAAAGCATTTTAACAGATTAAAGGCTTTATATGCAGTTGGCAGATGTGTATTTATAAACTGCACCACTAGAGGTCACTAGACTGACATCTATTATTAGTCTGTTGTAATATTAGACTGGTTTAGCCAGTCTGTTTTCAGGAAGTGCTAAACCATATCTTTGGAGGTTGCTGATACCCTGATGGGAGCAAATGTCAATACCTGCAACGTCTTTAACCAGTGCATAGGACCTTTAACTTAACTTAAATTGTGAACATAACTACAGTAACTTTTATACTTTTTTCCATAGGGTGTGAATGGTATATTGGTACAACCTTATAAAGTGAAAAGTTTAAAATGTTAAAATGTTTTTGTCTTTCTCTTGCTTTGTTTATTTTAACATGATTGTCTTTGAAAATGTGATGTCATACGCAGATTATATTTCAGATGTTTTGCAAGTAGGATTAACTCTCCCTCATTTCTGTGGCATTAAATGTTACCAAGCTATACCTGACGATCATGTTCAGCACCAAACAATTTAGTGTTTTTAAAGAGAAGTTTAAAAAGGCACCGTCACAAAGCAGCTTTGCAGAAATTAGGATGTAGATTTGGATTCCTAATGACCAAGCCAAAATAAGCTAACAGTACAGAAAATCCCCAAAGTGGGAGTGTACAGATGTAATGAAGAGTAAAGGAACAGAGGTTGAACTCTCAGATTTTATCAGACTGGTTTTGACACATAGCTCTTCTTACAGATCATAAGAGTCAGGCAGTTATGCAATTATGGGCGTAAACTCGGAGTTTAAAGGTTTGTTTTTCGTAACACAAAATCTTTTTTTTTCCCTTCACTTTGTGTGTACTGGGATGTGTTGTTGAAGTTTATGATTTAAAGGCATCAATTAAATTCTCATAAATACAACTGCACATTAAGGGTTGCAATGAATTTTCACTTTTATTACTATTATTCATTAATTCACTTTCTGTTTTTGTCATTTTTTTGTGCTTATAACTCAGTGGTCTTTCTTTCTTAATTTTTTTTTCTACATTGTAAAACAATACTAAAGGCATCCAAAATGTGCAAAAATATCCTTTCAACAGTTGACATTGACACGTATCTGCTACTTCTTCTGCTCTTTAAAGCCTTCATAACGGCACTAATCTGAGGTGATGTTAATTGGTGATTTTTGAGGCTAGTAACTAAATGAACAACTCTGCTGCAGCCGAGGGAAGTTTGCTCCTTCTTTCCTCAGATCGTCTTCATGAGAACCAGTTTCATTAAGCCACTTGATTCATTTTGCAAATGGTCTTGCAATACTGTTCTTGCAATAACTATTCCAGAACATGCTGACGTTCATGTTTTAAAATAACAACCGACTGTTGTTAATACTCAATTATCTAATGCCATACAATATGTCATTTCATAGGTTTGGAAAAATCCAGCGTTGTTTTAAAACTTAAGTGTCCAAACTTCTCACTCTTGCTGTACATGTTTTTATATTCTGTAGTTTATCCTTGCACTGGTAACTTTTGTCAACTTTTATGTCTACTGACTATATGTCGGCTATACAGTGTGCAATCACATCTACAAACCTGCCTTGGTGTTACTGTCCTCAGTGCTACTGAATGTCTGGAATTTACTTCAGAATCAATAAAGTATATATCCATCTATCCATAGATCATCTATCCATCCATCTAATAACTTAATTTTGATGAATACCACCACTGTGGAGGTATGAGAGACAGAAAACATGCCCTTATATTGTTCGTTTTTTATAGCCTGATTTTTCCTCTCTTTTCTCTGTGTATCTGACAGATGTGTGTAACAGCACTGATCTTCCAGAGGTGGAAATCATCAGTTTGCTGGAGGAGCAGCTGCCTCACTATCAGCTGAGAGCAGACTCGATATACGGCTATGACCACGACGACTGGCTCCACACACCACTCATTCCCCCCGACCTCAACATCGACCTGACCGTCGAGCAGATCGAGGAGACCCTCAAATACTTCCGTAAGTCCTTTGCTTATATATCATTTTCCCTCCTTCCTCTTTCTACTTCTTTTTCTCATTCTCTCTCTCTCTCTCTCTCTCTCTCTCTCTCTCTCTCTCTCTCTCTCTCTCTCTCCCCTCCTCTCTAGTCCTTTTCTTTTCACTGTTACTGCCTCTAAATAATGAAGAGGATTGGCCATGTAGACCAAAGTTTACACAAAATCTGAATTACACAAAAGAATTTATAAAGAAATGTTGTCAACAAGATGATTTAAAAAAAATATATATTATTAAAAATGTATTTGTTAATTTTCCACACACTGAATACATGAGACAAAAATACATTTATTTCAAGATATATAACATTTAATTGTAACTGAACTTTTGGATTCATGTGAGGAATAAGAAATTCTTTAGCAATCATGCATTACTCCCTGTTTTGCTGTTGAAATATGAGGCAAATATCATCAACAGGTGAACAAATATAGATAACATAAATTAAATTAGATCAATTCATTTATTTATTGTTTTTACATAAAAAAGAGGCAATGGCTATAAAACGCTTCCTATCGATAATTCACATATCCACATTTAGAGCAGTAATTAAGTTCAACACCGCTGAACACCCATTCGGCAGGCTCTCACTTAGACCAGTGTGCAACCACACTAATGAGCGTGTGACTGAATGAGTGCAAATCACCACAGAAAATCTAGTGGAAATCCTTCCCTGAAGAATGAAGGAGAAAAACAAAACCGTGTTTTTTCTCCTTCATTCTTCAGGGAAGGATTTCCACCATGGCTTTAGAACATAAAATGTGATGGTCAGGTGACTACATACAGTGCTTTTGGCTATATATTGTAGCTTAGTGTGGCATTTTCACCAAAACACATTTATGAATGCTCTTTGTGAATTCCTTTATTCCGTTATAATATTAGAATGAAGGAATGAAACGTGTTGCTTGAACATGATGATTGGTTAAAAGAAGAAAAAAAAATCTGCAGAAATTTTGTATAATTATTTATTTGTAATTTTGTATAATATTGTGTTTTGATTTGATCGCCTGTATGCCACGCCGTATTGCTGCAGTAATAAGGGAGCTGTACATGTTCATACTTTTCAGTAGTACATTTCTGTATTCATAATTTTTTATTATTGTTATTATTATTGGTCTTAACTAATATTCCAAGTGTCAGTGTCCATCAGTCTGTGTGTAATGAATCTATATACAAGTTTCGAATTTAATTACTCAAATAAATAAAAAATTCTATGATATTCTAATTTATTGAGATTCACCTGTAGAATGTTTTAAAAAATATTTTATCAAACACTAATTTCCCATTTATACATGTTTATACAAGTGAATCCTTCTCATTCTGCACCTTGGCCACAGTGTGCTTGAGTAATACTTTTAATAAAAAATTTGAGTTATCTCTTTTTTTTTTCTTTTTTTTTTTTGGACTGATTCCATTTTACATCTCATTTTAAAATGATCTAGAGAGAGATTTTTATTAAAATCTCTCGTTCTCTCTCTCTCTGCTGGATTGATTCCCTTTCACATCTCATCTTAAAATAGTCTAAAATGAGCCAGGCTCCCTGAAGCAAGGGGAATATAATTATAAATAGAATAGAATGAGAAATGCATTGATTTTTATTCCTTTTTTACACACCCAAATCTATCTTAATTTTAATCGCACGACTCTGGCGCATGAGTTGTGTAATAATTATTTAAACTGTGAGGACCAAACTAACCTGTTAACAGCCAGTGCATTCACAGCTTATTTCCTATGTGTCTGCTTATCTACTTAAACACTTAATTATAGGCTACAATAGGAGCTGACTAAAATATTACCCATCAGGGCTACGTTTCCTGTGTTTAGACCTCCATTACCGTCAGTACAAGACAAAGACTAGTCAGCTGTTAGGGGTGTCAGTAAGTAATTAATCTCTCCTAATCTATATGGCTCCCAAAATCACATTACATGACTAAGACTTGTGATTAGGCAATTTAATCCATATCTTAATATTGTGAACATGATTCCGATTCTATTCTTGTTTTATTCAAGCTTTCAGCTAATGTAGTTGGAGTGCACAAAAGACGAGTCCTGGATCACTTGGTTCTCCCCTTCTGGACTTCTTACAGCCTCATTTGGCAGCTAAAAGCTGGCAGTTTCCTCCTAGAGTCTGTAGATTCTGTTCATGCAGCATCATTCATCAGCATGCTAGAATAGAATCACATGCACAAAAGACAGGGTGGGTGGGAAAGTCACAGAAGTGGGAAGGAATTTAGGCAGCATGCTCTATCTTCAGGCTGGAGTCAGAGCCAGTTGCTATGACTACCCCTCCAGTGGGAGGTGCCATGGAAATAGAGAGCTTTGGCAGGAGGAAGAGGGAAGAAGGAGGGGATAGGCGATCATCTACTGACGCTTGTTGATGTAACACGGTCTGATTGGTTACACAACTAGGAAGTTGCCTCTTCACGGTGCGCATGATACAACCTTGACTACTGCCGTACTGTGCAAGGAGGCTTACTGCGCAGCACTTTTGATTGTCACTGCAGCCTCGTAATTCACCCATCTCTTCCCATCGCACTCTGGAGGGGATGCTATATGCAGCTTCATTTGTTAGCTGTTACTCAGAATAGGATCTCTGGTGGTGGAGAGCACAAGTAGGATGGGCTCGTGGGAGTGTCTGTGTCAATTTGTGACCTCTGGTGCTGGACAGCAGGAGCTGCGACTCATAGCTGAAGGAGACTGAGTATGCAGAGATTTGTGGAGGCTGACTACTATGAGCTGGATTGGTATTATGAAGAATGCGCTGATGGTAAGACCAGATAGTCAATTGCTGAGATTATGATCAATAATCAGATGTATGGAGTAGGAGAGAGAAGTAATGAGTGAAGGAGTGTATAGAACTGTGCTTAAAAGATGCAATGAGATGCTATAAAAGGATTCAAAGAAATATTTGTGATATGAAGAAGAGTATTAAACTGTAAAAAATGTGTTAAACTGAAGTAACGTTTGAGGATGCTTACGGGGTCATCACTAAACACCCCTCATAGCCATGTATTGCATCAGACATAATGTGGCCTGCTCAAGTTTTGTTTAAGGCAGTTGCTACTGTAACATTGATGTTTGTGCCTCAACTAAATGAAGGTGACTGTACATATGTTGACAGTAACCAGGGTGAAATCTGGGTAAGAGGTTTGACTGATGCCTGGTGATAGAAATAAATTAACAGGTTATACAGGTGACCTGGGTTTTCGTGTGTGTGTGTTCCTGTTCCAAGAGATTTATACTGTGCTGTAGAATAAGGCATTGTAAAACAGTAAGTGTACAAAGTTTTGGACATAAGTAGCTTTAATATCAGTAGAGCATCAGTCTCTGACTTTTTTGAGGTTAGTATATTGACATCATGTCTCCTTTTAGCAGTTCATTGGCCGGTTGTGCAAAACACTCATTTAAAGTTTTAATCCTTTGATACTTTAAGACTAGATTTCTGAAAATAACTAAATTTATTTTCTGAGATATGTTCAGGCTGCACATGTTCAGGAGATATGTCGCCTTGCACCGCCAGGGTCCGGGTTCGATCCCCGGCCAGGCTCGATTCCCGTCTCTGTGTGCATGGAGTTTGCATGTTCTCCCCGTGCTTGGTGGGTTTCCTCCGGGTACTCCGGTCTCCTCCCACAGTCCAAAGACATGTAGGTTAGGCTAACTGGCGTTCCCAAATTGCCCGTAGTGTGTGAATGAGTGAGTGTAAGTGTGTGTCTGTCCCCTGCGATGGATTGGCACCCTGTTCAGGGTGTACCCTGCCATGTGCCCTAAGTCTTCTGGGATAGGCTCCAGGCCCCTGAATACAGGATTAAGCGGTATAGATGATGAGTGAGTGAGTGAGTAATGTATTCTACCTTTTCATGTGTTCTAAATAAAGCAAACTATTTCTACAGTGGCTTTTGTTGCATACTTCTCCTAATAATCTAATATGAAAGGAAAGTGTCTTTTCTATTTCCTATTTCTATTATAATTTAAATGCTATCAAGACAGTCCCTAAAAATTGACTTCCGTCAGATGTGTTTGTGTTGTGTCTGTCTTATATGATTAAAAATAAAATGCAAGCATGTCCATTTGAAAGTACTCCATTTTTCCTCTAAAATGCCTGATGTAGGTTTGCTTGTACATTTAAGATGCATAAACACAATGGAATCTATATAGAACCTTAAAATCACCGGTTTGCATTTAGCGTGGACATTTTGTTCATTTCAAGTAGCAAAAAATAACTACATTTGCAAATAAACAGCAGCACTTAACAGCTTTACAGTTCTAGTTATTGAAGTGAAGGAGCATTTTTCTTTATTATTTTTGGGTCATTAATCATCTTCATTAAATCTCCTAGAAATTACTTTAGCTTCACTCTTCTCATATTGAAGCATTGTTTAAAGTTGTATTGTTCTCTTTAGTTTAAATGTGTATATTGTTGTGAAGCGTGGGAGAATGCTCCTGATTCATACCGCATGGAGCCTTTGACCCACATTGCAGCATCAGGATTGACCTGCATTGAATTTAACTCTAACCCTACTCTAACCCTATTGGATTTGCACAGATTCCTCCTCCTCAGTGCCGTCATCCCTTCATGCCCATTTTTTTCTTTTCTTTCTCTTTTTGGGAAGCGATGGTGAGCATGGCTGCAGTAGCTTGTTTGTTGTCAAGTCCACACAAAAGCGAAAATCACCACCATGGCCACAGTCTCCCCCTGCTTTTCAGAGCTGCATGTCTGCTGCGTTTCCATAGAAATGTGGCACCAGTGACAAATAAATGCCCTTTCACCATAGATCAGACTAGTGTAAATAGCATCAGCACCGTGAGTCTAAGTCAGATGAGAGAAATGGAGAAACTTAGAGGTACTTGCATTTGTGCTTTATAAAGAAAGCAAACACCACTGTAGCCTGTTTCCTTGTTTCAGTGCGACATGTTCATTTTTTATTTATGTGCTTTAATGAATGTCAAGTGAACCATACTTCTAGTAAATTGTGGTGATTTAGTAAAGAGAAATATTTCTTTCTTTTTTTTTTTGTTCATTTGTTTTGAGCGGTTACCTGGAATTCATTTAAAATAAAATTTGACCGTGTGCAGGGCTGTTTGCACCACTCTCTGTTGTGTTTGCATTTTGCATAGGGAAACAGACTCACCTGACGCTATCAGGTGGCCACACCTACTCAACAGGTGTATCCAGGGATAACTCTGTTACGCCTTAACAGGTTGCCATGGTGCGTTAAAGGAACAAACCATTCTAGATTCTAAAGAGAGGGGTGTCTAAATATTTAGTTAGCTCGGGAAATGCTACCGTGTTTGCCAGACACACACTCTGCAAGTGCAACAACTTTAAAAACTGTTAAAATGTTTTGTACACTATCTTGTAGTCTTTGAATTAGAATTTACTAAAAATAAATGATGTGAGATTATATGTGCTGTCCCCTTAGAGGCTTAGTTACGTAAATGGTAGAGCCTTACATCTGAGTCACAGGCTGTTGGCAGGTGTAGGCTCTGGCCAGTGTTGTGTGTGTATATCTAAGAGGTTTGTTAATTTGAAGAAAAGACATGGACAAACATGACGGTGTTGAAGCCGAAGGACAACAGGCCCGGTGGCCTGGCTTTGTATGACTAGGCTCATGCGACCATGGAATTACCTTTTGACAACTCAGTTGAGGAAAGCTATGAGTATGACTCGTCCGAGGCACTGGATTGTTCAGGTGTGTCTAGCGTCGCCAATTCAAACTATGCTGACGATGAACTGGAAGATGAGGAAACTTATACGTTGGAAGAAGGTACACTTTTATTACCAGTTGTTTAGCTTTTTTTAGTTGTTTAGAAAATTGTTTAGCTTCAAGCAGATAGTGTTCTAGCTGAATTTATCTAGAGTTATCTAGTGTTGACACTTATGGTTTCAAAACATGGACACTGGAGCGGGTTTGGCTTCCCGTCACCTTGTGTATGATGAACACACTTTTTTTTTTTTTTTTTTTTCTGTGACCTAAATCATTTGGTTTCATTTTTGATTTTGCCACCACCATTTCAGAGGTTATCCTGCATATATATTGAGAACATCAATAAATGTACATTATATGCTGTATATTGTGAATGTCAATATGTTGATGGTGATCTTGTACCTTATTCAGTAGCCTGTTTGCAGAGATTTGATGGACTTTATATTCTTATGCGAAGACACCTTTTAATTAAATAAAATAATAATATAATTAATTTAAATTAAATTGTTTTTGCGCACATTAATAGAATTCGAAGCGATCAACTAAGTTCCAGTGAAATCTGTGCCACTCCCACTCACCCAGTGACATCACCTTGTATATCCTGGGTGGAAGTAAGAGATTGAACGGTTATCACTAATAATGATTAACCAGCTTGGCACAGCTTTTGCATTTTTATCTGATTGACAAGTCCTAATTATTCCTGAGTAGCCTATTTTTATCTGTGTGTCATTCAATATTTATCTCTATCATGTAGTTCCTGAGAACGTTATTGAAAAGTTTACTGGTGACCTTTTCACTTTCTATTGCATCACATTATTGTTAATTTAAAAAAAAGGTTTTCTGATGGTTACTTAGCTGTTCATTGTTCCTGAAAAGAAAACCTTAAGAAAAGGTGTCATGTGGTGTTCACTCCCTCCGGACAGTATCAAAGGCTGTCGGAGGATTGATGTATTTTTTTTTTCTTTCCTTTGCTCATTGTGCACTAGAAGATTAAGAAAGCTTGTGCAGGTTTGTCTCGGTTGAGGTGTGAAATGATTTGAGATGTGACAGGCACTTTCTATAAATGAAACATGAGAATGGAAATCAAGGTGATGCCTTTCTTAAGACAATGAAGCACAGCAATTTGAAGTATTAAGTTTCTTGTGTACTTGTGGCTCTTTGTCTATGATAAACAAGTCAAATGTAAGCCTTAAATCGCAGGAACAATATCTGAAGTTATGTGTTGCTATGTTTTCTGTGAAACTTCTAGACATCAGTGTTGAAAAGGTTAAGGTAGAGGGTCTCGGCAGGGTATGGTAGAGCTATAATCCACAGGATTTATTTAAAGTGCCATATCGCTAAAACATTTGTTTACATACACATATATGTGTAAACTCCATCATCGAGCATATGAGTGTCTGTTATACAAGTCCCTTCAATTTCAGTTGCTTTATACTTTCCCACAAGGTTCTGCTCAGAACATTGACTTCAAACATACATCTTTAGCCTTCCTTTATTTTTATGTTACCCTACTGTCATTTTCATAGAAATATGTGATACTAGACGTTTTGTATCATATATCATTTTTAATACTTGACTATGCCTGCTTTAACACCCTGTCTGTTTTCTGTGCAGTTCTGTGTGCTGACCGAGTGGGCCAGATGACTAAGACGTACAATGACATAGATGCTGTTACACGTTTGCTTGAAGAGGTAAGCTAGTCGTGGCGGTGTTCTGACATTATTCAGATGTGTGTAGGATGCTGCAAAGGTTTTTCACAGCTATGAGGATTAAAAATAGATAAGCAGCAGCTGTGGTGTGCTCTAGCTTGTGATCACTTGTGTATTCTGTTTACGTTCAAACAATATTGCACGAATGGAGTGGCGTTATGCTGAATATCCGCTGAATATTGTTTTACTAATAAGAAATAAAATGTAGCCAATAAATGTAGCTTATTTTATCAATACATCATGAAGAAGCCACATTCAGTGGTTGATGGGTAGCTCTTTCATTAAAGGTGCATCCAGTAAAATTGTTTCCTCTTTATCTTCTTATATTTTAAACCAAGTTGTTAATTAGGCATATCTAATGACTGTCACCAACTCTGCTGTACTAATGGATACAGTGGTGCTGTTGATAGAATGCATTTTTTCGAATTTGGTTTCCTTCAAAGGTTCTTCATCATGTAATTTTCTTACCACTGTTATCCCTGCTTTGCTCTGTCAAGATTTTGAATTGAAGCACAACTCGTCTAACAGCCTACGTGCCTGAGCTCCACAAGGAAGTAGTGTTAATAAAAATGTTTCCTACATGGCACATGTCCTTTTTAATTTTTTTCCCCTCTCTGATATCAAATAATAAATAAAAGGCCATAAGAGATAAAAATCACAAATATATACAGGGGTTGGACAATGAAACTGAAACGCCTGGTTTTAGACAACAGTAGTTCATCAGTATGGTGTAGGGAGTCCTTTTGCGTCCAATACAGCATCAAATTGTTTTGGGAATGACAGATACAAGTCCTGCACATTGGCCAGAGGGATTTTGAGCCATTCCGCTTACGGAATAGTGGCCACTACGTGATGCTGGTGGAGGAAAACGTTTCCTGACTCGCTCTTCCAAAACACCCCAAAGTGGCTCAATGATAATAAATAATAATATTTAGATCTGGTGACTGTGCCGGCCATGGGAGATGTTCAACTTTACTTTCTTGATCGTCAAACCACTCCATTTCACCAGTTTTGCTGTGTATATTGGTGCATTATCATCCTGATTCACGGCACCTCCTTTAGAATACAGTGTTTGCACCATTGGGTGCACATGATCCTCCAGAATGATTTGGTAGTCCTTGGCAGTGACGTGCCCATCTAGTTGATCACAAGCCCATCACAAGTATTGGGCCTAGGGAATGGCATGATATTGCATCCCAAACCATCACTGAACCATCCTTATGCTTCATTCTGGAATTGCAACAGTCTGGGTGGTACGCTTCTCCACACCGTAACTCTCCCGGGTGTGGGAAAGACGGTGAAGGTGGACTCATTAGAGAACAATACATGTTTCACATTGTTTGTAGCTCAAGATTTTTGCTGCTCGCACCATTGCGACCAAAGGTTTGGCTATAGCAACCCGGCCATGTTCATTGACCATGTGGAGCTCCAGACGAACAGTTTTGGTGGAAACAAGTCAAGTTGAGGCATTGAGTTGGGCAGCTGTGGTTTTATGTTTTTTGTTAGCACCCGGACCTTTCAGACAGCTTTTCATCCTTCTTGGTGGTATGCTGACATTACCCTGGATACCGTGAAGATTGGCCACCAGGCTGGTCAAATTTAGCTATGAAACCTCCAACAGCAAACTGGCCAGTGTTTCAGTTTCATTGTCCAATCCCTGTATATACAGTATATATTTTTTTTTTAATGGGGCATGTTTCAGTGTGAATGCTTAATGTTTACTTTGTCAGGATGAAAGTAGATGAACCATATTTTTGTTAATTATATATATTTTTTATATTACCTTGAATAATAGATTGAATACAACCAGGATGTTTTGCTCTCTTCTCTCTGCAGAAAGAACGGGACTTGGAGTTAGCAGCACGTATAGGTCAGTCCCTGCTGAAGAAAAACAAAACTCTAAGTGAAAGAAATGAGTTTTTAGAAGAGCAAGTGGAGCACATACGGGAGGAGGTGAGCCTGATTAATCACTTTTTTTTCTATTTAGTTTTCTCATCTTTAGATCAGTTTTAACTTTCTGAACTTGCAGCACAGGAATAAAACTTGCATAATAATCATATTCTACCTTACTAACTGAGGCAGTTCTGTCTTCTCTTTGGTTAAAAACAAGGCAAATCCTCATGTACATTGACAAAATTCTAGTGCTTATAGGAAAGCATTTGACTGTAAACGTGAAACATATTATTAAAAATCTATATGGGAATATTTAAACCAGTGCCGTGGTCATGATTTAAAACCTGAAGTGTTCTTTCTGACAATAGATGATGTATTTTATAGCTGTTCAAGTTGCTGTGTTGTGCTGCTGCTGCATGGACATGTAGACACTGAATGCTGTTTTGTGTGTGCAGGTTTCTCAGCTGCGTCATGATCTTTCTATGAAGGATGAGTTGCTCCAGTTCTACACCAGTGCTGCTGAGGAGAGCGAGGGAGAGTCGGTCACCTCTACCCCGTGAGTCCGTTCCTCCGTCTTTTTTTTCTTACAACACCTCCCCTTTATCACATTCATGCAGCTCTCTCTGTCGCATACAACTCTGTTTTTTACGTTATAATTATTAGAGGGTTTTTTAAAGGATTTTTAATTTAATATTGCTTTAATGTTTTTTCTGTTTTATGCATAATGAGACGCTTCAAAACTAGGTTTTAAATTTATAGAAAAGTTCTACTATTGCATCGTGTGCATTGATAACATTCCAGAAATGCTTTACTGAGCTTTGGTTGTTCTATACACATATGCTTCTGACTGGGACTGATTTTTACACCTCTGTAGTGGCGGACAGCGTACCACCTCACTTCAGACCTATGCTGATATATTCTAAAACATGGTGACATCCATGTAATGCCAGTACATCCGTGTTTATTTAATGTACATCTTTCGTATATTTGTTATCTGGTTGTTGCACCATTTTTAAGGCAGACATTTGTTCGAGTTCACGGGTGACTACATTTCACTAGCCAGGTTTCTTTTAATATCTCCAGCCCTGCTGCTAGTCCAATTTAATTTGCGCTCTTTGTTCTTTTGTTTTTGTTTGTTCTTTGTTCTTTAATGTACAAATAATAAGATTTAATATTTGATATGGTTAAGCTTTCTGTCTGGAGAGCTTTGTTTTGACATCACTCCTGTAATGAAAGGAGTCTGTATCAGTAAGTTTTAACAGTAGGTCAGTTTTACTGTGTTGCATTGGGGTCACAGAGCATCACGCAGTCACTGATTGATTCATTTTCAATATCCGCATTCCTGGTGTTTTATTCCTTTTTTTATTGAAATGTTCAGCTTTACTCTTCTGCCAAGGATAAACCGATCCTGCAGCCTCACTACTTGTGTTGTGTTTTTGTCAGAATTCCACATAATGACTCCTCATTGTCAGTGCCAAACTACTTTCCATTGGACTCGCTGCAGAAGAAGCTCAAAGACCTGGAGGAGGAGAACATTGTGCTCCGATCTGAGGTGATAGTCTCACATAACAATGGACAGCTTATATTACAGGCAAATTGAATTTTACCACAATGCTACCGGAACATGTTCATATACAGCAGCATGTTTATTCCTCATCACAGTGGCTCATTTACTTTTTGTTTACACATGAACTGTAAACAAATCAAGTAAATGCATTTTCAGGCAGCTGTTTACCCACTGTAACTTTATTCCAGAGTCGACCATCTGACCCTAGAGCAGGTGGAATTACACACGTTACTAGCCAAACGCTCGTTAATGCGCACATGTTCACAGACAATAAAATATTTTTCTCAGGTTAGATCTGATGCCACTATTGTACTTTCCTGACAACTTAAACAGGAAGAGAAACCTGATGCCCGTTTGTTTCTAACACACACGTTTGACTAGGCATGCCACTTGGAGACGGAGACCATCTCATATGAAGAGAAGGAACAGCAGCTGGTAAACGACTGTGTTAAGGAGCTCAGTGAGTATGTCTGGCTACATACAGTATCATTACAACCTGCACAAGGAACTGTTCTGATGGAAAGAGAGCTACAAATCCTGTTTTCTGTATACTTGGAATTATGATAATAGTTTTATCTTAATAATGTATCTGTCTAACCCACTACTCATGTAATGCTGTATCATGATGCTGAAACACTTTAATTTTCCCCAGAGGCTAATATTTTATTACTAAAGGTTTATCTTGTCTTATTTTCTCTTTTGTATCTGATTGCCTGATATGATATTATTAGGACAGTGTTGCTTATATTCTCAGTTCTGTTACTGCAATTAGGTCAAAATCAAGGTCATGTATCCTCAGATCTATTTTCAGTAAAGACCCCAATACAAGTTATAATAAAAGATGGCTGCATTACTGTAGGTCGTGTGTTTTCTAATTACCATATATATCATATATATCAACACCCAACTATAGTCCTGAAAATAGACGTTTCTGAGATGATCTGTTTAAAGCTGACGTGAATAAGCCTTTGCATCCGCTTTGCTATAGCATATAGCTGTCCATCAACTTGATTAATCAATAGCTAGCAAAGTTGTTGCCATCTTTAAACTGTATAATCGTGAAAATCTGTCGATGAAATCGAACTGTCTAAAGATAAATGCAAACAAGACCAAGGTCATGACAACCACGGATCTAGACCCACAGAGTCCGGTTTGAACAGGTGCAGGGGAAGGAGGTGGCATCCCCAGCAGAGATCAACAGCAGAATTGGACAAGCCATGACATCTTTTGCCTCACATTAGCAGTGACTTTGGCTGAAGGCCAACATCCCCATCGAGACCAGAGTCTGCCTCTTTTTAACGCCGATTATTCCAAAATATAGACTTTGCTTACATTACACCTGACCAAACTCTGGTTGTTAAAAAGTCCAGGGTTTATGTCAGATCCTAGGAGTCTCCATCATTGACCGCGTTTGCAATGAACTGATCCATTGAAAGCATGATTATCATGGATTCTTGTCATATCCGAGCTCCAGCAGAACACACAGCAGTCTACTGGTGCAGAGGCCAACCTGCTCATCTAGGTGTCAGCGACACATATGTAGAGACAGGATTTACTGTGCATAAAAGGATGCATGTAGAGATGCATAATATTGCTTCCGGAAAAACATTTAGGCTTAAATAAGTATTTTCATACATTTGAAAAATTGAGGTCCGCAAGTTTTTTTTTTTTTTTTTTTCCCCTTTCAAAAAATCTTTCAGCAATGTGGATTTGTAACTGTGATGTTAAACCTCAGATACAGAATTTGAAAAGGTCTTTGACAGGAAATCCAATTTTCTTCTTCTTCTCTCATAGGGGATGCTAACATACAGCTCTCATCACTTGCGGAGGAGCTGGCGAAGAAGACAGAAGATGCCTCCAGGCAGCAGGAAGAGATAACACATCTGCTCTCTCAGATTGTGGACCTCCAGAAAAAGGTTAAATGTGTAAGTGTTTGGTTTCGTAGATGGATTAAAGGCTGCTCATGCATCGTCCTTCATGCATTTGGGTTTTGTTTGGTCATCCTATAGATTATGGTATTGTGTGGGTGTGGATGTGTATTTTGCAGTATGCAGTAGAAAATGAGGAGCTTACGCAACACTTGGGAGCTGCTAAGGATGCTCAAAGACAGCTCACTGCTGAGGTAATGTGATTTGTAAATGTACAGACCTTTAGCCATGTAGAATAGTCTGAATATTCAAACCTTTTAGAAAATTTAAGAAAGCACAGAAAGGAATTATTTTTTATATATTGGTAGGATATAGTCTCAAAAGGTCACTTGCTCTCTCTTTTACCCGGAAGCTACGAGAACTAGAGGATAAATATGCAGAGTGTATGGAGATGCTGCATGAAGCCCAAGAAGAGCTGAAGAACTTCAGGAACAAGACAGTGCCTCAAAGCACGTCACGCCGCTTTCACTCGCTCGGCTTTGTCCCCATGGTGAGAGAGAAATTTTCAGGATATGCTGGCTTAGTACTGAAATGCAAGAAAGAGTAGCAAGGTTCACTCTTAACTCCATCTCTCCATATGAACGTAGCATAACTCTTATGTGCATCACTGCAGTTCATGCATGTTTGTACATTAGCTTTTCCCTCACTCCTGTCTAGGTCACGAGGCATATTTATATCTAAGGTTTTGCATAGCTACCTAGTGAGTTTGCATATACCTGTGGAAATGTAAATATGGTTCATAATGTAGAGAGGAATGCATAAGAGGCTGATTATATTCCATGATGTCCTGAGGCTAGACAATGCCAGAACTGTTCTGTTGCTTGTCGCTAGCCATTACATCAGACCAAGAAACACCTGTTCCCAGCGTCTAATGCTGTATGTACACAACAGGACTCCTTAGCTGCTGAAATTGAAGGGACCATGAGGAAAGAGATTCAGATGTCTGATCCGGAAGTGGAAGATCAGAGGTATCATTATCATTAACTGTACAAAACCTAAAATGATATCTGTTTCTTCTGCTTTAAACTTGAATATTTGTTGAAATTTATAGTTTAAATCCGTATGCAGGTGCTTATTGGTGTAACTTTGATTTCAAAAGTTTGTTAAATAAAACCCAAAATACACTGTGTTTATTGGTGCTTTGGGGTGGTGTGTGTGTTTTTTGGGTGGCATTTATTTTCAGGTTACACCCAAAGCGAGTCTTCCAAACAGTGCGCAATGTCAATCAGGTGGTACGTCAGCGCTCACTCTGCCCCTCCCCCATGAACATCCCAGGTTCCAATCAGACATCATCCTTAAATTCTAGGCACTCGAGCTGCCTGAGCACACCCAGGTCCAGTGTTTATGGAGGAGAAGGGAGCATCCTGGACAACCGCACCAACAGCTTGATGCTGGAGAGTCATACTCCACAGGAAGGGTAAGTGTTAAAGAAGGGTTTTGGATGAACAATATTGTTCAAAAGTCTTGAGGAATAGTTCAGGCTTGCTGAAGGCCTTTTTGTCTCTCATTTTCAGTCCAGTCTCTGTACCTGACCAGTCTCAGAGGAATGTTTTTTTTTTCTTTGTTAAAAGGAACCTATGAATCATTCAAGCTTAAAAACCATCTTGAGAAACGGATGTAGATGATGACAGATGTGATCAGGCTGGCGACTAGCATTTTGTGTTTTATTACAGATATTGTTAATCCTTGTCTCGCATGTTTCCCTTTGGTGAGGTCATTTGTCTTTCTTCTCTCATTTGTTCTTTCAGTTCAGAAGATTCGAACAAGAAACCCGGTACTCCTGGAACACCTGGTTCTCACGACCTGGAAGCAGCACTACGCCGGCTGTCGCTTCGGCGCGACAACTACCTGAGCGAGCGGCGCTTTTTTGAGGAGGAGAGAGAACGCAAGCTGCTGGCACTAGCCGAGGAGAAAAGAGAGCCATGTGGAGACAGTGATGGAGAAGGAGGAGGCTCACTCACAGATGCAGACAGCATCCTGTCTTTGGGCAATCTGCACTCGGTCTACTCTGTTTACAGCACTCGCTCCTACCTGCCTGAGAAGCTGCAGATCGTCAAACCTTTGGAAGGTGACCAGAACAAAGACAGGCCGCTGGTCCTGCATCTCTTAGACACATTCTGGGCACTAATACACCAGCACTCAGACGACCTCTCCACACAGCACTCGTTCTATTTCAGACACGCACATCCACGCTGCTGGTTCGAGATTTAAACACGCTCGATATGCATGCGCACCCTGCTATTCTATGGGTTTCTATAATGTGTGCATTACAGCGACAAACAGCACTTTAGTGCTTTCATTATGATTTTTCAGACAGTGAAAGCTTGAATATATTTAAATATGTAAATCCTTGTTAGTTGATGGATGTGTGTTTGTCTGTAACCAGTGCAAAACTTTCTTATAAAACTCAGTAATCATCAGAGCTTCTGAGAACAGTAGAATTAATGCAACGTATACAATTCAGCTCACTACTGCCATCTGCTGGTAGTTTTTATCACATATTTATATTCTGTCTCTTAGTAAAACCAAATATAAATCAATATGATTCATGTATTTTTAAAAGTAATTGTCAATGAGCGAAATAGAAATCTGAAAATTACTAAATAAATTAGCAGTTTATAGAAAGATTATAGATGGTCCCCAACACTTTTTTTTTTTTTAAGCACTGGGGATTATATTTAGAAACACTTTGCATTTTTGTGATGCCTATCTGCAATAAATAAGGCAAAAATAAAAACAATTAGGGTTTTCATTTGGTGCATCCTCTTGTACAGAAGTCGTATTCCGCATGGTTTTGCTCTCTGGTTTATTACGTGTGGTACTGTACATTTATTCTGTCTTTTCCTCTTGTTTCCATCGATATCATTTTAAACCTTCATTCACTTTTCAGTTTGCAGTTAACCACCATCAGCATTTTCTCTTGTATTTCAGTCTGTTTTTAATTTTATCCAATAAATTCTGTGCTTATTTTCTCACATTCCTTCTTTCCTCTCTTTTTTTCAAACTTGCACTCTGTCCATTCCTTAAGCCTCAGAACAATGTATAAATGAATAAACAGAATCGGTTTTGACCATCTATTGCACTTAACATTGCTTAGATGAAAAATAATTCCACTGACTCTGACGATACGTTTTTCTATGTAGCGCCAGGTCTACAATGTGTAAATCTCAGTCTGTGTTTTCTTTGGTTCCAGTCATCAAAGATATAAAAATTTAATATTTCTTTGTTTTTATGTAGTCTTATGGGATGCTTAAAGAAGAAATTATTCTCCTAAATCAGGAAATCTGACAATTTCTCACCTCTAAAGCATGTTTACTGTTTATAACCTTTGACTAAAGACTTGCTTTATAGTTTAAGTGTTAATGGCTTAAAAACATGCGAAACTGTAAACCTACCGAGAGCCAGTTTCTGAGGCGAAAAGTCTCGCATCACAATCTGATGATGTGTTTTAATTAAAATCTACTGAAGTCATACAGCAATGATGAACAGTCAAGTACATGTGTAAAGGCTCCTGTCTTTTGTGTCTGTGTGCTTTCTCTCAGGGTCCGCAACTCTGCACGCTTGGCAACAGCTAGCCCAGCCCAATCTTGGTGGCATTCTGGATACTCGACCAGGGGTAGTCACTAAGGGCTTCCGCCATCTCCAGCTTGACCTTGAAGAGGTCTATACATTCACAGACTTGGAGGAAGATGAGACAGAAGCACATCAGACCTCTCAGCCCACTCTCTCTACCTCAGGCCTGGGCTCGATTCCATGTTCACCAAGTTCCAACCTCCATCGGCAAGGGGAGAAGCTACGAGGGGGAGAGCCAGAGTTTCAGGAGCCGGGAGGGGATGCACTGGATGAGGAGGAGGAGATGGCATCTGGTGAGGGAGTATCTTAATGTTGACCTGAGGGTTGACTAGAAACCTCATGCACAGCCAAACTCAGTGGAATGTAGCAGCATACTGGGGACATTTGCCTGATTGACGCATGTCTCATGTCTGTGATACCTCTCCTGTTACACAGTGTACAGTGAACTCTCAACTACCCCATCCCTGCCTGCCGCGTGCTGTCACAGTGGTTTTGAGTACAGAGATTTTTTTTGTTGTTGTTCTTACATATGTACTTTTTCATATACAAATGATCTGTTCTGTTCTGTCTTGTGCTGTGAAATGAGAACGGTGTCAGTGAAAGAAATTTTAATGAACCTATTCTTAGCCACCTTCATTTTCTAGATTAATTATGCTTTCAGTTATGCGTATTGATTTACCACATATTATAGCTTAATGATAGTAGTGTGAGAGATGGTACTGCAGATGATTATTAGAGTTTATTATACAAGTATGCCCCTGCTACCATGGGCTTCGTTCTCATTTCCTGCACCCATCCAGTTAATTTACTCTCTACGTAAATTCCTTTTTCTCTTCTTTAGCAGTCTGCTTCACATTCCGTGTTTGTGAGTATGAATGTGACCCGCCGGCTACACAGAAATCCTGCCTCAGTAATCTGTACCTGTTTTACAGTGATCCAGTTACTTACAGCTGCATTGGTCTTTTCTTAGAACTAAAGGGGCATACATAGTTTACATAATGTAGGCTAGATGATATAGCTATTTAAGTCACTGTGAGCACGAATGTGGGGATGCAAGCAAACGCTCGTACTCGCATACTCCTAGTGATCCTTAGAACATGGATACCATCCAGGAATAGGTCATGAAGTAAAAACATGTATGTTACATGTTCAAGTGAGGAATAAAAAAAACAAAACATGAGGCACTCTTATCACCATGACCAAGAGCTGAAACATTTGTTAATGGTCCGTAGGTCACATTCACACCCACAAAAACACACAGTCCTCCTCTGTCTCGCAAGTTTACTTATACCTCTTTGAAGATATTATTGCTCCACTTTTTTTTTTTATCTGTTTTTGATTAATTGAAAATCACACTTGTCTAATGATGATCCTGCTTCTTGTCTGTATTTCTGGCCTATTATGTGAATCTATTTAAAACTGTATCAGAAGAACTACAAGCTAGGACTGCACTAATTGCAAAATTAGTTTTCAATTTCTGATGCAGTTTTAAACCATTCTTTCATTATGAATATATAAGTGTATGTAGGTGTGTTTTGCATGTGTATTCATTAATTTCTCTTGCTATTTCCAGTGCATTTTCCTGGTAAATGCATGTCTCACACAAACGCTACTTACACCTTTACTACCTGCCGGATACTCCACCCCTCTGATGAGCTGACCAGAGTCACTCCCAGGTAAGCGACACATCTTTTAATCACCACTAGAGGGCGTGTAAGACTTAATATTTACATTTAGGAATTTGGCAGACACTCTCATTCAGAACGACTTACTGTATAGTACAAGAAGTGCTTTGAAGTTTTCGTCATTGGATAGATACTGGGCTTTGTGGTTTACATTTTGTTGGATTTAAACATCTGGAATAATTCACCCGTTCTATGCATGTGTTTTTTTCACCCACCTGGCGATACGGACCAGAAATTATGTGTTTTCTAGGCTGAATTTATTCATGGCGTACAGTACCAGACAAAAATTTTGACACATCTTCAAATTTCATGGTCTTTCCTGATTCTTATTTCTTTCTCCATTGCAAAACAGTTCTGAAGGCTTCCTAAGTATGCAATAATCTCCTTTGAACAAGTGATATTGAGGTGTGTCTGCAACTTTATACACTGAACTTTATACAGTACTTCTGCCTTGATAACAGCTCTAATCTGAGGCTGTAAGCTGTAAATGGATTTTTGAGGCTGGTAACTCCAATTTAACTTCTCTGCAGCAGAGGTTAATTTTGGTCTTGCTTTCCAGGGATGGTCTTCATGAAGGGTTCCAGAACAGCTGACCTTCATGTTATGAAATAAAAATTGGTTATTGTTGTTACTTAGCGACACGATGGTGTAGTGGTTAGCACTGTCGCCTTGCACCTCCAGGGTCCAATTCACGGCCAGGCTCGTTCCCCATCTCTGTGTGCATGGAGTTTGCATGTTCTCCTCGTGCCAGGTGGGTTTCCTCTGGATAGTCTGGTTTCCTCCCACAGTCCAAAGACCTGCAGATTAGGCTAATTCCCAAATTGCCCATAGTGTGTGTGTATATGCCCCGCCTCAAGCCCCAAGCCTCCTAGGATAGGCTCCAACCCCCCTCCCCCCCCCCCTCCCATTACCCTAAACACAGGATAAAGCAGTATAGACAATGAATGCGTGAGTGAGAGTGTTGTTACTTAATTACCCAGTTTCATAGTTTAGAAAATGTTAACTAAAACATTTAATTATAAGGTGTGTCCAAACACCTGTGTTTACTATAAAGTGGGGGAAAATGTTCAGTCAAATGTTCGGTCAAGTAGCCATGTCAAGCATTTAATAAAACATTCCATGTCAAAACAAAATGCAAAGACAGGGTTTCATTCCCTGTTTTAAACCATGGAAATAAAAGAAATGCATAAAATATATTCCTGCTGCTTAACTTGCTCTTAACTATAGTATCTGATTAATACAGGTAGAATTAAACGCAATCCTAAAAATGTATAAAGAATAGTGGGGGCGGGGCTGTGCGCAAACCCAGGGTTTTTTTTTTTACATGTGTCAAAAGGCTCATGTAATGCTACATCAAACTATATTAATTAATATAAAATAGAGTTTTTCATTCTATAGCTCATTTTAAAGTATACTGATATATTATATACCAAAAAAGTCAATATACCACCCAACACCACCCCCAGTCTAAACTACTGAACTGTTTTTCAACAAAAGTCCTAGCAGGAAAGACATAGGTTTCTGTATGCAGTAGGAGTAAATACTTCTGTCTAGTTGATGGTTTGGAGTAGTGTCTCATTGTTTCATCCTAATAAAGACAAATCTCCCAGTGAACACAGCATGGAGTCAAAGCTAGAGCACCAACAATTCTTCATTTAAAGAAAGTGTGATCCCACAGACTGATGAAATTGACCGTTATGACAGCAGCTCTCTGAGAATAACACAGTATACTTTAGGTGTAGGTTTCTATAAATTAATTTATGTCCAATAATACATATCACAGAAAACATCATGATTTGTAGCTGCTAGAAGCGTACTCATTCTGTGCACATGTATATACAGGTATATTTGAAGATCAGACTATTAATATTTTATTACTAACACTGCCCTGAAAAGAATTGTTGTAATCACAGAGGTCTGGATTATTACAGTGTAAAGGTTTTTTTTTTTTTTTTCATAATACACAAATACAAATATTGAGGTGTTTTAATTGTTGAGTGTGAACAGAGACAGTTTCTCAGATGTGTCTTGTAGCAGCTACACAATAGACTGTATACGACTGACTTTCTACAGTTCATGTGAAGAGGAGGAGGAAGGGGAAGCAGCATTTTACCATGTTGTTCTGGGGCCAGGCGTTTCAAGCTCTAAGCTTCACCCAATCAGGGTGAGAGGTGATCTCATGGTACCAGCATGATGGCCACAGACATGATGTTCACATGCCTTTCTAACCAAACTTAACCAGTCTAACTGTTTTGGAGGAAGTGCTTGTGACTGTTACTTGCGACACCACCAGCACTTTTTTGTGCTCTACAGTATTTCGACTAATGTGTATGAGATAATAAGCACTGTCTTAAAAACTGCAGGACAATGAGAAGTGGTGCATGGCTGAAAAGTGTGTGAAAGTTTTCATTTACACCCAGCATCATATTTCTGTGTGAGGAACACAAATGGTAAGGCATAAATCTAAGGTATCCCCCCTCTGTTTCAGTGTGATGGCAACGGGTATCCCCATGGCCCACTGTGTGAAGAACATCAGTAGCATGCACTCTACTCCAGCCTCTACCCCCTGTACACCACGGCGTCTCAGTCTGGCCGAGAGCTTCACAAATCTACGAGAGCACACGAAGACCACAAGCACCTCTCTGGGCCTGGTGCGCCTCCTACAGGAGCATGGGATTTCTGCAGCTGTCTACAACCCTCTCAGCTGGGACCGGGCTGACAGAACGCCTAGCAACTCACAATCTGTTTCAAAAACATTCCCCACTGCCCCAGTCTCAGACACCATGCCCTCGACACCCCCAAACTCCCCCACCCAATCCAAACTCAGCAGCCCTGTGCTGCCTATAGACTTTAGCCCCTCAGACCCACCTTATGAGAATTTCCTGGCTTCACGGCCCGCCAGTTCCATTCTGAAGGAGATGCGGGGAGCGGAGGCCAAGCTGCACACGGAATCCCAGTGCCAGACAGACATGAGCATACACAATCTGCGGCTTGTGGACAAGGTAAAGCGCTTCAGCCTCGGCCCAAGAGCTGTGACTCCAGGTCCTGGGCTCGGTTTAGCCACACCATCTTTTGGGACTCAACCTGGCCTGTCTAGCCCCATAGCTGGACTGACCGGGATTCGGAGAAACCGAACTTATCCGGTTATGGTGGGGGCCAGCATGGCCATGAAGGGACTTGGGCCACCTAGTGAAGACTTACTGCTGCCCCCTAAACCTTCTTCACAGGCTGGTTTAAGTGAGGAGTGAGTGTTGCCTCTCTGTCAAGAGTTATGCATCTGTAAATATACATTAAATACATAATTCTCATGACAGATCAACTGTGCCTGTAAAAGAAAATTTGTATGGATAATTTTGTACAGCAGCTGTAACTATAATGCCATTTTATTACTATTGTCTTGTCACACATACAGTGCAATTCAGCCAGGGAGACCACTGTATGTATTTGATTCTTTAATCCCCAACTAAATTGTAAAATAATTGCACTTCTGCATTTCAAGAAAATGTAGCATAAGGCCTGTTTGTGAGCACTTTTTGATTTTGGACTACTTTGGCATAACTGTGCTAAAAGACCATAACCCTGTAATCTTTTCTGCCTAATGTGGTCTTCCCAAGCCCAGAGCAACTCTGGTTGGCTTTTTGTATTA
The DNA here is from genome assembly GCA_013621035.1 of Clarias magur. Lineage (NCBI taxonomy): Eukaryota > Metazoa > Chordata > Actinopteri > Siluriformes > Clariidae > Clarias > Clarias magur. The sequence continues at coordinate 145,327 of QNUK01000291.1, read as the reverse complement.
GAAAAAAAAACTGAAACACTAATAGCATCATCAAGCTATTCCTACACAGAACAATTAAGAACAATAGTGTGTTAGTGTCCAGGTAATGTGACTGATTTCAACCCTTTCTGTGTCGTAAAAACGATCTAATGAAATTATATATATATATATATATATATATATATATATATATATATATATATATATATATATATATATATATATATATAAACTTTACAAAAGCAGTTTTATTTGACCACAGCATTACGACATCCACAGCAGATGAAATCCCTTAAATGGTTTGTCGTATAATGCTTGTTACAATGTAATAACCATATGCATCGTCCCTAAAATGGGCGCTATGAGGAAAACTGTAGCAGCACAAATGAGGGCACACACTATTGTATTTTATTTTGGAGTCCAGAGTTGTGGTAAGGTTCTTCAGGGAGTCAGGAACTGGTGTTTAGGAAGACCAATGTTATTTATAAGTGTGTGTATGTGTGTTAGATAAATTCAGTTGATTAACTAAGTATTTAAACTCAAAAGCAAAGTATTTACAGTCTGACAGGGTTGCATCATTTCTCCTGACAGAAATGATGTAACTCTGCAGATGCTTCAGAAATCTCTGGCCAGTATTATGTTTTATTTAAAAGCTGTAAAGTCTGTGTTTTTGGTGAGAGGTCCTTTCTCTCCAAAAGCTGAACTACAAGCTTTAACTGCATTGTGAGTTTGTCCTTTGACAGCAATATCATGGTGCCTGATGTCAATAATTTATTATTTAACCCTATTTTGACTTTCATTCTTCTCAATATGCATAGGTGTTAACACTATAACTAATGTGTTGGTGTTGCCCTAACAGGAAGGATTTTCAATTTGGCAGTGCCATTTTTGAATGCAACATATGAAGGAGGTTTGGTTGTCGAGAAATGATATTGATATGATATATCTAGAAAGCACATACAGTCATACTTTTGGTCTGATGTATGCCTGTTTTTTTTTTTTGTTTGTTTGTTTTGTTAGTTTTTGTAATCATGTTCTTACTTGGATCAGAAAGCTGTCTGTAAGAGGTGTATGCACTTAATACTGACTTCAACATGTTAGTGTTGAATGTATTGCCGAAACACAGAGGTGTCCTACATGACTCTTCATTCATCACAGTCATGAGTTTTATTTCCTCAGACAGCATAAAGGGAACTGTTTTTTTTCCCCCCCTTGTACACTGTAAATTATAAAGATAGAAATATGTTTTTATACAAAAAGCCATGAATTAATGAATGTATGGAGGAATGGGTCAAGAACAAAATCCTGATTTGCTTTCAGGAAATTTTGAATGCAAAAGAGGTCATCAATAAATGAATGAACACGATTGTTGGGTCTTTTTTTTTTTTTTTCCTAGGTGTGATGTTTATGATATTTATTACATTCAGAATATTGAAATTTGGTGTTGTAGGTATTCCCAAACACCTGGTATCACAGAGGATTCATTTGGTCATCACTACCACAAAAGATGCCTAAAGGATCCTAGAAAAGAAGCTGACTGAAATCACCATAACATCATCCTATTCTCAGTAGTGTTTTTTTTTCTTCTTCATTCATCACTGGGAGTGGGGAATGGGAATGGCGTTAGAATCTAATGGTGTTCGATTTCTCTGCGAATGGAGAAAGATGGATAGGACATTTCTTCTGGAGAAAGGCTCGAACTACCTAGTGATTATTACATTAATTAATACAGGAGCAAAAGTTAATAAATGAGTCAAAACTATGCCAGTCAGTACACTCGTCATTTCTCCTATAAGTGTCCATCCCTCTTCACAGCTCTTGTTCATCCTCCTTTGTGTGTTAGATGAGTGGAGCCTCATGATCTGATAGCACCAGAGAGATAAACACTTAATTCCTACGAGTAGCAGCTGCTTATATATTCACAGTATAGTGTCATTCACAGTGAAGAGAGTTTATTCATGAGGAGATTGAATTACATGTGCATAATTGGTGTGTAAACGTAGCTATGTTTTAGTACATGAGTGAAAAAAGTTCTAACGAACGTAGTCTGTATCATCATCTATTTTGTGCCTTTCATAAATTATGATTTAATATATTCTAAATGTCAAGGCATAAAATAAATGTTGACACTATTTTGTTTCATTGAATTAGTGTTAAAACTGAATACATGTGCTATTACTCATGTAAGTCTTTTTATTTTTAAAACATTTTGATTTTGGTCTTTGCAGTCGTGGCGTTTGTTCACCTGCTCCTGTTAAATGGTTGCCACAACAAACCATCTGATCCCCACAGTCCAGTCCGGCATTTGAGTCACCTCTGGTTTTACACCAGGTTTCCTTCCTGACACAGCCCTCCCATTTTTATCCATGCTCGGGACTGGCCCTGCAACCAGTAGGGCTGGTGTGAACAACTGAGCCGCCATAAAATGCCATAAAATGTTATCAGGCGATCTTCCATGTTGCTAAATAAGTACTCGATTGTTGGTAAGGCTACAGTACCTTAGCTTTACTACTTTTAAGAGACATTTAAGCAATTTGTGGTTTCTCTGAGCTAGGAGAACATGTATCAATTTGTATATTTATTTAATTTATTCTCTGACTAATTGGTTGAATGATAACTCGTTAATAATAATTTGTCCAGGACTAATTAGCATTTTACCAACACACCCATAATTAAGTTTCTATGTACTTTTTCAACCTAATAAACTAGCAATTCATATGTAATAACACCTGTTCACCCACCTTTCCAGAGAAAGCTTTTCAAGAAACCAAAAAGTTCGGTGAAAACGGTGGAAGGAATAGCTTGGGATTTGACTTGTTTTGATGCCTTAATGAGATCTCCAAAGAATTCACTGCCAAGTCAAGTCTTTAGCGCTGACCTTATTTTCCTCCTTCACACTGAGGCACTGAGTGAAACTGTTCCGCAGGATGTTGTGGCTGTTTCTATAGAATCTCTGATAATGAATTGGTTGCATGCTAATCACAATGCTGGAAGAGTAGTCATATGCGTACAGTCAGAAGCAGTGTTTGAATTGGTACGACACATCTAAGTACCCTGACAGCAGGCCTTTTCATGTCAGGATAATTGCATGTGGATGCGTGTGTTTGCACATGTGTGGGTGTATGTGCGCTTGTCTGGGTTTATTGGTCCACTTTTTGATTGTCTTAACTGAATAAAACCCCTCTCATTGAGGCACACCTGTGGCATAATGTTGCCTTTTGTTCTTTATAAACTATTGCTCTCTCTCTCATTTGCCATCCTGCAATTCATCCATTATGTGCTAACTCAAGTGGTCTACATAATAGACAGCATGAGCTTATGTCTTAGGCGGTCTGTTTCCGGATGTGCGCTTGTACAAGTAAAAGCAAGCCGTTTATTGTCTGCACACTGAGCTTTCCCTGAGGCTGTTACCAGAGAGATTGCCAAAAGCCCTATGCTGCCACTTTGGATGATCAATAAGAGAATGTGTTTATGTGGCCATTAACTGTAAGCGCTCTCTCTCCCCAAAGCACTAAACAAATTGCTATGCTTGTCTCCATTGCAATGTGGAGGACTTTAAACTGTCACTTTTCATGACTGTCTATTGAGGGTGGGCTCAAATCTCATTATTAAAATAGTAATCAAGGATACCAAAGTGTGTCTTTATCGCACCCTTCTCTAGGGCTGTTCAAGCTTCTGCTCTAGCACGCAGGCTAAGAGGATCTAATCTAATCAGTGTTTCCATGGCATCAGATTTGCTTTTCAATAAATGTGTGATACGGAGCTGGCCCTCTCCTTCTGTTTTGTTTAATTCATTCTGTTTGAGTGTAATGGCATCATACAAGCTCCAGAGAAAATACAGCAAGATGAATGAGTTAAGGCAATGATTTATTCTCAAACAGCTAACATGTTACTAACGCTAGAACAAAATCATGTGCACAAGGAAATAAATAAAACTGACCACATTATCTGTCACTTTTCCCCCAAAACAAAGGTGAGTGCATGTAAAATTTGTATGAGTTACACATACATATTCATATAATGCATCTTCTTCGTTATTCAAATTTACATCAGAAATAAGGTGAAGAAAGGGCACTCCAACAATGACGTGATTGGCAAAGGAATTAAAATGGCTCTATCTGTACACACAGTTGGTTGATTGGTTGGTTCCTTAAAAATGACAATTAGACATTAAGATGAGTATTCATACTCCTCAGCACTCCTGCGGCCAAAATCCATCCAGCCCAGGTAGTCTCTGTCCTTTATTCTGTGGTTGGACCTACTGTTGAGGGACGGACTCCTGCGATACGAACCTGCAAGGAAGAGATGGGTGATTCCTCTAATTACAGGGTTAGGAAAATGCAACACATAACATCCTATTTAGTTGCCATAATGGTTTAGGCAAAAAATAATAATAATAATGTGTAAGAGGAAAAAACGTAACAAGGTCAGACATGGTGCTGTAAAGTGCTACAATGTTGCTTTTTTGGTATCTATTGGTAGAACCAATAATTTTTAATCACATCTATCATGAAAATATTTATGCATATAGTCACGGAGTTTTAAATAGAAAATTATATTACTCTACCTTTTCTGGAAATTAGTCTGGCCAGCAGCTCATTCAGCCTGCGCACAGCATCCTCCGTCCCTACATTCTCTTCTTGCGTTTTAGACAATAAGTTGAGTGGTCCACTGGGGGGCACTGCACGGGTATGGTGTGTGTGTTCATCTACAGACCCTCCATCCGACTGGCCTTCTTGCACTGAGTGTGTGGGGTAAGAGAAACCACCACTGCTGGAGAGAACCACCAGCAGCACTAACACAGAGATTCCAGTGTTCATGCCTATATACAGTAAGCACATTCCCAGAGAAAATGTCATTTACAGCCAATTTGTGTTATGAATGTAAAATTTCCCATCAGCACTACAGCACCAAATGAGTTTTAAAGAGTTTACATAATATAACAGCAGCTTGACTCATTCATATAACAAGAACTGAAATATAACCTCATAACTGTAACAATTAGATTCAGTCAATACCTCATCATAGGCATAGGCAATTATTTGCTGAAATATCAAGGCTTCAAATGTTTTTTTGTTTTGTTTTGTTTTTTTACATATTGACAGCTGATCCCAGTCTGTCCTAAGCTAAGCCCAGCTTTCCTTTTATAATTCCATTATTATTATTATTATTATTATTATTATTATTATTATTATTATTATTATTATTATTATTACTATATATGTTTTTAACTCAAAGACCACAAATAAAGCAGAACTATTGCAGTAAGACAAAAATCAATGTTTTTTTGAAGAAATACAAAGTTTAAAAGGCAGACAAGAAAAATACTGAAGTAAAAGCAGGGTTTTTTTTTTAAATCAGTTGCATACAAAAAAATTAATCAATTATATTACTTGAACAACAACTTGTATTATCCATTATAATTTCATTAAGAATTAGACATAAATTAGACAACATTTGAACTAAAGTAAAAATCTCAAAAAAAAAAAAAAACATTTAATAGATGTTTCACTCAATTCAACACAATATTCTAAAAAAATAAAGAGTGAAAAAGAAAGTACCTTGCACTGAGTCTGGGGCTGTGCAGCAAAGAAGAGCAGCAGACGAGACAGGAGACGGAATGAGGAGATGTGCTCTGCTGAACCAATATGAATGAGAAAAAACTTCAGCACTCTGTGAAACAGCGGACCTTATATACCCTTCTCCAGGGGGCTGGCTTAATGTGGCCCGCACAGCACCAGCCACATTATTGTCTAGTGTGTGTGTGTGTGTGTGTGTGTGTGTGTGTGTGTGTGTGTGTGTGTGTGTGTATGTGTGTGTGTGTGTGTATGTGTGTGTGTGTGAGCACACGTGTGCAAAGGTGCATGTGTGTGCATTTGCGCAAGCCTGACGCAGAATAGAGTACTTTATTTTTACAGGATACAAACTATGACATTGTCACTCAGACCACACACACACACACACACACACACACATCATTTGTTGACCTCTATAGTGCTGACTCTACAGTTATTCCACTATTATAAATGTCAACTACAGTAAGGTATGACACTTTTGTGGATGACAATTCTACTACTATTTATTGTTTTACACAGTCAAGTGAAACAAAAAGGAAAAAATACATAATAATACATTTCTACACCACAAATGAAAACATTTTGCTTTTACAATAAAACTAATGAAGAATTAAGAATTGATGGCATAAACAGTTTCCTCATTTTTAACATAAGAACACATCATTATTACTGTGTAAATGTATAACTAAGATAGAATTAACCTTTGTAATTATAATAATAGAATGGTAAGTGTTAATCAGGAAGCGTGTCCAAGAGCAGTAATGGTCCATGAATGGTGTTAAGGCATGGCCTGATATGTCACTGGTCACTCCAAAACTGATAGAATGTATTGTTCCTTAATGGGAATTTTAGAGACAAGCACTATTCAATTTGTACAAATATAAATGTGATTTCTGGAAAATTGTCCAAAAAAAGAACGCAAAACAAAGCTCGAGTTGAAGGGAGTTGCAAATGCAACTCATACTTTTATATGATCTGGTAACCTCCTGATAATAACATATATTGACTATTGGTAACACAGTGTTTAACCGTTCAGCAGAACAAATTAAACAGTTTAACAAAAGGCGCAGCAGCATGATGTACCACAGAAAGGATCAGATATGATAACCAGTGCTGTGGGGTGAAAAGTGCAAGGGATTTATTTACATATTTAAATATTTTATGTGAATTAATTTGGCTATTCCATTAGCTAGCTAAATGCTTCATTTGAGTTTTGCATACAGTACATTCCTGTTTTTAATAAGCTGTCTCATGCAGTTGTAGACTTCAATCTACGCACTTGGTTTTTAAAATCAACAATCAATCAAATAATCTTTTATCTCTGTCATAAGTTATTTTCCTCAGAGTGTTTGATTTCTGAATGGATTCTACACATAATTGGTGTTTGATCAAATTTACTGTTCCGGATCAATTTTATAAAATGTAGGAAAATATCAATATATATTATACAGTATATATCATACAGTATATGTGGTTTTACAAAGGCAGCAAATTAAACAACCTAATCTGGCTTGTACATGAATGTGTTTTATTGAGCTAAAGCCTAGCTCCAAAATTTGGAGCATATTGAGGTTTGTGTGACATTGTACATTATACAGTCCATATTGGCAAAGTTTTTGTTTGTGTCTTTGTTTGCCTGATTATTGGGGAATCAGTTTTCTAATTAGTTATGACCTTATTAAATTTACACAAAGGACTAACATGAACTTTATTATTAGTATAAAACCTTATTTACACGTATATTGGTTTAGTAAACAGACAATTTATTCAGCGGGTTGGCATTTGCTCAATGTCTTTTTCTGCTCTTGGATGTTGTACTGTAATATTAGGGAAAGCTTTTGTCAGTGCTAAAAATTCTTTCAAAAAGATAAAGATTTTCCCACTACAGTACAAATCCAAAAGTGGGTTTACCGCAAAGACTTAATAAGGATGAAGCTTTGACCCGGACTTTATTGCTGTACTACATGCATGGTGCAGATGGGAAAGATTGGATGGTGTTCTGCCTCAAGTGTCATTGGAATGTCACTGCGTTGTTGCTCCGTTAATGAACTTCCCACGTTGACTTTTTCAGGCTTGTGCAACGACCATGGTAAGTCCATGCAATGTTGTAGAAGGCCGCATTAAGTACATCAAGTTTACATTCTTCCAAAGTTTAATTTATTAATGGTGTGCATAAATACTGGATCCAATTCCACACACCATCACTTCATGATGAAAAGTTCTGAGCATGTCACAGTATTTATTCCAACCCACCGGAATAAGTGAAATAGCAATGAAATAAGCACATACTGTATGTCCAGAACCACTTCTCTTGTTAGATATTTTGCAAAGAAAGAGAGAGGAACATGTAATTATACAGTGAATAATATCTGTCCATCAAGAATCTGTATTCACTGTGATGGCTGTGATTCCTTCTCCAAAACTAATCAATTTGTTTTTAGGTCTGTTAAGAAGATTTTGAGATGTGATTGGATTGGAACTCGTACTGAAACCTTGCAACCCTGGTTAATGCCATTATGACTTCTGTATGATTTGCTCCCCCACTGTTTCCAAAATTCACTAATTATGCCTTATTCTTACTGCATATGGGATTGTTTCCCTCATTTTCAAATGTACATTTATATAATTTGTTTCCTTGCAATATCACTCTGTAACAATGATTTGTGTGTCTCTAAACAGCACTCTGTTCCCCAGGGAGGCAATTTGCTTCCTGTGTCTTTGGTGTCCAGTGCTTCATTATACACATTGTAGTTGTGTGTACCTGTGACTGGGCTTAGTGTGTACTGCAGGGGACAGGCACTGTGGATGACTGATTAAACTGTAGTTCACTTTCTGTTCGACCCTATGCATGCTCTCCAAATTGTTTAGTCAATCTCTCGCTCTCGCATTCTTTCTCTACTTGTGCTTCATTTAACTCAGAGATGATAAATCCACAGTTTCTCATCATCACAATACAAGCGGAATATACCAGCACAGTCAACGCTGATTTGGATACAAGGAGTGCAAACATATTTTAACTGACATATTTTAAACACTGTCTCAAAGTAAGAAATGTCAGCTTCACTGCCTAATGCTTTTGTACTGGACGTGAAAGGTACTGTATAGGAGCAGCTCACTACAAGCTTGACAACGATTCACTCATTTCCACTCAGCACCTGCATATAGTGACCACTTGTGTATAAATGATAGATGATTCATAAACAAGGGTTTGCCCACATAGTGCGGGGGACAGCCATCAATGTGTGTTTGATAAACTGATGAGTGGATGAACAATCCGCTGGCTAAAAACCGCTTAGATAAATGTTGATGTTGTGTTTACAGAGCATGTCGGGGATCACCGCTGTAGTGTACAGTCAATGCTGGAAACCGCCACCACTTTCTTTTACGATATTTAAGTAGAAGCCTTGATAAAACTCAGATTTTAATTGGTTAATGTGACCCAGTTTTAATGCTGTTTCATTTGTGAGAGCTAGATCTATATAAATAAACAAACAAACAAATAAATAAATAAAGGTTTTGTCTGTATTTTGGTCAGAACTCGCTCTTTCAGTGAAATCTATTTCTGTCTGTAAAGATGTCTGTATGTATGCCTGTCCAGCCACAATTTGTCACAGCATCATGCGAAACTGGCTAAACAGAATTTAATGAACCTTTGCCAGTTTTTCAGTAGTTGCCTGAAGTTACAGTAAACCTGCTTTGAGTAATGTTCAGTAGAAGTGAAGTTATGAGGCGTTATGTGGCAGATTATGTCATAGCATCCAACATTTTTATTTATTTTATTTCACTAATTAACGCTTTTGTCTCAAGGGGCACATGGCTATACGTGTCACTCAACAGAGCCGATCAATATGATAGTTTACAGTGTGCTGTATACACAGAGTATGCAGAAATGACTGTAATGCACCTACAATCCTCAATACACACACGACAGCGCAACACATCGTGGGTTACTACAAAAAATGGGACGTACACTATGAAAACTGAATCTTGTGCCATAAATTGAATTCAAATGTTAAGTAGAAAGGAAGTTATGAGCAGGTATGTGCCAGATTCTGATCATCTTATTTTTAGCTTTAACCGTTTAACCAATTCTGCCAACTCTTTACCTATTAATGACAGGTTTTTACACTAGTTATGAATAGTTTATTGCTTTTATATAGTATATGTCAGCTATGCTAACATGTTTCCTCATTACTAAAACTAACGGGCCACAGATCTAGTCCTTTCTCAAAGTCAAACTGGGACTTGTAATGAAATTTCTTCTGAATTAAAGCATAAAACCAAGTGACATTTACAGAAGACAACAAGCAGTATAATGATGTAACTCTTAGTAGTAGAACACTTGAATGGCTCAAACATTATAAAGAAGGCTGTGCATCCATGAATGACGATCTCGACTGAGGTGACTTGGAGCCCACTGAAGTTCTTCCTGTGAATATTCACAAGTGGAATGCCTGATCCTGTGCATCTGTTTGCGTAAACTGTACACACAATAATTCATGAACACTACCTTCACATTACAGGAACTCGGCTGTGGGTTATTGCCACAACCCCCTTTCAGTCCCGACCTCACTCCAACTCATGTCTACATGTTTGTGCCGTTAAAGGAGTTCCTGAGAGGCCAGCGTCTCGAACGTGAAGCAGGCAGTCTGATCATGGCTCCAGTGCACTGAGAACTTTCTAGCTGCATTAGTGTATACTGTACATGCAAAAATCATAAATGCATTAGTGTAGCAGGGATGATATTGAGAATTAAAGGTAGTTTTAACTCTAATAACTATGTTCTGTTATTCTGCACAGTCAAACCACAAAGGTTTGTTTTAAAAAAGCAACTCTTAAATACCTTTATCAAACACATGGGGAGAGCAAGGGTCAGAGCAGATCCAGTTTTCCCCTCACAGGCAGGGTGAGTTTGAAGAAGCTGTTAAAGGTGTTAAAGCAGATGATTAGACTTTCTGTGCCCATAGCATGGAAGCAGATTATATTTCAAGTAACTCTCCCAACTGAGAGGATTGCTAGAGGCCAGGTAAACCTGATGAGACAAACTGTAAAACTGTGAAACAATAGAAGTGGAAAATGATGTGAAGAAAATTGATGGAAGAATATTGATCAGAATATTACAGTGACAGAGGATTGTTGGCAGTTTCCAATTCAGTATTTGTTATTTTGTTATTTATATCAGAGCTCTTTAAAAGGTAGCACTGCGATACAACGATAGCAGATACAATGAAATGCATCCTGCTTTGCTACAGTGGCACAGGACACACTCAGCCTCTAGGCAAGCCATTAAGTCCTAGGCAGGTTTTGCTCAGGCATTTTTTTTTTTATTGCTCTCCTGTGGGTGTTCTTCACAGAACAGAACAATTATGTGGCAGCCATAGACATGCTGGCTGATCAGTACTCCCGCTGTCTAGCTTACGGTAAATTCACACTTTGTTTTATGTCACATATTTAGTATGCTTTAATATTTCTTCTTCCTAGCTTTTGATTATTTTTGCTGATGCTGATCAAAACATTACATTTATGAATTGATTTGAAAAAAAAAAAGTACTATTACTCTTCCTCCTCCTCCTCCTATTACTACTAATAAACATTTTCTATCTTGTGACAGGCCTTTGGTTGTCAGATGGTCCCAGAAAACAGTGAACAATTTGATTTGAATGTTTGAATGTTGGTGCCATCAGTTTCGATTACTCTAAATGCAACATTTATGTGTGTAGCATATACTGTGTAAATTACAAAAATACAAAAAAAAAAAAAAGTTGAACAAAAATACATATTAGCAAATTGTAAATTTGGTATGCTTAGGTGTTCCCTGCGATGAATTGGCACCTTGTCCAGGGTGAACCCGAAGTCTCCTGGGATTGGCTCCAGTCCCCCATGACACTGAATACAGGATTAAGTGGTATAGATGATGATGATGATGATGATGATGATGATGATGATGATGGTATGCTTAGGTCATACTTATTAAAATATTCATTCATCTTCTATAACCCTTATCCTGTATACAGGGTCGCGGGGGCATGGAGCCGATCCCAGCAGACTTTGGGTACGAGGCAGGTTACAGCAGCCGGGTGGCAGTCCATCGCAGGGCACACACACTCAAACTATGGGCGATTATGGACTAATCTTCATGTCATTTGACTGTGAGAGGAAACTAACACCACGCACACAGACCTGAGCCAGTAATCAAACCCTTGACCCTGAAGGTGAGAAGCCATACCTCTTATAATTAAATGCAGTTACTAACAACAACAAAAAAGTGACTAGCTAGAAAAATTCTTAATTTTTTTCCCAATGTCCTCGTACATGTAAACAACCATTACACAAATTTCCCTTACGAGAAAGATACTATTTACTCAACAACAACAAAAACAACAACACAGCAACTTAACAGCTTTTTTCCAATAATGGTGTTCATAACTGATTCAAGATGGCCACCATTAGTCCTCTTCCCTGTCTATAGAGGTGCCTTATAGAGGTAATGACACTACGTGAAAAAATCTTTCTTGCATTGACTTGAATGAGGAGCACTATCGAGTCCAGCAACATTGGACTTCATGAATTTAATTAAACTAATAATTCATGGCCACTGTGGTGGTAATATTATATCATTTAACCTTTATATAACCTTTTGATCCTGTTATATCTAGGTACATTATATTTAGTCTAGGTATGCCGTTCTTCATGTATTACTTGGAATGTAGTTCTGTATTCTATTTCTTAGTGGAAAAGTACAACGTTCAACCCCTGCCCAAGCAGCAAACCACAAGTTAGCGGTTGCTTGTTGAAGTTCGAGAATAATTTTAAATGTGGTGTTGAATCTGAACTGCTTGTGCAGTGAAAACAATACGCAAGATGATAAGACCTTGAAAGCAACGATGTTGCTGGGCAAAGAACCACAGCTGGTATAAAGGGTAGGTTGTAAAAAAAAAAAATCAAGGTGGCTGCTGACTTTTCCTCTCTGTCTGTCTCTGTCTGTGCAGTCAGTGTAGCCGGATGGTGCTTTTGCTATTTTGACTTTATTGAATGTCATATACCAAACAATTTGCTCTCCTTAGGCTGATTTCCATATTAAATGAGAAATTTTACAATTAAAACATTTAGCATTAAAAGTTGTTGTCTAGCATTGTAAAACAAAACTGAAGGAATACAAAGTATGCAATAATCCCCTTGAACAGTTGATATTGAGATAGTAGTACAAGTCTACTACTTACACTCTGTAAAGCCTTTATAACAGCTTTAGTCTGAATTGAGGTTTGCAGCAGAGGTAAGTTTTGGCCTTGGCTTCCTGGGATGGTCTTCATGAGAGTCTGTTTCATCATGCTGCTTGATGGGTTTTGCAAATGCACTTGACAATACTGTTCTTGTAAAAACTATTCCAGAAAGTCTGACCTTCATGTCTAAAAAGAACAACTGACTGTTGTTGTTATTGTTGTTGTTGTTGTTACTTAATTAGGTAATGCCATGTATGTTAATTTATAGATTTAAAATCTCCAGTAATGTTTTAGAATGTAGAAAATAAATAACTAAACAAAAAACATTGAAACAGAAGGTGTATCCAAACTTTGGACTGGTACTACACATACAATATTATGTTTATCATTAAAATTAACAACCAGCCTATCCCTTTTCTCAATCAACAGACCACTGACTAGATTGACTTATTTATAATTACGCGCTAACACGCATGTACACATGCACACACACACGCACACACACACACACACACACACACACACACACACACACACACACACACACACACACACACACACACACACACACACACACACACACTTGAATAAATTAATTCATCTTCAAAAGACAAATTTCTATATGTGTGGACAATAAAGATTTCTAATCTAATCTAAACCAAACTTTGATCTGAATTATGGTATACAGATATTATTATTAAGCATTAATCTCCAACATTGAGCTCAGTCAGTTGCAGCCCTTTGTGAGAAAACTCATAGAGGCATATCACTTCATAAACGCTCTGAGGGAACTGTGACACTGTTGTGAAAAACAGTTAGGTAGGGAGAAGATAGGTGAAGCTAAGCTAATAAAAAGTCCTCTAGAGCACAAGTTTGTGGATTAAAATAATATTAATGATTCAATTATTTGTTACATGTACCTTACAGCACAGTGAAATGCTTTTTTTTTCACATATCACAGTTAGGAAGCAGGGCTCAGAGCACTGAGTCAGCCAGAACTAAACGCCGCAGGAGCAGACAAGGTTACGGCCAACAGGGCTCAACAGTGGCAACTTTGAGGCCCTGGTGCTTGAACCTTTGACTTTCCGAATAGTAACCCAGTAACCCATAGCTTCAACCAATTTAGACACCACTGTCCTGTGTATAAATAGAACATTGCCCTGGGAAAGGCCTTCCCTTACTGAATCAGGTATACATATAAATTAAGTAAAATCATACTGAAGATTGTAGCGTGTGTGTGTGTGTGTGCGCGCACACCCCCCGGCATTTATATAGAAATAGACACGACAGAATAATAAGTGATAAGCTCATAATATGAAACTAAGTGAAACTAATATATATGAACAATAAATAAAATAAATATACAAATACTTAATTTGTGAGTAAGCAAAGTTTACATATAATAGATACAAATGCATATTTTTAATCTGTTTATTTTAGCTAATGTAATAATCTTCAAAAATTTGAGTCAGTTGCATAATTGTGTCAAAAAGAAATTATTTTTTTCTAAGACAGACTTTAATATTATTATTCCATATCCTAACTGGTCATAAATGTACTAGCTGTGAAATGCCCTACTGTCTCAGACCCAGTTATAGACAGTGCCCTAAGAGTAGCTGATCTTGTTAACACCATCAACACGGTTTGGAAATGGCTTGTGCAATATACCAGCCCTCGACAGAAAACATTGCATTTCAATTAAAAGGAAACTCATTTTTAATCGAACCTAAATCCTGTCATAATGCTGTATAAAAGGCCTCAGTCATCATTGATGCAGCTTACCCCTGTGCACTGATTAGATATATGATGGAGCTGTGGTTTACTGATAAATCAATATTCTTCCCCTACATCATTAACATCTCAATTGTTGCAGTCTGTTGCATCTGCTTCTTGTCTTCCCCATAGACTGCTATATTCTTAATATTGTTAGTGAGTACATTCTTCTTACTTCTATGAGCATTAAGCAACCAAGAAATAATGCAATCATTTGGAATTTTTATTTGCATTTTTAACAAAATTTCTTAACTTGGGGCTTTCTGCTTCCTGATGTAGAAGAAACTACTGATTGTGCTTTAAGGTGCACTTCTCATCTCATTCTCATATTGGCAGATATTTCATTTGCTATATATTTTACCATTCACACATCTAGGCAGTGGCTTAAAAGACATAACTGAAGCTAACTTTCCGACCAGAGAAGGTTTCTCCCTCTTTTAAACATTACTAGATAGGAAGAGCTAGAAGACTGAGTGAACTTTCCTGGTAAACTAAAACAAAAAAACAAAAAAACAGATTGGTTTTATTTGACATTTTTTTCTGAACAACTTGCCTTTATTGTGACGGTAGATGATTCAGACAAAAGGCTTGGTAGTGTGCCAAACTGGAGTTGAAGGAATCATGTATTTGGTAAGACAGGGTGGGACATATAGTATATTTATATATATTTATAGCATACACTGATCATCTTGGAATACTGAAATAAGCAAAACATCTTACACTTCACCATGCCTTATAGCCATTCTTTTTCTTCATGAACTACGATTGCCCAGGATCCAAATATCCCACATATCAGCAAGGCTTACTTAATCTATTCTCAGGCACAAGTTTCATTCAATTACCTTTCCTCAATGCCCCTGGGTCCACATGTGCTTCACTCTTGGTGGAATTTGCTATTTCAATGATATCTTTCATATGTTTCATACATTGGGGGACCTGAAACCAGTCCGAAAATGTTCAGACTAATGTGGCACAGCATCACACCGATTTAATGAAATTTAATTAAACTTTGCCAGTCTTTAGGTATTTGTATATATAAAGTTAACCCTACACCATAAATAAAATCTAAATGTTGAGTAGAAGGAATGTTATAAGCAGTTATGTGCCCTATTATAAGACACAAGATTTTGACAGTTGTCAAACTGTGGGCATATCTTAAATCGACCACATTCTTTGTATTAATAAATTAGACAGAGTGTTTTGCCTTACAGAAAGACAGGCAGACATGTACATAGACAGGGTTCAACCTGAAATAATATCATTGATCACATTAAAGCTGATCAGATTATTTTTTACGTTTAACCTTTTAAACCTATCTACAAACTTTCTTGCCTTAAACATTGAATACGTTCATAGTTATCATGTGCTATTAAAGAAAAAACAGTAGGGAGAAATTGCAGTGTACACAACAGTGAAATCCGGGTCTCGTGAGGTTAAACTGCTTTGAAGTGTCCCTTGAAATTCTTGTTAAACAAGTCATGCTGGGCCAATATATTCAGGGTGTACTATTTGGGAAATTTTGTGCCACTTTCCCATTGACTTGTTTCTGTCTGTAGGAAACACTGAAATTTAACCTTCCAAAGAGCCCTGACAATCAACAAGCCCAGAATCTAGTAGAATCAAAGAGCATGGATGTATCCATATGGCAATCGCAATAGAGTGCTGGTGAAAAGGCTCCCACTTCTCTGAGTCACACTCTCTAAGTAATTGCAACTCTCATGTGCCAACATTTTCTACCCACTCCAAATGATGGGTTCTATAATTGGGTTATTTAATGATGCTATTTCCCCACACAGAGACAAGCAGTTGCTCTTCATTGGACTTACCATGATTGCTATTCACGATTTTTTTTATTGTTATTATGAGATAAAATATTGATTGGCCTAGGAGCTCGTTCAGGAAGCAATGACCTTCTCCATAAGTTAAGTTCTGGAAATCAGAGAAATTTAGCAATAAGAAAAAAAATGACCAGAAAAAGAAGGAGAACATCATTAAGTGCAGATGACATGTCTGAAGAGCTCTGGAGAACATTCACCTCTATTTCAAGTCAGACCATCTCTCCTCCGCAAATCCGCATTAGGGTAATAAAGACCAGAGTGAGCTACTCATACCCACTCACTCATCGTCTATACTGTTTTATCCTGTATTCAGAGTCGTGGAGGGCCTGGAGCCTATCCCAGGAGACTAAAAGCACGAGGTGGAGTATACCCTGGATGGGGTGCCAATCCATGAGCTACTCGTACATTTACATTTATTCATTTAGCACATGCTTTCGTACAAAAGGATCTACCTGTAAGTACATTACACTAAACTATTTTTAATACAAAAGTTTTTCTTTATATATAACTGCTTTGTTTTATAAATACGTTGGGTGAAATGTGGAATTGTTTATATGTTTCTTAGTACTTGCTGTCTGTTTTTGCTTTGACATCTGTGTGCACGAGCTGACATGGCCTCCACATGTTTGTGCAAAACTTTGGATCAAAGTTTAGATCAAATTCATCAGATGTAGTTTGCTTCATCATCTGGAGATGGCAAGTTTAATTCCTGATGGTTCCACAGCCATCAGTGACTGGAAAATCTAGGGAACAAAATTGGCCATGCTCTCCGAGCTGGGAGGGGAGGCTTACTTGTTCACTAATATATCAATCATGATGACACTAGCCAGTCATGGGCATCTGTGAGTAGAAATGGAAAATGTCATGTTCTTCCAAGGGAGTTATCGCTATTGTGTGAGAAGCACTTTGAATGTTTGTGGGCAGCTGGCTTCATGTGTCTTTGGAGGAAGCATGTGATCACCTACCCACAATACACACAACAAATATGAGCAACATCAAAATTTTTAAACCTTCTGTTTATTTCCCATTTAAAGGTTAAGTCTACTGTTCATTTTTCTAACTTAAAGGTCTATATAGTTAAAGGTTTATATATTTATGGGGAAATTTGCTCTGAGATGAAATAGCATCTGGGATTCCTCTTGGGTTTTTACGGGGCAAAGACAACATTTCACTGTAAGATTCATTTCCTTAGACAAAGTTACAGTACATGTTGTGAAAGGGGACAGTGGCTTGGTATGCCTTACATTGTATATTTGTGTCAAAGGCCTATAAGTCTTACCTTGTCTGACTTATGAACAAATCTGACTTATGAACATTCTTCCGGAACAGAACTCATTTGTAAGTAGAGGACTACCTGTGTTAGTACTTTTGGCAGTGTGAGAAGATACAAAGTCCTGCTGGAAAATTAAATCAGCATCCCCATGAAACTGGTCTGCAGAGGAAAGGCTGCCCTGATCATGGACCTGATAAACCTCAATGGCTGTACAACTTGGATTCTTTGTCTCTTCCTCCAGTCTCTGGAACCTTGATTTCCAAATGAAATGGAAAATTTACTTTCATCTGAAAAGAGAACTTTGGCCCACTGACGAACAGCATAGTCCTTTTTTTTTTCTTTAGTCCAGCTAAGATGCCACTGATGTTGTCTCTGGTTCAATGAATTTCAGTGTAGTAAAATGTAGCACTGTAAAATATTTCCTACAATTACAATTAAATTTAAATTTATATTAATAGATTTATAAATATATTTTTTGTCCTTTTTGTCCTTAGTCCAAGTAAACTTCTGATGTTGTCTCTAGCTCAAGAGTGGCTTGACACAAAGAATGTGACATTTGTAGCTCATGTCCTAGATAAGTGGTGGCTCTTGAAGCACTGACTCCAGCTGCAGTTCACTCCTTGTGAATCTCCCACAACTTTTTGAATGGGCTTTGTTTCACACTCTCTCAAGGCTGGAGTAAATTTTATTTATATTTATTGCTTCATTGTAATTGTAGTAAATATTTTACAGTGCTACATTTCATTACACTGAAATTCATTGAAATGTAATAGGTCATTAATGTAACTTTAAACATATTATACCATAAGAGCTTTTTCCCCAAGAAATTTAAAAAAGTGCCAGAATTACAATTTTTAAAACTTATAATAGGATTTAGTAAATCTAATTTAAAATTTTCATGCATATCCTTGTATCCATGCACACAAATGTTTACTGAAAGTGAGATATCTTGTCATTAATTTGGATGTTATTTGTGTATTTTTTGATGTACAATATTAGTGAATATCATCCAAATTACCAAACAGAGGTTTCTAAGACCAAAGAGTCATATTGCCAGTGCAGGTGCAATAACATTAGCACAAATAAAAGTGTGCTTTGGTCAAAAAAAAAAAAAAACCTTGGTCTATACAGTAGGTATTGAAAAATCTATGTGTGTCAAATCTTGTCCTCAAAATAGCTTAACACTATCAGTTTTCTCAAAGCAAAGAAGAATGTGTTGAACATAAAAGGGAACCTTGGAAGCCCTTTATCCCCTCTGTTCCACACTGACCTTCATTTCACTGTTCTTGCTTCTCTTATACTTTCCTTTTGTTCATATTTCTTCCCTTTTTTTCTGTTGGATTGTTTCTTTAAATCTCGTTCCAAAGTTTGCCCTATGATATGCATTAAAGATAGATAGATAGATAGATAGATAGATAGATAGATAGATAGATAGATAGATAGATAGATAGATAGATAGATAGATAGATAGATAGATAGATCACATATAATACAACAAGTAAGCAACAAGCAACAATTGCAGTTAAGGAAAGTTGAAAAAAAAACACTTTATACTTTATACTGTTTACACTCGACCACAGACTGATACATTTTGCTGCAGAATTTAAAAGAGTTTTCTCAAGAAGTAGAGTCTGTTCTGTGCCTTTCAGTAGACAGCATCTGTATTGCATTTCCAGTCCAATCTGTCATCAGTGTGAACTGCAAGATATCTGTAGTTCTGCACAACCTCCACCTCCTCACTTAGAAGGTAGAATGTGCTTGGTGCAGACTTGGCCTAGACTTGGACTTGGACCTCTTACTGGAAAATATGGTATTTGTGTTCTGTTGCAACTAACATTTACAATGTATAATGTCTCACACAGGAGTATTTTTTTAAAATACCTATAGTGGTAAGGTATATATTGTAGGTCAATAGTAAATTTTGAACATGACATGTGACACATGGAGCTGTTGTGTGGGGTGGCCATAGCAAGTGAGAATTATTTAAATGTCCAACAGCTCTAGGTTGACACACTGCAAGTTTAGCAGTGTTGCAACATTAAGCTAGCCTTTGTTAATTTAAGTTGTTCTTGCATAGTGCTTCAACCACGTCCTCACTCTCAAGCTTTTCCACTCTCATTACAGTACTAGAGGACATGGTTTACTGTATTATTAATTTGAATGTAATCAAATCATAGTCAATGAGTGTTTAAGGGAGAATTTAACCACAAAACACTGCAACAATTGAGATAATATGTTTAAAAAATAGGCATAAATGAGATTATAAATTCAATCTTGTGGTAAAAAAAAAAAAACATTTACAAAAAAAAGGCATGTTGCTGATAATGTGGTTCAACTGAATGTTTAACCACTCAGCAGCTTAAGTTTAATATGATAACTAATGCTTCCTACTTATTTGCATGAATTTGCAATACAAATTCAATAGAAAATGAAATCAATTTCTTCTATCTCTATTAAAAATCAATTATCTATAACATTTATGCCTATTTTTTAAACATATTATCTCAACTGTGCTAAATGAGGGAAATGTGAGACAGTAGTCTTCTTCTTTCAGCTATCCAGCTCGTACACCATGTAAATACAACAAATGAGTAGGGGAATTGGTGGAGACTCCTAATGAAAGCCCTTTTTTCTTGTAGGATTTAGAAAACATTGATCATCTTGCTTTGCTGATGATTTTGTGCTATAGTTATCACAGCATTATCAATCAAATTTTCTCAGTCTTTAACTGTTTAAGAGAATTGCAGGTCACAATGTATTCAGAGCAAATCACTCACTGAAGAAATGGTTCAGCTGGAACCATTAGGATTCAGAACCCATTTTGTCAAAGAGGTGAACATATCAGGGGGTCATTAGGCAAGAGTGGGAAAGATTGCATGTTTATGGCTCCACATTGGCGAGTTTTAAGTTTGATAAATTAAGAAGACAATGTTGCAACATTAAGCTAGCCTTTGGATTGGCTGGATTACTGGATTACTACAAAGCTCTACTATAGAGATCTCAGAAGGCCGCTGACAAAATCATCACATTTATCAGCACCAGAAAAAAAATGTTACATTGGCTCTAATTTCTATTATTAAATTCATTTGAAATTACTTTTATTGTTGTTGTTTATTGTTTATTTTTTCTAATCTATATGCCTATCATCTCGGAGATCAACTGAAAAAGGCAAATCAACCTTTAGTCAATATAGTTTTTAAAATAATTTTAAAAGACATTAATTTTAAAGTAAACTTTTTTTTTAAATACGTCCTTACTGTAGATATTTTTTTAATGTACAGTAGGAGCTATTTAGGTTGGAATACAGTATCTGTACATTACAATATAAGGGCCTTTCTTTAAACCCATGTAGAGAAGTTACAGTATGTGTGTCCATATCTCCTGGTTTAAATTATGTCCCAAACTCAGATGTGTGATTTATTATCTGATATGACACTATTATTAGCAATAGCATTCATCTCAGATAAAATTGGAGAAGACAGATCTCATATGAAAGGATGCAAGCGCAGTAATTATGTGACAAACCCTTCACCAGTCTGTATAAACATAGGCTTGACAATAATCACAAAAAAATTTGAGGCGAATCAATTTATTCCATTAATAACATCATCAAGCATTTAAAGTAATTTCAATGATTCCAAAAGCTCTTTTCAACTCCATGTATAGCAATTATTAGAGAATTGACAGATGACTGACATCAAAATGTGGGATTAAACAGTCACACTTCCAATATCCGACACACTAGGTTAAAACGTTCAGAAATATTTAGGTGTGTTCTTTCCTGTCTGTTTGAGAACAGATTTATGCTCTTAGAAGAGTCATAACCATGAAACTGCCACATCACCGAGGAGCTTTATTCAACTTTCACACACACATATGAGCGTATTTAGAATACAAATGTCAAAACGTCAGCAACAATAAAAGACTGGCATATGATGGGACAGCAATCACTGATACCACACACTGACATATGTCACATGGTTTTAATTTAAGCCTCAACAAAAATGAGAAATATCCATTCTTATAAAGCGGTTGTGCACTGTGTGTGTAGCAGAGAATTCTGAAAGGCACAAAAACATATTAAAAGCTTCTGTCACTCTAATACTGTTTAATGATACTCAGAGCACTAGTTCTTTTAACTCATTTATGTGCAGCATATAAACTTTTGTAAATTATTACACCTGAGATTGTTGCATATCCTGATGATATATATATATATATATATATATATATATATATATATATATATATATATATATATATATATTAAACACAATTAAATTCCCAAAAGTTGTCAAAAATCAGGCTTTTGTACTCAGTCCATCCACTTAACACTTAATCTGTTTCATAACACAGAATGCACACATAGTAAATACATACTGTAGCAATTAATAACATATATTATTTATTACATGTTTATTAAAAATTGAGCCTAGAATTTGTCTAGAAATATTACTTGCACTCAGAACTCATTCCTTTGACTAGACACCCAAAATGGGAACATGCAAGTGATGCAGAAAAGCTAATGCACATCACCGTCACCACTGTGTCTGTATGAATTATGTCACTAAAATCTATTCTGCTATGAACTTTAAGACAATGTAAAGAAGGAAAACTGGGGCAGCGCAGTACTAGAAAAGGTAGTGTTGTCCCTCACAGCTTCAGAGTGTTATCCTGAGCTTGAGGTTATAGTATCTGTGCAGAGTTTATATTCCCATATCCATGTGGCTAACATTCTAGTTTCCATCTACATTACTAGTCTTAAAGAATGCTGTCATTTATGTCTACCAGATTTTTTTTCCTCTTATAAAAATATAAGATTGTATTCCAGGTACAGTATATAATGCGTTTATACATTGTGCAGTTGGTTGTTGCTGTTTTAATATTTTATATTTTCCATGGTAATGAAACAATAAAACTAAATTTCGTTGTAAATGTACCATATCGATGACAAACCATGTGGCTCTCAACCATGAAAATAAACATCAGTGTATTTGCCATCAAATCACTGTTCAAACAATACAAGCAACCAGCTAAATACAAATGAGCATTAGCAATTTAAAATCAATCAAAAGGTCAATGCCGATCCAGATAGGAAGCAATTGTTGGAACTGTATATATAAATATGTCATGCTTAACAAGATATGATATCAAATAATACCTGTAGTAAAACAATAGTGCAGGGGTATAAAGAGGAGTTAATGAGAGGACATTGGTGTGTAAATAGTCAATAAAATATTAATCACCACCCAGACTTACTGCAAACAGGATCTGAATGATCAATAAAGCACACGGCACACCACATAGGACCAGATGCATTCTACTGAGGTTACACGCATTACAGGCTCCCTGTAAAATGAGCACATTTTGTTTATGCCATGAGATGAACTTTATTAGATCCTTTGAAAGAGATTCAATTAAGAGTCATTAAGGCATCTCTGTCCTGACCATCCCTGATGCATTTTATATGAAGGATTCCCAATATAGATTTAGAAGTCAAATAGATGGGCGTGAGTATGCTGTGTCATACAACTTCTATTCAAAGTGCTAAAGTTTAAGTCACATTATTAATTTAAGACTAATAAGAGTAACTAAGCATAAACCACTATTAATCCATTAAATGGCCAAATTAAAAAATATATATATTAGACATTGTTATAGTTGGTGGTGAATCAGTCTTTAGGATTCAGACACTGAAACAATGAATAAATTCAGCAAATTGGACTTATATTTGCACCCGTTCTGCTTGACTTATCTGGTTCTGAGGATAAAATTGTCACTTTAATAAGGCAAAGGATTTTAAAAAACAACTGTTAAAGTAAAACCTATTGAATTACTCTAGGTTACATCTGCTCACAGAAACTGCACCACCAACCCCATTTCCGTCTTACACATACAAAGAAATGGAAACGCATTGGTCCCCCTCATTGGCAAGTATTTTCATCAATTTTGTGGCTTTACTTCTTTTTGTACTTGAATCAAGTTATGTTCAATATAGTTTAACGAAACATAAGTCTAAATAATTAACACAATGGAAATCATCCATTCACAGAGGTGGGAGGTAACTGAGCACATTTACTTCATCAGTGTACTTATATATATACTTAAATACATACTTCACCTGTATCTGTATTTTACTTGAGTAGTTTTATAAGTGGATACTTTTTACATTTACTCCACCACGTAAATCTATAAATTAGGTAAATTTGAAAGAAATACTTTGTACTTTTACTCAAGTACAATTTTTCTACTTTTACCTAAGTAATATTTTACCTGGGATATATTTACTTTCACTCAAGTAAAGGATGCGTGTACTTTGAAAGTTCTCCTCTGTTTATTCATCAGTCTAACTGTGCACCCACTCACACACTCTATTTTAAAATCTCAAATAAGTTTTTAAATTTTGATTTATTGTAAACATTAAAAAAAGAAAATCAGGGTCATGGGACTTTGGGGCTGGGGGGTTTGGCGTCCACCCATCACAGGGAACAGGAGCACACACACTCACACACCCAATATGAGCAGCTTGCAAACATCTGCAGTATTAGCCTAGACTGCATATCTTTTGGACTGCTGGAGAAAACCCTAACCCTAAGGTTCCCAAAGGAACCCTACAAAGCATGTGGAGATCATGGTGAGATTCAAACCCCTAGATGCTTGATCGAAAAAAACAATAGCACAGAACAGGAAGAGCAGACAAATGGGAAGTGGCGGCAAGAAAACTTAAAAATAATCAATGCTGAATGACCTGTTGATCCGCCCCTCTTATATGAAATTGACCTGCAGTGTTGCAAAGCAATAAGAGTGGGTATATGTAATCTGTGAATAATACTCAAGATTAGCCAAAATAATAGCCATTGTGATTTGATCATTAAATTAGAAAGGGACATAAAATGAAGTAAAGGATATGTGATACAACTCACCTCAAAATATAATGAGAATCAAAAGTATGCTCAAAACATGCTCAAACAGCTCAAATAGTTTACAATGTGGAACTCAGGCAAGATTAAAACTAATTGTTAAAGCATTAGTAATGATGTATGAAACTATTATGTATAATTACAGTATAACTACTAGTTGCTTTATTATTTCATTTACTAGTGTACTAGCTGTCAAAAAAGTAGCCCTTTTACCTGATCATGGATTTTGCACAAATAAAAGAGAAGAAAGTCCAAAATCTTCACCCTATTTTTAGATCAATGGGAATAATCTAAATGTGACTAAACTGCAAAGCCCATGGTGTTTGCAGAGAATGGACTTTGATGTCCTTTGATGTCCAAGGATATGGATGTAAATCTCTAGATTAAAACTGAAGCATCCGATGTTAACATCTGCAATGATGAAATAGATGATGAAATGATGAAAAATGTTGTCATTGCTTTATTGTACTTCTTAACACGTATTGGCTTTGCTGATATCTTCAATATAGCAAGTGCAATTAAGCTATCTTACCTTCTTACCCTACAACTTCAGGTAAATTATACTGGCATGCATTATTTTATTATGCAAAATACTCACAAGGTATAATTGGAGTTCATATCAAGTCAAGTCAATTCAAGGTGATTTTTATCGTCATTTCAACCATATACAGTTCAGTACACGGTGACATAAAGCAATGTTACACGGTGCTACTGTATGGTATTATACGAATTGCATGTATAATTAAGGAACATATAGCCTGATGGTGTCTTCAACATCACTGTGCACTTTCAATGAATGAATGATTGAATGAATGAACTGTGACTTTCTAAAATGTCCGAAAGCATTGTTTAAATGTTTTGTGATGCAGATTTACTCTAAACAAACTATAATAGTAGCATTGTCATGATTGTGTACCTACAGAAATTCTGTACATTACAACACACTGCGATTTATGCATGACAAAAGCAGATTAGCATCACTGTGGCTTATCAGACATCACACACTAGAGCACAAACCACTGCTAAGTAAGGTCAGAGACGAGTGAGTCCCTGCTGCATGACCTGAAGTTACATATTTACTTTATGATACATGGATGCTGGCTAGCCTCATTAAGTGATATGAAAGTTTCAAAGTAAATAAAGCTGTTTGTTCATGATATTCATCCATCATGGGCTTCTGGACATACATACAGTAACATTCATCTCATTTTATTTAATTTAATTCAAGCTAAATTTACATTTATACCCAACTGAAGACTGTGTAAAAATTTTTTAATTGTATTAACAAGAGCTTCAATTAATGTTCACATCAAACATGGCATGGTTGTTGATGGCAAATCAGCTGGTTTTCAGGAAATCTACAGGAAGTGAAGAAATGTCACGTTCCACACTTGTTAGCCAAGAACAGGAATCACAGTGGGCAGCACACACTAATACTAAAATTACTAAAATCTCAGTTTTACCCATTCTAATATTTAACAGAAGTATCAACTGAAGCTCGTGACCTTTATCTGCATGGTTTTATGTATTCTGCTATGGAGACACAATTGTTAGTTTTTATAATGGCATGAATAAGCAGGTGTTTACAGTATGTGTTCCTATTATAGTGACAGATTAACATATATGCACTGTCAGAATTGTACTTAAATTTATGTACATTTTTACAAGAATGTGGTTGAAAGGAATGGGTGTATTTTATTGCTGTTTAATGTACATGTTACCTTGGAGGGCAGCTGGCAATAAACAGAAAGTTAAACTGGTTATCTAACAAACAGTCACTTATTACCATTTAGGGTAGCCACTGTAGCTTTACTGTAAGTTCCTTATAAAGTGAAAGCACTTATACAGTATAATGTAACATATACATCGCTGAAAACATATAAACTGAACTTTAACAGGTTTTACCTGTGAACCTTAATTCTTTGTATCAGACACCCATAAGCTGTATAATGTTGCAATCGATACTCACTTCAAATCAATGACTTCAACCTAGAAAGTTGACCAGCCAACATTTTTTTATCCCTATATGGATAACAAGGAGGACTGCATATGTATAATGTGACATTAGACATCAATATAAGTAATGTCACAGCTACACATGCATGATTTTAATTGTACACATGTTGAAGTGGATTTAAGAACTGACCTTCGGGGTTAAAGACACAAAAAGAATGAGCTTGGTCTTGCAGTGGGAAGAGCCATTGCATCATAGCACTGCAAATGCCATGTGTATTTTTTATAATGATTTTAATGAATGTATGCTGAATGCAATTTCCACAATAAAGTGATTAAAATGAAAATAAATAAATAAATAAATCCAGCAATTGCAAAGATTAACACCGCCACTCGGGCATTTTTAAAAAGCAATTATGACTGCTTTATAAGCACATGATCAACAATAATATGAAGGTTTTCTGGCAAAACAGGAAGTTAGACTTGACAAATGACTTGAATAATGACAACTTTTATTTATTGGTTGATTCATTCATTCATGTGTTATTTGCTCTGTTTAATTGCTGGAAATTGCTGTTACCTTGGTTGATCCTGTACTTAACTTATATTTATCTGTAAATACTTATCTGTATTTAAATCTTGTTCATGTAGACAAACAATTATTTCTAACTACTGTATATCTACATAACTAAATAAGATTAATTATATCATAAGTATTTAGTGTAAAAAAAACTAGCACTATTTTACAGTAATGGGAAACATACAGTATATGACATGACATGACATGACACAATGAGGCCTATTTTTTTCACCTGTCTGAATCCCATGCTCCTATGTTAAACCTTTTTTTAATCAGATTAGGCTGTTCCAACATTGGTGTGGGCGATGTGGATATGGTTCTTTTTTTTTTTCTGTATAAGAAAATATTCTGCAATTGACCACGGATCAAAGTTCAAATTGATATGTGCAGAAACAAAATCACTTGACTTTTCTCTTGGTGCTGTTAAAAACATTTGTTGAAAACTATCGTGCAAAAACACTATTACCAGCTAGCAGTGAGTGTGTGATGCAATCAAATGGCTATTTTTTATTTTATTTTATGTGTGACTGTTTCGATTTAAGTAACTTGAGCATTACTAAATATGTTTGTGCCTAGAGGGAGTTCTATAGCCATTCCTCTTATGATTCATGAGCCAGTGGTCAATACATAATTCATTGCATGCCATTACCAGTGGGTGGAATTTATATAGACTCCCAGCACATCTCATTCAACTGTTCCAGCCGCCTCGGAACAATTAATTTGGAGTCTTGAGAGTCCTTTTAAAACTCACTATTCACTCACATGGTTGGATATCAATAAATGAAAACACACATAATTAACAAAATATTAATATCACCATTAATTGTTAAAAACAAAATAATAATAGTAAATAAAAAGTTAATTATTATCCCATTTCTGGGATACTCCATCTTGCTATGACTAGTTTATTCTTTGCAGACATCATAAATATCTTAAAGATGGAGGGATGGATGAAGTAGAGGGGGTGAATGTCAACACGGTTCAAAGCAAGTGACATGAGTTTCCATCTCAAATCCTATGGTCAGGTCAACACAAGGGACAAGAGTGCAACAGAAATGGAAGGAGGAGATGGCTGAAAAACGTAAGGGACAAATTTAACATTTGATTGAGCTGGTTTCTTTTGATAATTGGTTCAGAACCTAATGCACCAACAGTGAACAGATCAAATTGATTTCTACTCTTTGAGAAAATCTATTTCCTCACATTTGGATATTCGAATGACTATATACATCACTTAATTATTTGCTCCTATTGCATGATTCATGCTAAAATAGTTTTCCTATTTGTGATAAATACATGATATACTTCATTAATTATCAGTAAAGGTCATAAAGTAGTAAAGGTTAGAAGGCCCTGTTGGTAGATTGGTTTTTACTCTGATAAACGCTACTCTAAAGTATTCTCAAGAATCGATTTGTAGGATACAGTGGTGTGAAAAAGTGTTTGCCCCCTTACTTTTTTGTATGTTTGTCACACTTTAACCATCAAACAAATTTAAATATTAGTCAAGGTTTTACATCATGCAGTTTTTAAATGAAGGTTTTTACTATTAAGGGAAAACAAAATCCAAAACTACATAGCCCTGTGTGAAAAATATTTGCCCCCTGAATCTAATAACTGGTTGGGCCACCCTTAGCAGCAACAGCTGCAATCAAGCATTTTCGATAACTTGCAATGAGTCTGTTACAGCGCTGTGGAGGAATTTTGGCCCACTCATCTTTGCAGAACTGTTGTAATTCAGTCACACTGCAGGATTTTCGAGCATGAACTGCCTTTTTAAGGTTGTGCCACAGCATCTCAGTTGGATTCAGGTCAGGACTTTGACTAGGCCACTCCAAAGTCTTCATTTTGTTTTTCTTCAGTCATTGGTGTGAAGAAGTGGACTTGCTGGTGTGCTTTGGATCATTGTCCTGCTGAAGAGCCCATGTTCGCTTCAGCTTGAGGTCACAAACTGATGACCGGTCATTCTCCTTCAGGATATTTTGATACACAGCAGAATTCATGGTTAAATTTATCACAGCAAGTTTTCCAGGTCTTTAAGCAGCAAAACAGCCCCAGACCATCACACTACCACCATCATATTTCACTGCTGGTTTATGGTCTTTTTCTGAAATGCAGTGTTACTTTTTACGCCACACATAATGGTTATACACCTTTCAAAAAATTCTAATTTTGTCTTGTCAGTCCACAGAGTATTTCCCAAAAGTCTTCGGGATCATCAAGATGTTTTCTGGCAAAACTGAGACGAGCGTTTTGCTCAGCAGTGATTTTCATCTTGGAACTCTGCCATGCAAACCATTTTTGTCCAGCCTCTTTCTCTTGGTGGAGTCATGAACACTCACCTTAACTGAGGCGAGTGAGGCCTGCAGTTCTTTGAAGGGGTCTTTTGTGATCACTTGGATAAGTTGTCCCTGCGTTCTTGGGGTAATTTTGGTCAGTCGGCCACTCCTGGGAAGGTTCTCCACTGTTCCATGTTATTGCCATTTGTAGATAATGGCTCTCACTGTTTTTCGCTGTAGTCCGAAAGCTTTAGAAATGGCTTCATAAGCTTTTAGAGATTGATAGATCACAATTATTTTCTTGCTCATTTTTTCCCCGATTTTCTTTAAATCTCTGCATGATGTGTAGCTTTTGAAGATCTTTTGGTCTACTTCACTTTGTCAAGCAAGTCCTATTTAAGTGATTTATTGATTGTGAACAGGTGTGGCAGTAATCAGGCCTGGGTCTGGTTAGAGAAATTGAACTGAGGTGTGATAAACCAGAATTAAGTTATGTTTTAACAGGGGGGCAAACACTTTTTCACACAGGGTTATGTACTTTTGGTTTTTGCTTTCCTTTAACATTAAAAACCTTCATTTAAAAACTGCATGATGCGTTTACTTGTGTTATCTTTGACTAATATTTAAATTTTACAATATTACAAGTGTGACAAACATGCAAAGAAATTAGAAATCAGTAAAGGGGCAAACACACCACTGTATATTGTATATCAGAACATGCCGTTATCAACACTGATGTTATGTGTTTCCACCATGAAATGGATTGTTTTCCTACACTCCTTGACAAAGGATTTCCATCAACAACTTTTTGCATTAATCAAGGTGTGCAATTTGGTGGCCAATTCAAGTGTGAAGAAAAATCCTCATGTACCCAAACCCAGTCTCTTTCAATATGAGTCCTGGAATATGACCATGCTATCAGGGAAGGCAAAAATCCATCGATGGGTTAACCTGGTCTTTCAGTAAATTCAGGTTATCAGCTAACTTAATTTTATTACTCGGTGGCCACTATGCATGATCTCTTCATCCAGGTGCCTTCTTACACTGAAATGCCCATCGAGTACTGTAGGGTAAATCTGGACTTATCAAACCACATGACCTTATTCCATCTGTTCAAAGTCCAATCTTTATGCTTCTTAAAGGGCATCTTCACCAATTGTTTAAGTGATCTGAAGAAGAATCACTGAAGAAGAACAAGAAGAAGACTGAACAAGTACAGTTTGTTTGGAAGCAATGTCAGGAGAATGCCTCTTCTGTCTAGAAAGGGAATGGATGACTGAGGTTTGTAATAAATTGCATTTAACAAACCACAAGACATCTGGAACAATGTCCTATTGACAAAAGTGAAGTTGTTTAGCCTTAAGGCCCAGTACCATATTCGGCAAAAAACAAACAGCATTTTTAGCAAATACAGCTTTTACCCACTGTCAAGCACACTGGTCTCCACCAGGTGATGATTTATGCTTGCTTTGCAGCCACGGGACTTGGGCACCTTGCAATCATTGAGTCCACCATGAATTCCTCTGTACACAAAAGTATTCTGGAGGTAAATGTGAGGTCATCTGTTTAACAGCTAAAGCTTGGTCAAAATTGGGTCATGCAACAGGACATGATCATAACCACATTAGAAATGGGCTGAAAAATAAATAATTTAAGGTTTCAGAATGGCCTAGTCAAAGTCCAGACCTCAACTCAACTGAATGCTGTGGTGGGACCTTAAGAGAGCTGTCCATAAGTGAAATCCTGAAAAATGTAATGACCTGACGAATGGGCCAAAATTCCTCCACAATGATGTAAAGTCATACAGGATACTTGTAAAGGTGGATCTACAAGCAATTGATCTGTAGTTCAATGTTTTAACCACTGAGCTACCCTTGCTCCTTAATATAAACATAAATAGCTAATGGCACGAAGAAAAAAAAAATCAAGTTGTTGCTGGTCTGAGGTTCTAACTTTTGAACACATCTATATAGTTGTGGCCAAAAATTTTATTCAATGCTTTAACAGCATTCTCAAATTAAGAAATAATGACAATCAAATTAATAATGACAATATATATTTGTGTGTGTGTTTGTGTGTGTGAAAAAGAGAAAGACATGTGTATGCGTGTACTGCACATGCTCATTTTCAATCATTTCCCCAAATGAAGTATTAAATAAAGCTGATAATATTAACAGATTGGCCTATATGACATACTACACACTACATTTTAAATGCTTAAATACATACTCATTTATGCATTTAAGGAGCAAACAGGAATAAACAACCCAGTAGCCAGGTGTTTCACACACTTCCAACTGAGCAAATTTCTCAACTGTCCCCACACTTTTGCTGAACATGATTTACACACAGTAGCTGTGGCAATTGAGCGATTCTGCTCATCTCCAAGCGGCTGTGTATTTAATGGAACACCTTCTCCTCACGGCTGAGACTGAGCTCTCTGTGCTCGCATTTGTTTTTCCTCTCACTGTGCCCTCTGAGCCCAATAAAAGCTTTACATTTATTCCATTAAGACATTTTTGTCTACTGCAAATACCAATCATTCAGCTTAATTGCCTTGACTGTATACTACAGGCTGCGCAGTCACAACCTCCAAACATAAATAAAGACTAGGTAAGTGAGTTTGTCTCATTACACAATCTGGTTTAAGATTAATTTGGAAATAATCATGAAAATTTAAATTGCAGACAGATGGTATCCAGTATCTTCAGACTTCTTTTAGTATTATACAATATAAAGGCAGATCAATATGGTCTCTGAGGGTCACAAAACTGCTTTTGGAAAACGTAACACTCTATTTGTCACTTAACAGAGGTTTGAGTATGATTTGAACTGTGGGTATTGAAGCAGAGAAGACATTAAACTGTAGGATGCTGCAGTCCTCTAAAACCGGATGACTCTGGATCATGCTCCCTGTGGTGCACTTTCAGGTGTTATTTTAAACTTTACACATTAAAGTATTAGGAGAACTGCCACTATCTATCCTCTTCTCCCCATTGCCTGTTTCACATTTTCTAGCTTATGAAATCTTGACATAGAGAAATGTGTACACTGGTTCTAATCACAGTGGAAGTGTTTATTGGACACCCCCCCCCCCCCCCAAGGCATTTCATATATCATGTTATCGGAGAAAATAAACCAAGCAAAATGTGTAGTGTCATGGAGTTCTGCCATGGCCAGGCCAAGATAGCTGGAAATGACTGAACAAAATGATTCATGTTAGTAGAATACTCTAGTTCCCTATTGGTTATCATAATTATAGAGCAGTGGTTCTCACCCCCCTGAGTCCTCCTGGCATTTTCTCCTCCTGTACCACACCTACTTCAATTAAAGAAAAGCTGTTAATTAGTTGGTTAGTTAAATCAGGCAGGCTGGGAGCTGAGAAAACATTCAAATGTGCAGGGCAGGACCAGAATTGAAAACCACTGTTAGAGAAGATCTAAAGAACCTGATGTGCACAGGCAATCAGTCAGTTCTCATGCTCTCAGTCTCTATTTCTCGCCTGTTAATTATAAGGACGTTTTGAAGCCAGCTCAGACTGATTGAAGTCATGGTGGCAAATTAACCCTTCTCTGGAGAGTCTTGCAATGTTGCCGAAGGACTCAGCAGGTGCCCTTAACAACCATAGTTGTGCTCCTGTGATGTTACACACAGTTACTACTGTATATTATCAATTACAGAAGAGCTCTGGTATTTACCATTGATATTTCCCTACATAGAACCACCATGTGGATATGCAGACCAGATTTTTTTTTAAATCCTAATTTATATTCTCTTTAAAAAGTCAATCTACCCTAAAATGCTTTGATTTGTTGCTCTGAGAGAACCTTCACATGTTCTATGTAGAACACTACAACAGAGCTTTCTCTTTCAAAAAAAAAAAATGTCCAAGTAAGTCAAGGTAACTCTTTTTTCTAGGAGTGTAGGCTACATACACATGCACACCATCATCGCTGTCGTCATCGTCTTGTCGTCATCGCAGTCATCATCATCAGGAAGATTCCATTCAATTCCCAGACGAGTCAGTTGGGGGGTGTGACACATACTGACTTAAAAATGATTTCTTCTCAAAGTAGGAAGCAGTCAATTTCAACTTCTGATTACTTCCTTCTGAATCACTCCTTTCTATTAAAATAGATTGATTTAAAATATGTCTATTAAAATACTTGATCTTATTAAAATCAAGTATTAAAACCAATCTTATCAAAATCTACATCTTACCTCATACTGTATGCCATGAGGATCCGTGTGTTGAAAATAATCATGAAAATTATTCCATGAGGATCACAGCCTGATCTATCAGAGAGCATGCTCTTGTTTCCCATTGTGTTAAACTGAGGCTTTGAATTATACCTTCAAAAATGATCTTCAACAATTATTATTGAATAATTATTCAATAATACCCCTTAGTTTATTTGTCTATTTATTTGTATATTTATCTGCCGTTTCATTAACATTAGCTACAATACTGGTTATCTAAATCTTTTTTTTTTCCCCAAAAAAAACAAAATATTTTAAATAAAATAACCCATTTAATTCAACCGATCACATTAGTGACTGTAAAGCATGTTTTCTGTTATTGCGGTCAGAGAATGTTACTGAATGATGTATCACTACATTTACAGCAAATACTGAAATAATAAATGGTCTCTGTGAAATAGGTACAGCATAACATGTTCTATAGTGTAAATTGTAACATAAGTAGAACGGTTTAGTTCCTGGTTTCACCATGAAAACAGCATGACTGATCCCAAACAAAACGTATAGTAAAGTATTTTAGCGCAAATATGGGACAAAGATTTTTGGTATGCATCATATTTAGGGTGTAGTATTGATGTATAAATTTGCAATTTCTTAATTATCAGTGTGGAATGAGTAAACATGTTGACAGCAACAGTAGTGACTGGTGGGAAAACGGTGCATCTAGGAATCCACATACGAGGGGTTTTTAAAAAGTTTAAAGATTTGATGCACAAATCCAGTCACTTTTGCCATAAGTCCTCCCTCGTTATTGTGATGAATTTTCAATGCACAATGCGACGAATGTGGAAAAAGACGATGAGCATGCACTTGGTCGAGCTGCGGACCTGCATCGCCTTTTTCGCTCTAGGGTTGTACCCATACACCCAAGTTTTGTCACCGGTAATGATGCTTGACATAAAGGACAGGTCATCTATTATGCGAGTTTCCTTCTGCTCCTGGGTCAAACTGGGACAAACTTGGTGACTGGAATTGCCTGGACTGTTACGTACGACACACAACAATAGCAGCAATGCTGTGGATTGTTCTCTGACATTTATTATGCACAAGTTGCAGAATGGTTTCGACATTTTCCAAGGTTGAGCTTGTTGAAGGTCTTCCTGATCTCTTGTCATCTTCCAGTGATGTTCGTCCTCTGTTGAAACATGCATGCCACTTAAAACACTTTGAACGACTCATTGCAGCATCGCAGTAAACTTGCAGAATCATGTCAAACATCTCTGTGGCAGATTTGCCTAGTTTCACAAAGAATTTCACGTTTAATTTTTGTTCTAACTTGCTGTCCATAAGGAAATAGCTGACTGAAGGTAATGCACGTGGTCAGAATAGCACCAGTTGTACAGCTCCTGATGTACACAGGAAAATTTATTTTTTTGATACCCCCTCATCTTTATAGACATAAATGCATAGTTCCTATTCTAACAAACCTTCTACTGTGTTGTTTCTTATGATTTTATTTTAAGTCAAGTTCTGGAAATATTGGATCTAGTGACACCCAGACAGGGCATACAATATTGTCACTCAAGACTGAGATAGCGATGAGTTAGAAATGGACTATGAGGGGGAGACAGGTGATTTGTCAGATAATGACAGGATCAGTGTTTTTCAGTGATGATGACCTTCTCCTTCCCCAGAAGCTGCAGATTGTGTAAAGCAAAGATGTTCTAACATAATGGATCTTAGAGAGATCACCACTGAAATGTCCATGCTCTTCTCCAGCTGGCCAAGTGCAAGCAACTGCATTTGAGTATAAATGAGCTCTTTACAGTCTATAGGATCCATATAACATCTGGTTACAGCTCTTTTCCAAGAAAATGTATGTACTGTACCTGGAGAAAGAGATCCAGACTGGATTGAGCTGACAGGAAGTCTATAACTTAAATAACCACTCTTCACCATCATGGTGAGCAAAAATGCATCTGAAAATGCACATTCAATTAGATTCACTCACTTATTCATCTTCTATACCGCTTTATCCTGTATTCAGGGTCACGGGGACCTGGAGCCTATCCCAGGAGGCTTAGGGCATGAGGCATGGTACACCCTGGACAGAGTGTCAATCCATCGCACAGCACACACATACACACATATTCACACACTTAGGGCAATTTGGGAGCGTCTTTGGACTGTGGGAGGAAACCAGGGTACTCAGAGGAAGCCCATCAATCACAGGGAGAGCATGCAAACTCCATGCACACAGAGACGAGAATCGAACCCAGATAACAACGGTCACTGAAATGTGAGAAAATGTGCATGAATCAAAAGGATAAGATTGTCCCTGATGAGCAAGCCGAGGGTGACGGTGGCAGGGGAAAACTTCCTAAGATGGCAATAGGAAGAAACCTTGAGAGAAACCAGACTCCTCAGGGAACCCATCCTCATTTGGGTGATAACGGAATTACTGTGCAGTCATACGGTGTGTTAGGCAGCTCAAGTTTAATATAACAGATGATGTCTATAAGTCCAGTTCATTATTGGGGGCTCAGGTAGAGTGTACATAAGCTACAGCAACTGAACAGGCATCTCAGTCTTTAATGGGCAAAGGGTCAACACTGGAAAACGTCACCTTGTCTTTTAAAGTTGCTGGTGCTTGTATAATGTCAACATGAATCTACATAAAACATAATAGCAACCTATACTGTGAAAAGGTGATAAAAAAATGGCTCAAATAAATAGGAACAATGTTATGCACATTCAAACACTGAACCTATTTTAAAAGTTATGTGGTGCTCATAAAAATAAAGCTGCCCTTAGGTAGTGAATTTTGAACAGTCTGTGACTGTAGAGCCGTATAGATGCCGCACAGTAATTAGGGTTCTAACGGTCGTTAATTTGCAGCTGTCGCCATCTCGTGGTGGGGTTGTCAACAAAATGGCGCTGCTTCCACGACGACAGGGGGCGCTGACAGAAAAGCTTTTCTCTCCTGCGGGAGACCCAGGGTCATTTTAACGAAGAAGTCCTGAGTGCACCGAAATCTGTTAGTAGCGAATACAGAACCGCGATTCGTTTGTGGTTTCGCTATATTTATATATTCGTGAACGAAGCGAGTCACTAAATAATAACCAATTGGTTTAACATATTAACGTTTAAACTGCTGTTAAATTTCAAGAAATGGCCGAAACGAACTCTGGTAAGCTGTATTTTTTTTTTTTATCAACAGCTAGGGAGACGTTAGCTATGAGGTAGGTAGCGCACAGGCTAAGTGTTCAGCCGGCTAAGTAAAAGCGGGAA
The DNA here is from genome assembly GCA_013621035.1 of Clarias magur. Taxonomy (NCBI): domain Eukaryota; kingdom Metazoa; phylum Chordata; class Actinopteri; order Siluriformes; family Clariidae; genus Clarias; species Clarias magur. The sequence goes on along the minus strand of QNUK01000291.1, from coordinate 108,445 downwards.
TGTTAAGGTGTAAATGTAGCTGGAGATAAAGCTCACGCGTTCATGATGGAGTCGTCAGTTTGGTTGTGTAGAAACTGTTCTCGGTTCCTGGAGAGTGTTGGTTAGTCGTGAACGCTAGCATTGCAGCTACAGATAAGTAGCGGACAAGCTAAGTCAAGCACCAGCCGTTAGCTTAAAGCTTACAGCAGTAAGTGTCCTCAGTCCTGTTGTCGTGGGAGACTGTTTACATCACTGGCTAGACCCTTTATTTCGATATTATACTCAAGTGGACTTTGTGTTTAGGTACCCAGATAGAGTCATAGCTAAAGTATGTACAGTTGCTAGTAATATATTCTGTGCTGCTTAGGAGTCCAGAGAGCTTGAGTCTGTGCGGCACGCCCACATCATACTCCACACGTCACCTCTCATAACACTCTCCACAACACGTCACCTCACACTCCATAACACCCACTACATCACTTCACACTCCATTACACCCAGTGCATCACATCACACTCTATAACACAGCTTACATCACATCACACTATATAACACATCTTGCATCACATTACACTATATAACACAGCCAACATCTCATTGCATCACATCACACTGTATAAGACACCCCACATCACATCCCATAACACCCACTACATCATAACACCCCCTACATCACTTCACATCACACTCCATAACACCCCCTACATCACCTCACACTCCATAACACACACTACATCATATCACACTCCATAACACACCTTACATCACATCACACTATATAACACAGCCAACATCTCATTGCATCACATCACACTGTATAAGACACCCCACATCACATCACACTCCATAACACCCACTACATCATAACACACCCTACATCACTTCACACCACACTCCATAACACACCTTACATCACATCACACTATATAACACAGCCAACATCTCATTGCATCACATCACACTGTATAAGACACCCCACATCACACTCCATAACACCCACTACATCATAACACACCCTACATCACTTCACACCACACTCCATAACAAACCTTACATCGCATCACACTGTATAACACAGCCAACATCTCATTGCATTGCATCACACTCTATAAGACACCCCATATTGCACCGTACTCCATAACACCCCCTACATCACATCACACTCCATAGCACATCCTGTAACACACCCTACATCGCATCACACTGTATAACACAGCCAAAATCGCATTGCATCACATCACACTCTATGAAACAACCCACATCACATAACACTCTATAAGACTGCATCACAACTCTTATCACTCCATAATGCACACCACATCCCATAACACCTGAAATATATCACATCTCACATCACCTCATAACGCACTCCGCATTACTCCGCATTATCCCATAACACATTGCATACCACATCACATTCTGCATCACATCACATCACCCCCCCACCCCGAAACACACTCCACCTGACATCCATGTGCACCAGGAGCATGCACCCTTTGTATGCTCAAATACTTATGTTTCATCACATTCTGCATTTATTTTAATACATCTAGACTTTTGATATTTTTTATATTTATTTGTTAAATTTTTTATTACTCCCCCAGACCAAGTCAGTGACATCAAACACGACAATATTGCTTCCCCTGGGATTTCAGACCAGGAAAAGGAGATGGCTACGAATGCCTTTGAATTTTTTACGGTATGTACCTGTTTTACACTTAGTCCAGTTTCATTAAGTATCATGTTCACCTCATTTAAGTATTGAGAGTATGCTTGACCCTTTCGGAGAAGGTGCTGTGCTGGTACCTCACTCGCAAAACTACTATTTGTCCTTTGATACTTTTGTTTTTATTATCTCCCACTGCCTGGCCAAAAAAAGTTGCACACTTTAAGCTTTAATCCAGACATCTTGGGCTTTTTGGTGTCCAGTTCATGTGTAAAAATTATCCTCATGCTCCCGGAAGCACTCTTTCACAATTTGAGTCCTGGAATATGCCTGTGGCCACCAGTGAAGGACAAAAAAAAAGACATTGATGTAATCCCCTGGTCTTTCAGTATATTCAGGTCATCAGCTGACTTAAATTTATTGAAGTCAGCTTCAGCTCCCAAATCATAACACTGCCTCTAGAGGTGTGTACAGTGGTCATTATGCAAAATGGGTGCATTGCTTCATGTGCTTCCTTTCTTAACCAGACACGGCCATAGCTCTGGAATACGATCAGTCTGAACTAATCAGACCACATGACTTTCTTCCCCCTGCTCCAAAGTCCAATGTATTTGCTCTGGAGTAAACCAAAACATTCTTTCTGATTAACCTGCCTAATATGTGCTTTTCTCATGGCCGCACACAGCTGTTTAGTCCCAATGATGAAATGTGAGTTCTGATCACATAGTGTGTATATAGTAATGCTCTTCCTTTCATTATTGAACATAGCTATGCTTTTAATGTAAACTTTTACCATGCAACTTCATGTGTTTAAGTGATGAACTCTATTCATTATTTTTTCCAACCACTTTTCTTGCACAGTTCAGCACTGTCCTTCCAGGTTTTGACAATGTATTGAACCCTTCTGAAATTGTAGCTTTTTGTTGTCCAGCCAGCATATCAAGACATGTCATTATTTAACTGTACATGTGGTCTTTGAGAACTTATTTTAAAACATAATGTTTCTTTACATTGATTTAATTCCTCTTTAAAAACCCTGTTGTCTGTGCTAGGTTCACCATCACAGTGTGCAGTGAGGATTTTAAAGACCTGAATGTTAATCGATTAACACATTAACAGCTACGAGTATATGATTATTAGATAATGTAGGAGAACTGCTACGATACGTTAGATCACAGGTGAAAAATCTTGGTTTATCTTCTGACCTCAGGTTTGGTCAGTTGGTTCGTTCTTTGGCATTCTTTGGTAATTTTTGCAGCATGCAATAACTTTCTGAATTCAATGTTTCTTTCTTTTCAGGACTTACATACTGTATGTGCTTGTATCTATTTTGTTGAGATTAATGCAGTTTTATAGACTGTGGCATCACAAATCAGCTGTGTAATTACTCACCATCATCAAGTACCAAGGAAAGAGACTATATCACCTTAATTTTGGCATCCTTGAACTGGCTTGAAACGTCTATATGGAATCCAATCTAAATTTTTGCAGTTTTTAAGCTTATAACAGTCTAGTTCTTTTCTTGCATTTTAGACAAACATTTCAGCCGGTTTTCAATTATATTATAAACATTTCAGTTATGATTTACATAATTATATTTGGGCACTGCTGTTTGGAATAGTTGATTTTTACTGCTATAAATAGTAAATAAACATATTTTAAATGGAAGATCTCAATAACCCCTACATGATCAGCGATTGGTATTGGCTGTGATCTAAAGTATCTAAAGATTGATATTTCTGTGATCTAAAGTTCACAATCTAAAGTTTTGCAATTTCTTTAGCTTCTAACCGTCTCTCTTCCCTGGTCTATGTGGTTTTCAAACCAATTAATATCACCAGTTATGATTAACAAACAAGCGTAAAAGCCAATGTTCTGGAAAAAACCCACTAAAGTGGCAATCGAAATCAGGCAATAATCACTTAATCTTTCCAGATAAGTTGTCTCTAAAATGGCCGATCACATAAAGTGATATTATTGCGATGCTGCAAAATGCATGCATCGACAGACACATCAACATCGTCAGTCTGGGAAGTATCTTTAAAAGACGTCAAATTTGCAATATGCAAAGTTAAAAAAAAAAAAAGTTTAAACCACAACCAAATGCCTTAAAAGCATTAATACAACAAATCTTACTCACCACTTAAGAATAACGCTATGTGAATAATATTCCATACTCAGGTTATCCTCAAAGGTCGCAGACCATTATCACCCCAAAAGAATATAATGAAGTGAGAAATAAAGAACGGTTCCCAGCTCTAGCCGAAGCAGCCCGGGTTTATCTTACCACTCCATGTTTTTGGGCTTACATTGAGCAAAACTTCAGCACAGCTGCACAAATTCTTGATAAGAAGAATACTTTCTCTTACAAATGCAGAGATTCTGCTGCTTACTAACAAGTAGTCATGATTGGCTTGCCAAATATAAAGTGACTTGTGTCTGTGTTTTATTTAAAAACTTCATTGACATAGCCTTGTTCTATGTGCTGCATGTTATAACGAGTGAGTATAGAGGGACAGTAGCATTTTAGACAAACATTTCAGCGTGTGTATGAGCCCCTTAATGCTAGTTAAGGAATAGAAACTTTTTGCTCTTTATTTGAGCATAGGTTATTTATTCTATTGGTTTAAGTTTCCTTATAATCTACATGGAATAATAAGAAAATGGAGGAAAACATTTTGTGTGTGCCATAAATGAAAGTTTTAAAATGATAAATTTAATTTATATAATTTGACACTTGTATTGGGCGCTGTTGTTTAGAATACAATAGTTTATTTTAACTGCTATAAATAGTGAATAAATAATAATACTTCACACTTTAAGGTCTATATAACCCCCACACACCTGTGATCAGCGATTGGTATCAGCCAATTCTGTTTTCTGTGATCGGCCCCAAAACTCTGATCAGATCAACCCCAGCTCCCACTCCCATAAGATGTGCTGTCTGTTATGAGTTTTAGACCCAAACAAAAGATACACTTGTACAAATTAGCATTTTAATCTGTGTGGGTTTTATCTCACACACATTTTTTTTTGGTTATATCTGCAGCATTGGTTTTGTTTAGTTTTTTTCCCTCGCACACCTCTGTATTAAGTTTTTAATATTTTTAAAAGATGTTATTCACTCTTATTTATGTCTTAGATGCCCTTTTGTGCCCTATTGTGTATGTCACCTTGGTTAACTGTTGTTGTTTCAAATCTGCCTTGTAAGTAAAATGTACTTACTTAGTATGTTATGCAAACTTTAACTTCAAACATCTGATTTGTCTCTAGTCTGGAAATTATGATGAAGCCCTAAAGCAGCTAGAAAGTCTCCAGGAGCTTAACAAAGATGACTACAAGATTGCCATGAACAAAGCTGTCACTGAGTTTTACAGAAGTGGCCAGACCACCACAAGCACCTTAAAGCAAACTTTAATGATGATAAAAAATCAGGTGAGACAATAGTGCACTGAGCTGTTATGTGTTTCTCATGGAGCTAAATATTAAGTTATTTATGCATGGCCTTTGTTTGTAGGTGCATTCTGCTGTGGAGGATATTGATGGTTTAGATGATGTTGAAAACAGCATTCTCTATTACAATCAAGCTATCATTCACTACCACATGCGGCAATACTCAGAAGCAATCGCCATCGGAGAGAAGCTCTATCAGTTTCTGGAACCTTTCGGTATGCTTTGGAATATGACAGAAAAGTTGATGGGAGCTTTAGACAGGGTTTACTGCAATAAGATAAAATAAAAAAATGCATACCTGTATATCACTTTTTCTCAGCTTCAGTTATCAGAAGTAACATGCAGATTTCCCTGATCCCTTCATAGTTTTCCCCCATATCATATCTTTTACCCAGGTTTGAAGCTGAGAAAAAGCACTATGCGGATATGTGTGTTTTTACTGTAAGAACATTTTATGTTAAGAACGTTATTGTAAGAAGAGCGGCTCTATGTGTACTGTTTTAAAAAATATTTTACATGTTGGCTACTAAACACATTAATTCAATTAATTCTCTGTTCAGAGGATTAATGTAGGTTATGATTTTATGTCGCAAAATGAGAGAGAGTGCTGGTGTGCTTGAATATCAGCACAGCTGCCAATTCAAGGTTCAGAGGTAATTTGAAAATGTAAAAGCAGTTAAGTAGACAAAGTGTTGATTAAAACGACGCACAGTATCAGGTTTGTTTTTCTTTGAGAAAGTGCTACCGTGATTGCTTTTGAATGTGGGTTTTGGCAGGCAGCTTCTCAGTACTGTGGACCGCATCGACCTACTTTCACCCATACTGGCACCCGAGAGTAATTAATGATCATTAGAACACTCCTGACATGAAAGCTAAATGTAATTAAACGTCCTGTTGCCGTTACCATCTATTATCACCACTCGTGGAATGGCTCTCGTCCAATCACACTACCCAGAGCTAACTGTTATACAATAAAGATTACAGCCCCATTGCTGGGAGCATTAATACAGCAGATTTTAAGTGTGTTTGAAGGGCTTGTGATTGACTCTCGGGTCTGACACGTACTGCTTCCAGGTTGTGTGCGCAGCATTCAGGAAAGCAAATTAAACCAAAGAAAATTATTTAAAAAAAGAAATAATAAAAAAAAGAATGTACAGACTCTTAGGGCGTCTACACACCATCGCTGCGTACAGTGTGTTCAAACCGGGACTTTTTTTTTTTGGTGAATGAAGGCGTAAAACAGATTGTATTTGAAGTCTTCTGTAAATGCCAGTGTGGTGATTTCACAGTAGCGTCTGATAGTTTGTGTCTTAAAAATTGCATATTAAAAAAATCATTTTTATTGTTTTTTTTTTCCCTCTACCCACTTTAAAGTTGGTGGGATTTGTCATGTTATCAAATTGATGTAACTAAATGAATATCTTTGGCATTGAGCAATGAAAATATTTATACATGTATAGAGAGTGTTAGATGTATGTTTAGAGTAGCTTACGTTTTTTTGTTTTTTTTTTTTGTTTGTTTTTAAGGTACACTGCAGTTGCTCTTTAAAACATTTGAATTTAATGTGTAGGCATTTAAAATTATGATTGCTCCCACTTTGCTATGCACTGGTGCAGTGTGGTTGAGGCGTATGGCTTGATGGTGTTCTCTGTACTAGAAGAGAAGTTTGCTCAGGCGGTGTGTTTCTTGTTGGTGGATCTTTACCTGCTCACCTTCCAGCCAGAAAAAGCACTTCATCTACTTGCAGTGTTGGAGAAACACTCTGTACAAGGCAATAACAAAAATGGTAAAGGAGAGGTAAGAAAGAAAATTTGTGTTTTTGTTTCATGATTTTGTTCTCCTTCTTACATCTCTAAATCTGTCTCTTGTCAATGTTGGTAACAATACCCAAACTATAAATGTTACAGTCTTGCAGTCTTCATGTGGTGATGGACAGGCAAGGTTTTTATAGTGTTACCTAAGGGTTTTTTTTTTTTCTCTTTCTGGAGGGAGTGAAACTACACTCTTGAGAATGAGAGCAGTAGGTTGTTACATTTTTGACTGGTTTCTAACCATTTCTAACTTAAGAATATACACTGTTTGCAAAATTATAATGTGGGTATTTGTTACAAATTTAAAGATAGATAGATAGATATTGATCTTGAATGAAATTCAAAAAGTTGAGTTTAAAATACTGGATGTGTACTGCAATTTGCCTTCATTTGTTAACGGTTTAAATTCTTTTGGAACAGGGTGTGAGTGGCACAGGCAGAGAGTCTGCTGCTCAGAAAGCTGAATTTGTTGCCATGATTGAGGCAGCCAAGTCCCGGATGCACCAGGTATTTTCTCGATTCTGTTTTAAAGAGTAAAACATTTTCTATGCAGTTATGTTCAGTCAGCTCTATAGGTATTGGCACCCTTTGTAAAGGAAGGGTTTAATCTTTGTGGTTAATTAGCTTAATCATACATTAAAGAAAGTAAATTCACATCTTAAGTAAACTAATTAAACTAAAAAAAATTTAAAATAAGCAGTGCAACACAATTCTTGGTGCCACTGCCTTTAGTACTTAATAGAAAATCAGTCCATCAGGTCGCTTCTAGGGAATCTCCTTTTCAGCGTAAAGGACACACTTCCAGTGAGGTTAAAAGAGGCTAGGATGACAGAGACTGAAGCTTGTTGCAGAGAAATAAAGAGAAAACTGAGTTTTAAAATGAAAATAGAGTATCCCAAACCAGACTAGTTTAGTATTTGTACTATATGGTGTGGGATTGTATTGAGAACCTCCTGTTTATGTCCTTACAATTAGCATTTTAAGTTGAATTACAGGCATCCTTTTTTGTTTTCCTAATTTTCCCCATATGTGTTTTGCAGTATAAAGTGCGGGCCTACATTCAGATGAAATCACTCAAGGCGTGTAAAAGAGAGATCAAGTCTGTAATGAACACAGCTGGAAATGTGAGTTATGACTGAATGTGTGTATTCTGCATAATTTTGCACATGACGTATGTACACGTTAGCTGTTTTAGTCTATTTTATTTATGCAGTAATGCATTGTAAATATGACCTAAAATATGAAAACATGTTTCATAAATGTAAAGAATACAAGCACAGGTTTTTGCACAAAAAAAACAATGTCTTGCATATTTTACTCTGCGTTTCTCTCTCTCTCTCTCTCTCTCTCTCTCTCTCAGTCTGCACCATCTCTGTTTCTGAAGAGCAATTTTGAGTATCTTAGGGGAAATTACCGTAAAGCAGTGAAACTCCTCAATAGCTCTAACATTGCTGAACATCCTGGACCCCTCAAGACAGGTACATAAATCACAAAACCTTCACAGTAGTTAGTGTTCTTTTTTTTTTTTTTTTTTCAGTAAATCTACTAGCTCACAGTTTCTTATTTCCAATTAACCAATACCACCATTTCCAGTATGCTTTCTTCTTTAATAATAGCATAGTGGAATAAAAATATATTATTTTCCCTTTACTTCATCACTAAACGTAAAACAATTTTTGTTTTAGTGAACGCTAATGTGAAGGTTGTTGATATTTCTGATCAAACGTTTCCTCTTTAACTTTTTATAGGTGAATGTGTGCGCTGCATGTTCTGGAATAATCTGGGCTGTATTCACTTTGCTATGGGGAAGCACAACCTGGGCATCTTCTACTTTAAGAAAGCCCTGCAGGAGAATGATCATACATGTGCACAGCTAAGAGATGGCAAGAATGGTCAGGGTGAGTGGAAGAGCGTGTTCTACATACAAATAAAATAAAAAAAATCACCTATAAGAGACTTCATTTATGCCCCATAGTTCAAGTGGAGGAAAATCATGCTGTCACATCATACAAAGACATTTAGACAATGTTTCATGTGTTTTAACTTTGACAGTAGATTGGTGAAGGCTCAGGTATGGGTGTTAATCAGGTGTTCCCATACTTTTGACCATATTTATTCATTATGGTAAATAGTGTTGTCACAGGTTGTGCTGACTAGCAAAAATAATAAACACAGTTAAGTCCTAATATAATTTAGCTTGATTAGTTAGTTATTGTTGCATCCCAATTTATATTCTTTTAATTTGAAATTCTGTTCTGTTTAAACACTTTGCAGAAAATTCATCTACACATCTATCTATTCTCTATCCACCCGAGAGTCTTTTAAAGTCCATTTTAGCACCTGTTTTTGTTTTGATTTTAACAGTGCTTTACAGTTACTTTAACAGACATGTGTCATTGTTTTTTTTTCTGTGAAGCTAAAAAGTTCACAGGTATTCCCATGTGTGCTCTGCTGGCCAATAAGCGCTATGAGCTGCTTTATAACTGCGGGATTCAGCTCCTGCACCTCGGCCGGCCGTTGGCTGCCTTCGAGTGCTTAATGGAGGCAGTGCAAGTATACCACTCAAACCCTCGACTCTGGCTAAGGCTAGCTGAGTGCTGCATTGCTGCCAACAAAGGGGTGAGACAGACTAACTTACAGATTAACACACTAATGACTGTCGCCATTTTCTCGATTCACAGGATAACAAATGGTTTTTCTGATGTTTTTTTCCCCCCAGAGTTCAGAGCAGGAGACTAAAGGTCTTCCCAGTAAAAAGGGAATAGTTCAGTCCATTGTAGGACAGGGATATCATCGCAAGATTGTCCTGGCATCACAGTCCACACAGAACACAACCTACAGGTGTGCTTTCCTACTGTATTATTTTGTGTAGATTTTTAGAATGCACATATTTAATTATGTGCTGGGGTGTTGGATATCATAATGCATATTATAATTAAAATGAGGTTTAATTGTTATTCATAGTAATGTTTTTGGCCTGAAGGCAAATGGATTGTGATGGTGTGCACATATATGCATTAGAACGTGTGTACATGCATAACTATTTTGGTATAAATTTCACTGTTAATAAGTAGCACAGGTCTGCTTTTCCATTAACCTCTTGAGACCAAAATAAAAACACGAGATTCTTTCCCGTTTATATTGTCTATATATTATGTACGATACATATGAGGACTGTAAGATAGAATTATTTTGTCTCCTTTGTGTTTGAATACATTAAATAAGTTTATAGAAATTAAAGATGGGGGCGGATCGATTAAGTTATGAATTATGATTATTTTGTGTGGTGATTCATGTATCGCCGCACTGGCGATTCACACATTATTATGGACAGAGCTACATCCTAAGGAACAGGCTACATTTAAAAACGTTTAATCATTAACTAAAGGTTTCAAATTGTAATAAAATCGGGTGAAATTTTAATATTGAATACTTATAAAATATTATAAGTCAGGATATTTATCAAATCGCAATACTTATAGAATCCCAATTGTTATCGAATTGGCACCCAGGGAACGTGATATCGTATTGGGAGGTGATTGGTGCGGCCATCTCTAAAAGATACCATGTATAAAGAGGAAAATGAAATGTGAACAGCAGTAGTGTTGGGGTCTCAGGAGGTTAAGGTGTTTCCAGCAGAGGGTGGGGAGTTAAAAAGAAATGCATTCATCCAGGAAAAGGTCAACTTTAAAAAGTTTGCTGACTTGTATGCTGTACCATTTTATTTTGTCCAGCAGGTGGCACCAATTTATTACTTTTATTTATTACAAATGTTTTTTACTTTTAATTTTGAAGTACAATTGTGTGTGTGTGTGTGTGTGTGTGTAGTGAGGGTCAGTCAGCAGCAATTCCTGTAGCAAGTATGGAGTTTGCAGCAATCTGTTTGAGGAATGCGTTGCTCCTTCTGCCTGAACACCAGCAGCATGAGAGCAAAGCAGAAAATGGCTCTAAGAACTCCAGCCAATCAGGAAGCACGGAGAGCGGCAGTGAGAACAGTGATGCCTGCAGGTATACATAACCCAGTGTACATGTCCATACACAGTTACAGGCACTTGAACAGCAAGGTAATAATAAAGCATAATTCAACATGTGCGCACACACACATTTATGTGAGGATACTGGCAGAAGCACAATAACAAACATCATGTCAGGACTCCGTCTTATCAGTCACCCACTTTAACTCACTGCTTTGCTTGTTTTTGTACATCTAACAGTAGGATGAGTAATTAACCTTTTATTTAATCGTCTGATTTAATTTAAAGTGGAAAGAGCCAAGAGGGAGACAAGTTCATTCCTGCTGCTCCTTCATCTCCCCTCAGAAAACAGGAAGTTGAGAACCTCAGGTAAGATCAAAGGTAGCCCTCCAAAAAGTGTCCACAGTGCACCTCTTCTCAGCTTTTATTCCCTTTCTCCACTCCTTCCCATCCACCTGGAGCATTTTTCATTTGTTTTCATCTGTCGGTCCAGACACAGGGCTGCAGAGAGGAAAGCGTGGGCGGGTTGAGGGGTGACCTGGGATTGACACCCTGGTACAGTGACATGTTTATGAGCACACAAGTCACCTACTCAGGTTTCGCTTCCCGGAATCTGGCAAGTCTTTTGTGTTCCAGGCAACTGCTGGGAAGTCTGCACCTCCTTTTTCTCTTTCCCTCTTTTCCCCCCCTCTTAACCCCTTTAATGATGGGCTTGTAGTAGATCTGGCACTAACAGGAAACAGAACAAGGATGGAGGGTTATGGAGGGTTTAATTGACAATACCTCCACTTATGATTACACTCAGGAAATACTAGTGTTGATAGTTTTGGATTGGAAATATGAATGTGTAGAACAGCTAAGAGACAAATGTAACAATATGCAAAGAAGAGGGATTTGAAGTTACTAAGGGTTTGCAGGGTTTTATATCTAACACATTGGCAGACATCACAACTCATGGTAATCATTGGTTTTATATACATGTTTGAGTTCTTGTGGATATTAGTCAGCTTGACCTGTCACTTGAACTGAATGGGTTTAAAGAGGGAGCCCCTGCCCCAAGCCTCTTTTACACAGTGTGCACAGAACATGTGCAAATGATTTTGTTCTCAAGCAAAAGCTTCTAACACAGCAAGTCATTTTTAATTTAATGAAGTCTCTTTCTGTATTTCTTTTTTTAATAAACGTATGTTTACTTTGTATTGGCATTTAAAAGGGTGAACTAAGGCACATGAACTAAGCACCAATTAGACTTTACCTAAACATTGAAGTATTTGTAGATTATTAGTTAGTGACTCGGTTATGTCTGATATCTATGACTAGCTGTGAGTCACAGATGTCTGGCATTTACCACTGCTCTTTCACCGCCTGTAAATTATGCCCCCCTCAAATAATTTATTACTTGAATAAATACATTTAACCTCTTTAAGGGTTTGGTTACAATGTGCTTGCTTTTCTATGTAACTTGTCATTCATTTATTTATTTATTTATATTCGCTTTAGAAGTTTAATGTGCATCTCAAAATTGAAGGTGTATTTAAAAAGGTTTTTTTTTTTTTTTTTTTGTCTTACTCACAGGTGCTGCATTTTAGCATGTAGTGCATATGTTGCTTTGGCGCTTGGGGACAACTTGATGGCACTTGCCCATGCAGATAAACTCTTACATCAGCCCAAGCTGTCAGGATCCCTCAAGTAATTCACTCAACCTACATTCCATAGTGCATTTCAAAACATAGATTTTTATTTTTATGTCATTTTAACTGTTCAAATTTAACTTAGTTACTAATATTGAAAACAAATAATTGCTCCAAAGGATTTGTATAATTTCAGATATACACATGTGGACAAAATTGTTGGTACCCTTCGGTCAATTAAAGAAAAACTCACAATGGTCACATAAATAACTTTAATCTGACAAAAGTAATAATTAAAAAAAATTATATGAATGTTAACCAATGAAAGTCAGACATTGCTTTTCAACCATGCTTCAACAGAATTATAAAAAAAATAAACTCATTGAACAGGCCTGGACAAAAATGATGGTACCCCTAGAAAATACTGAAAATAATGTGACCAAAGGGACATGTTAATTCAAGGTGTATCCACTAATTAGCATCATAGGTGTCTACAATCTTGTAATCAGTCAGTGGGCCTATATATAGGGCTCCAGGTACTCACTGTGTTGTTCGGTGACATGGAATGTACCACACTCAACATGGACCAGAGGAAGCGAAGGAAATGAGTTGTCTCAGGAGATTCGAAAGAAAATTATAGACAAGCATGTTAAAGGTAAAGGCTATAAGACCATTTCCAAGCAGCTAGATGTTCCTGTGACTACAGTTGCACATATTATTCAGAAAGTTAAGATCCATGGGACTGTAGCCAACCTCCCTGGACGTGGCCGCACGAGGAAAATTCATGACAAATCAAAGAGACGGATAATCCCAATGGTAACAAAAGAGCCCAGAAAGACTTCTAAAGAGATCCAAGGTGAACTTCATGCTCAAGGAACATCAGTGTCAGATCGCACCATCCGTCCTTGTTTGAGCGAAAGAGGACTACATGGGAGACGACCCAGGAGGACACCATTGTTGAAAACAAATCATAAAAAAGCCAGACTGGAATATGCCAAACTACATGTTGACAAGCCACAAAGCTTCTGGGAGAATGTCCTATGGACAGATGAGACAAAAATTGAACTTTTTGCCAAGGCACATCAGCTCCATGTTCACAGACGGAAAAATGAAGCATATCAAGAAAAGAACACTGTCCCTACGGTGAAACATGGAGGAGGCTCTGTTATGTTCTGGGGCTGCTTTGCTGCATCTGGCACAGGGTGTCTTGAATCTGTGCAGGGTACAATGAAATCTCAAGACTATCAATGGATTCTAGAAAGAAATGTGCTGGCCAATGTCAGAAAGCTGGGTCTCAGTCGCAGGTCATGGGTCTTGCAACAGGACAATGACCCAAAAAACACAGCTAAAAACACCCAAGAATGGCTAAGCGGAAAACATTGGACTATTCTAAAGTGGCCTTCTATGAGCCCTGACCTCAATCTTATTGAGCATCTTTGGAAGGAGCTGAAACATGCTGTCTGGTAAACGCATCGGAAACAACTGGAGCAGCTTGCTCATGAGGAGTGGGCCAAAATACCTGCAGAGAGGTGCAGAAGTCTCATTGACAGTTACAGGAAACGTTTGATTGCAGTGATTGCCTCAAAAGGTTGTGCAACAAACTATTAAGTTAAGGGTACCATCATTTTTGTCCAGGCCTGTTCCATGAGTTCATTTTTCTTTATAATTCCGTTGAAGCATGGTTGAAAAGCAATGTATGACTTTCATTGGTTAACATTCATAGAATTCTTATTTATTATTACTTTTGTCAGATTGAAGTTATTTCTGTGACCTTTTGAGTTTTTCTTTCATTGACCGAAGGGTACCAACAATTTTGTCCACGTGTGTAAAAAGGACTGAAATGGTTAAATGTGAAAAGGCAGCAAAGATTGATTTTTTTGAACGAGAAATCAGGAAAAGCAGTTACATTCAGTGCTCCCAGAAATTAGTGTTGTGGTTTTGTACTTAGAAAATCTGAAAAAAAAGATTATTTCTTTTAAATTGTTTCTATATGTTATTAATTTTGTTTCTAACATGTGAAGGCATTTCCATTTCCACCACTGCTGCTCAGTTAAAGTAACAGGTTTACTGTCCTCAGGTTCTTGGGTCATTTATATGCTGCTGAAGCTCTAATCTCTCTGGACCGAATCTCTGATGCCATCACTCACCTCAACCCAGAGAACATTACTGACGTGTCACTAGGTGTGTCACCTAGTGAACAAGACCAAGGTAAACTCACTTACTCCCTCACTCAGTCACTCACTCACATTAATTCAAAGTGTGACTCCTGTGTCACAGCTGGAGGAACAACAAAAGAAAAGGACAGGAATGTTAGGAATCTTTCCTCTTTGTGGTTTGTGACTTTTACACATGTTCTGAATCCACAGGGTCAGATAAAGGAGATTTAGAGCCTGTCGAATCCTGTAAGTAGTATCAATTTTTTTGGTTCCTAATTAAATCACACTCTAAAGCAGATGGTCATGTATCTGTGGTTTGCTTAGTCACAAGCAATCTAAATGCTTTTGTATTTGTGTGTGTAGCAGGGAAACAGACTCCTCTATGTTATCCCAGTAGTCTGAGCTCGGCCCGGGCCATGATGCTCTTTAATTTGGGAAGTGCTTATTGTCTGAGGAGTGAATATGAGAAAGCACGCAAGTGCCTTCACCAGGTAATCAATCTCACAGCTGGTTCATTTTACCCTTATAAGCTTTTAACATTATTTTACATCTAAAAACATTCTGACTTTTTTTTTTAGGCGGCTTCTATGGTCAGTGCAAAAGAGATTCCACCAGAAGCTATTTTACTGGCTGTCTACCTGGAGCTGCAGAATGGTACACTCCAAGTCCGGCTATATTTTAATAACTAAATTAACCTTTATGCAATTTTTTAAAAAGTTACCTTTTATAAATGAAGCCTATGATCAGAGTTATGTATGTCCACGATTTCATAACTGACTGTGATTGCAGGTAACACGCAGCTGGCTCTTCAAATCATTAAGCGGAATCAGTTAATCCCATCAGTGAAGCCCTCGTCCTCTCCAGACCTGCGGAAAAAACCTCAGCCATTCCAGTCTGTGCAGCCCATGCAGCCTATACAGATGCCCTCTTCCTTCACACAAGTACAACGCAAATGAAGCACACACACTCGACGATATCATAAACACCATTTAACACTTATTTATGAGCCTGTAGCAGCAGTTTGGATGGATGAAGGAGGATAAGCTGTGAGGAGGCCAGAATTTAGAGAACAGGTTCAGAGAGGAGCTGCTGCCTGAGGGCTTATCTCTTAAAAAATGTATATTCACATCTTCTGGGGTCTATGAAATCTTAAATAAATTTTATTTACAGTAATATGGTGTGTGTGTTTTTGAAACAGCATTTTCTATGATGTGGTTATGGTCATTTTAATGTTTTCACATACTGTAAGCAGCATTAAGGCTGCTTGAATTGAACCTGGGTGCTCTTTCCTCCCCCGCGTGTTTCATTTGGTATGGGAGATCACACTTTAAGTGAAGGAAGTGAAGACAAAGCTTGGATATGATACACAAAAATGTTCAAACTGCTGCAGCATTTTTTTGTTTGTTTCATGTGTATGCTCTGCATTTCTCTTTCATCAGACAATCCAAAAGTGGAGTAACATAAAACCCTCAAATGTACCATCTGAAAATGTACCATCTGAGGGTGTGTTATTGCCATTGTAGTCATAAAGACACATTTGTAACTGAACCTCTCACGCATGATACGGATGCAAAACAATGGTAGTACAGAGCACCCAGGTGTTTTTCCCCTGTGCTCATGCAAACACGCACGTAAATGCAAATACACACATTCGTACCTAGAGACATGTTAATCCTGGTTTGCACAGTGCTTTGCTCTCTAAAGAAGATTGAGGATTTTTTAAATGGTGTAATTTGCAAATAGCATGAAATTAACAAATATATGGTAATCGATTTCCAAAAACAAATGAACAAGAGAAAATGAACATTGATAAGGAAAATTATTTGGAGCATTTCATTGCGAGATTTCCAAATGAATAACTTTTCAATTTATTTATGAGTTCATTTATTTAAGTAAAAGTTTATGAATGAATGAATTTCGTGTGCAAGCTTAGCACTGATTTAGCACATCTTTATTACTTGACTATATTGATGATGATTTGATTGTTTTTTGATGATTTAAGTTCTTAAAGTCCGTATTATATTGTTTTACATTGCAGCAGCATTACATTTCAAAGTAGCCTAAACTCTGTGTAAACTAGGCTATAGGATTAGAGAAGGAGAAAATGGAAACACTGGTTGGGATTTGAGTCCTTCCTAAATTTCTGCAGTAATGTGTTGGGTGATTTGGTGAAGACAAAAGCCCTTCTTTAGCATGTTAATTTCATTCGTAAGTGGCTGAGAAACTAATTACAGACCCAAGAGCCATGCTAGAACTTGATGAGAAAAAAACCCTAGATATTTAGAATTACAGAAAAAAGGACTTTCACTACATTTTAATTAGCTATAACCCTAGTGTATGAATGTGCTATTTAGTATATGTGTTTTTAATGTTGTACAATATTTAAACTAACAGGATATATCCCAAATAGCCTACTGGGGAAACAACAATAAAAGCAAAGCAGCTGCAGCTGTTCCTAATGTGTTTAATCTCTCAGCGCAGTGTCAAATCTGTAGTATACTTGGTTGAATACAATTCAGTTCCAATTGGTCGGAATAATCTGGACATTGGCAAAATATTATCTGAGAACCTGATTAGCTAATGCAGATCCAGTGGGGGGCACGTTGATAAATTAATTTGTACAACCAGGGGTGAGAGATTCTTTAAAGAT
Source organism: Clarias magur (assembly GCA_013621035.1). NCBI lineage: Eukaryota > Metazoa > Chordata > Actinopteri > Siluriformes > Clariidae > Clarias > Clarias magur. The sequence goes on along the minus strand of QNUK01000291.1, from coordinate 91,125 downwards.
CTGTAAAGATAAGTGATGAAACATGTTGGAGCTTTCCAAACATAGGTGTATCTGTGAACCAGTTTAAACTTTCTTGTGAAACAAACTGCTTCTTCCTAATTTTTTGTTCGACTCGTGGTATTTATTTGCAATTTGTACAAAATATCTGCTAGTTTTCACATCAGTGATTGTTTGTTTGCTGTTGTATGTTTATATGCTCACCAGTAAAATGTTTTTGTTTGTGTTTCCCACTGTGCGACTTACAAACATATAAACATTTCAGTTCAATCATAAATGAAACCAATCATCTCGGTGGGGCCTGGAGCCTATCCCAGGAGCTTTGGGGCGTGAGGCAGTGTATGGCAATCTACTGCAATGGTATTCACATACATATACACAATCGTACTATCATTCATCTACTACGGGCAAATTGGGGACACCACTTAGCCTAATCTTCATGTCTTTGGACTGTGGGAGGGAACCGGAAAACCCTGGAGGTGCGAGGCCACAATGCCATCCTCTACGCCACTGTGCTGCCGAAATTAAATACTATGGTCTTGAATAATTTTTTTAAGTTGATTTACCAGCTATTTAACAGTCTAGGCGATGTACAAGACTTGAATGTTATGTGAAAGTAATTTCGAACATCATTTTGTGGAAGTACATTCTTGTAAATACTGAAAACAAGTCAGAATAGTGTCAGTGCAATTTGAGACGGCTATATTCCATATTACTATAGTCTGCTGCATGAAGTATTTACTGTACAATGCTCAAAACAATGCAAGTTGTACGTGGCAGCCATTTGGCTCATGTGAAATGAAGACCTCTGGCTTTCGAGTAGACAATCCACCTACTGGCATGATAGTGGCTGTGTAGCTACTGTACGTATAAAGCAACACACCAGGTGGTTTAATACCTTATTAAACCAAAATGCTGTTGAATTCTCATCTTTGATTGGTTAGAAGCTTTTGATTCATTTTCTACATCATCTCTGATAGTAATGCTGAGCCACTGCACCACACAGCTAGGATATATTTTTTATATATTTTAATTATTTTAAAAGCATACAATAACCAAATGTTGTGCTTAAAGTTGAGAGTTTATGCTATCATCTTAATTAAATCATAACAGTGTGCATTATGTCATGACAACCAATGGCATAGCATGGGGGAAGCCAACTGAGACTATGTACCTGGTATGAGAATACACATTTTTATTATGAAAGAGCGAAGAGGTGGCTTAGCGGTTAGCAGTGTCACCTGGTACCTCCAGGGCCTGGGTTTGATTCCTGCCTTGGGGTCTGTATGCATGAAGTGTATGAAGTTTTTTTTTTTTTTTTTTTTTTCTCCCTTCCTGTGCTTAGTGGATTTCTTCTGGGGACTCTGGTTTCCTCCCACAGTCCAGTGACATGCAGATCAGGCTAATTGGTGCTCCAAAATAGCTTGTAGTGTGTGCCTTGTGCCTTAAGTCTTGTGGGATAGGCCCCAAACCCTTGTGACCCTGTATATAGGATATAGCGGTATAGATGATGAGTGATTGATGCTAATCCAGGCAAGCGAAACACTGTAAGTAATATAAGAATCACAGCCATCAGTAGAAAATGCTGAAGTTTAGCCCCATCGAGACTGTGTGGTCCGAATCCCTTCTTTTTTTCCTGTATGCAGCTCTGTTATTATTATTATTATTATTATTATTATTATTATTATTATATACTGCTCCAGTGGAGATTAGTTTTAAAAAAATAATTCCTTTAAAAAAACATCAACTCTCACCCTCCACAGCTGCAGTTTCTACTGTTTGCTAACGGTGATGAAGGGCACCTGACTTCACAGTTTGTTCTGCGTTATATCAGCAGCATCACCTGATTGTTTAATCCTTCGTTTTCTTACTGATTCTGATAAATAACAGTTTGACAATGCTATGAAGATAATATTTTTCTGATTTATTAATCCTCCAAGTTTTTTATTATTATTTATTTATTTATTTATTTATTTATTTTTAAGAATTGGGAAATTTCTTCCTGGTTTTTTTAATAATAATTATTATTATTATTATTATTATTTATTATTTATATAAAATGAAAAAGAAACCAGTGATGGTTGATGGTTTCCAGTGAAACCAAGAATGCGTGGTTCACGCGCTCAGCGTTAGGTAGTGACGTCATGAGTTGACTCGGGCGCGCACAGTGCGCGCGATCCGGGAAAACGAATTTCCCGGAACACCTGTCAGTATGTCGATTGCTTACGTCATCTGTGATGTTATTGGTGGTCGAGAAGTGAGACTTTATTCGGTCCCGCCCCTTCTGCTTTGGAGTCAGACGTAATAATACAGCAAGAAGCTCCGACAACCCTGTAAAGCGCAGCGTCTCACAGAGGATGAGTATTTCAGTAAATCACGACCAAGTCATCTGTCTAGTTGGTCTGGATTTAGTTACAGGTCTAGTGACTATCCCCAGCTACTGTAAAGTGTGTATTAATCTCCCCCGGGATCGGGACGAGTGTGTAATAAAGGAGTGTATCATCAGTCCTCAGTGTCTACACTTTCACTCCTATACAGAAACAGCATGCTGGCTGAAGTGTTGGAGAAACTGAAGGTCGTGGAGTGTGATTTCTGCAGACACAAAGCCGTCAAGTCCTGTCTGTTGTGTTTGGCTTTCTTTTGTGAAACTCATCTGAAACCTGACTATAAAGTTCCTAAATTGAAAAAGCAGAATTTAGTGAAAGCTTCTGGAAAGATCTGCTCTGAGCACTGAGTCTTGCAGATCTGTGGTCGTACTGACCAACACTTCCTCTGTTTTCTGTGCATGATGGATGAATACAAACGTCACAACAATGTGTCAGTTAAAGCATACAGAATCAGGTGAAAAATGCCAGTCTAATCGATTCAGAGTGCAATTTATATTTCTAAAGACTGAAGGTTTTTAGGACAAGGAGCCATTATTTCAGTCTTTTTTTTTATTAGTTTCCTCCTTCATTAATTGACTGATGAGGTTTGAGTTCTGGCTCTTGATTGGTTGGTATGAAAATCTGCAGGCACAAACCAGCCGTTTAGGGATAAGATTAGACACACACTCCTACGTCAACCTGCACTTACACTTCAGACACTTTGTCCAGATATTCTGTACATCTTGGCTGTAGGATTCAACACCTAAATTGCTACATAATGTAATATAAATATATCCCTGAGATTTTAGTCTTAGGTTAGATTTAGGTTTTAGTATTTTCTGTAGTGTGTATTCTACTTTTAATGATTTATGTAAAAAAAATTGATTGGTGATCAAACTGATTTCTGTAGCTACTCGTGAATCTGGTAACAAATAGACAATGCATGTAAAGTCTGATTTATTTTTCTGCATCAAGTCTGGTGAAATCATAACCTCATAATACATAAGAGGGGAATGGATTTAATTGTCCTCGATGTGAGTTAAAGGAGGAGCAGATGAAAGCCCAGGAGATGCAGAAGAAGCTGCGGGAACAGAAAGTGACTGTGAACAGCGAACAGAGAAAGAGCTGCTCCTAGAAACACATGCAGCACAGACAACATGGAGTCCCACTAAGAGAGAGAATGATAGATGAGTTTTAAATTGTGTTTGTGTATGTCTCCTAACAGCTGAGTGCACACACAGTAGTGGAAGACAGTGAGAGGATCTTTACTGAGCTGATCAGCTCCATGGAGAGAGAGCGGAGCGCACACACACACACACACACACACACACACACACACACACACACACACACACATACACACACAGAGAGAGTGATCCAGTTCCTCCAGGTAACACACAAACACACCTGTCTGTATAATCACTTGTATATTTCTCCTCTTCCTCTCCATGACGTTTTTCTTTCTGTAGCAACTCCGGTGTTGTGCCTCTTCTGGAAATAAGGACATCAAACCAAGCAACATGTCTCATTTGATGTAGTGAGGAAATCTAAACTGAAAAAAAATACTTGGAATTTATCCAAATCCCTCAACATGGTGAGAGAAATTATCCTGCTGGGAAATCGAACTTTCCCAAAAATGCATGACTTCAAACAGTTTCTGTATTGTACAGCACTTGATTTTTCTGTCTCCATGTTGTTTCTGTTTCCACAGCTGCAGTAGTTCAGAGGATTTCCAAAGAGTAGAGAAGATTTTCTGCAGTGTACATCTCTGCCTCTCACCTTTTAAATAAATATATCTTATAATTAATGTCTAACGTTCCCATGTTTCATGTGTTTAGATTACCATCATCCGACTCTGGATCCCAACTCATTTTGTCTGCGAAGAACAGAGTGATTCCACCACTGTTTCTCACCATTTTCTATAGAGGGACGACCGAGAGCATCCTGAGCAGCAGTCTGCTTTGGACACTGTGCCATCTCGGACCACACGACCCTACAGCGGATAGTGAGGACAGCCGAGAAGATCATCGTCCCATTATCCACCATCATCCACAAAGCCACCGCCAATCGTGGTTGATGATCATACACACACCTCTGGTCATGGACCCTCACATCTAGACTGTGTAACAGTTTCTACCCACAAGCTTTCTTTTTATAAACTCTATCTTATTGAATGACTGGAATATGTTTAAATATATGTTATATCCATGTTTAATGTCTATGTTTTTGTATTACTATTGCACTACTAAGTGGTGCGGTAATGACTACTGTTTCCTTATATTTGAAAAGTACAGTTTTTTTACACTCAATCTACTCAAAATAATTGGCTATACTCATCTCCCAAACATATGTGCTATATATACTGTATATATATATATGTCTCAAAATCAATGCATTCTACCACTGGCTGAAAGTATCACCTGACATTTTACATTTAGGCATTTGGCAGATGCTCTTATCCAGAGAGACTTACAAAAGTGCTTACGTTTCCATCATCTGACATAATCACGTATAATCGAATGTATAACCTTCCTGAGGAAAAGAATTCTAAGGAAATTAGAGATTAGGGAGGAAGGAAAAATGAGCTCATCCTTGACTGGGCCTCAAGGTTAAGGTTCAATTATTTCACATTGTACCGTACACTCAGAGCACAGGAAACAGCACCCTGGACCAGATAGGTTTAAGGGCCTTGCTCAAGGGCTGAATAGTGACAGCTTGGCGGTGCTGGGGCTTGAACCTCCAACCTTCTGATCAGTAACTCAGTAACCCACAGCTTTCACCAATTGAGCCACCACTGCCCATGTCATGCTGTTTTGTGTATATGATATGTGTATACAATTATGAATGCTTGCACATTTCTTCAAACTTGCCCTCTTTCCTCACCTCCATAGATTTCATCCAAAAAAATATACATTAATTGATGTCTAACATTTTGGACAATTGCTAATGTAGCATTGTGTGTTAAGAGTTCTGAACCTTCTGTGTTATATATCAACAATAGCAGTTTCCTACTGAGTGGTGAATATACTCTCTCCCCAGTATAAATGTTTTTGATAGATAAATATATAAACAAACACACAAATGTTTACCCATGCAGCACCTTTAAGAATAACAACAACCATTGAAATCTAAATCCCTTTTTTTCCTGTCCGTATGCATCTCTGCGTTTTTATTTTAGTTCACTCACTCCCTCATCGTCTGTACCGCTTAAACTTGTACACAGGGTCGTGGGGAGCCTGAAACCTATCCCAGTAAACCACCTCTGCATTCGGTCCAGGGAGTCGTTCCCGAGTGTGGAAGGATTTGGGACGATTGCATTCTCACAGATAAAAATCAAAGTGTGCTCGGAAACGGTTCCTGGACCCCAGTGTGAAAACGCCCTTAGAGCACAGGGCGGGGGAAACATAAGCACACGATGGGCAATTTGGGAACCCCAATTAGCAGGTCTTTGGACTGTGGTAGGAAACCGGAGTACCCTGAGGAAACCCACTAAACACAGGGAGAACATGCAAACTCTATTACACAGAGACGGGAATCAAATGCAAGGCGACAATGCTAACCACTAAGTTAAAAAACGTTTTAAATCTTTTTTTTTTTTTTTTTAAACCAAGGGAAGTCAACTTCAATTTGTTATTATTCTGAATTATCACAGTTTGATGATGTTAAGATTTCACTTAAGATAACATTTTCTGATTGTATCAACTGGCTTCCTTCTGACGTGCAATACCATGTCTTAGCGCACACTCACCACCTTATATTTACTCCCTGTAAATTACTTTGTGAAAAATGGAGAAGAGAAAACAAAACAGAGAACAGCCACAAAACTTAGTTTTTGTTTTTTAATGAAAATGACAAGTACAGTGTAAAAAAACTGAGAAAGGCTGGTTTTCATTGGTATCTGGGAGAAAACGCCGCTTATGTAAAAAAAGAAAAAATGTTGGAAGGCAATTCTCTAAAATATAATTAGAAAAAAAAATCCCTATCAATATTACTTCATATAAACATTATAATATGAATAATTTATTTCAGATTTTTTATTCATAACGTTAGACTTCTTTTCTGAGATTTTCATGTTGTAAACAGGACTGTTACATGTGGAAACTACAAATCAAAACAATATATAAAATTAGTGATTTCGACAAAATCAGGTCCCTGAGCATCCGCTCTGAGCAGCTCTGCTCCAAGCTGCAGCTAGTATGTGCTATATGTAGCAGCATGCACACACACACACACATTCGTGAAAAAGAATCACTGAAATAAAATTGGAAATAACATCGAATTCAAGTGGCTGACACATCTTGAAGAGCCACTGACTGATGGCTGACCTGCACTGGGACCAGTCGACTGTGAGAGAACCTCCTCTCTCTTTCATGTGTGGTCCCTCCCTTTTCTCGACGTCTCTCTTTAGGGTGGCCTAAAGTTCCTGATTCCCTGCAGGCAGCTCTTTTCTCATGCTAAAACCCTTCACCTCCCCAGTGTCCATTCCTCTCCTCCCCCACCTCTGCATTGTTATCCAGATCTCTCCTCTGACTAGCTCTGTCAATGATCTGCTAGAGAAAGTGAGAGGGTGAGGGCTTTGTTCAACCTTTTAAAGATCAGCTACTTAGGGCACATTAGATGTTTCTATTAAATAGAAGGAGCTTTTATTCACGAACGTGTTCCTTCATTGACTTATGTTGAGGAGTCGTTAATTGATACAGCAATAAAACTTTTAAATTCATGGATACATTATTTGACTTAACAGCTTCGAGCTTGTGACTAGTTTATAATCAGCATGCCTGCAATGGACTTATAAACCTTATCCTGCTTCTCAATCATCAAAGGCAGTGCAAATACGCGGACCAGCTATATGCGATTTGACGCTTTTGTAAAATTTGTTACAAATAACATGAATATTTAAATCTCATGCAGAAAGACGAGCAGTTTCAAGATGAATGATGAATCAAAAACAATTCGAGACCAACAGGAATCCGAATAAACCTTACTGAGCTGAAGTGTTTGAGTGTGTGTGTGTGTGTATACATGGTTTAAATCACTTTTTCAAGAGGCCATCTGCTTGGTCATTCTGCAATTCGAAGCTGGGCTTTGTTGACCTTTTGGGCAGGGCTCTGCCATGACCTCTGACCCTTTGGTATGCAGAGACACAAGCTCCTCCTGCTACACTGGTGGTCATGCTGGGTTTTGTTATTTGATAAAATTAGATTTGATATGGTAAGGCATGTCATTCATTCATTCATTCCATTCATCCATTTGTTATTCACGAAAGATGAGATAACAGCATAATCAAATTGTATAAATACATCACTACCTACAAGAGTGTAAACAAGATACTTCTACTGTACGACCAACTGAAACAGCAAGAACAAAAACAAACAAACAAAAAAAATCATCACCCACAAAGTCAGGATCCCAACAAGTTTATTTAAGCATAAACGGCTAAACATAAAATCAAAATCTGCATAGGAAAATGTTTAAAGTCAACAAAGACAAAAACACAAGACTGTATATCACCAAATAATTCATACAGCCTCCTCTGTGTACAGCAGCAGACAAAAAAAAAAAAAAAAAAAAATCCATGAGCATTTTGTGATTCATATTTTATGGATAGTAAACACTGCTTAAGGAGGAAAAAAAAAAAAAAGAGAGACCTCTTGGAGGATATTAAATGTTACATTCACCTAAAAAGACAACAAGTTTGATCCTACCCTTATAATTTGATTTTGAAGGACAAAACTGATGCCAGATCTGAGTTTACACAGCAATCTCTCCACATGTCCCTTTTCATTTGTCTCATAGCCAAATGTGTGATCAGGGAAATAAAAGCTCAAGTAACTGTAATGAAAGCATAATGGAAACTAAAGTATAAATGGTTGGATTCTTGGCATTAAGAAAATGTCATCATTTGTAATATATTGAACATCTCAAATACATCTTTTATCAATACAGTAAGCAATGGAATCTTACACTAATCAAAAAAATATTGTCACATTAGTGTCATGTGACTGATTTAACTCGACTATTTTTCTGAATGTTATTTTCAACAATCCAGGTCGGAAAATTAATAGTAAAATTTGGCTGTAAAGGATCCTGTTGAATTTAAACACAGCAAAGATATTTTTGTAGATAAATACAAGAAAGAACACACAAAAAATAGATACTAAATCCTATGGAGTACTAACAAAGGATTTACTATCCAATTGTAAGAAACAAATATTGACTCTGAATCAAATCTCTATAAAGCTACCTGAGTTTTGGGGATTTTTTTTTCTCTTCTTCTTAGATAATACAATCATAAAAAAGATCATGCTCTTCTGAACTGTTTACACATTCCTTCTGCTTGTTCAAGACTGGGAAACAGATCAAAAGCTGGAATACACACCACAACCGGTGGGAAACCCGTAGAGACACTGACCAGAAGTCCAAAAATGAGACAGTATGCTGTGATTAGACATTCTGAAGGGCAATATTCGAGTCTAATTAATAAGTTATAGACATGTGCACCCCATTTACTGCATTGTTCTGGCACCATACAAGCTTAACTATCTTTCTAATATAAACTAGACATCTTTATTTTCCATAAAATAAAATAAAAAAAAAAAACACCACCACATAGAGAAGGTACAATAATAGGATAATAATAGATGGTCAAGTTCTGTGTGGTTGCTCATTGGAGTCCTACGCTTCTACGCACGATGGCTCCTCGGTATGACTGAAAAGGTTTTCCTCAAGCACAAATCAACACAAACGCTTTTTTCAACTCTACTGGGACATTGCTACCCGCATTTAATTTTACTGTAGCTCAGTGTAAATGGTATATCAAACCTGTGAGGACATTGTCAGTGAAGGATTAAAGGAGGGAAAGAAAGAAAAAAAAAAAAAAGCAAATGAAAAAACAAAACAAAAACAAAAAAAAAAGCAATAGAGCAAACTCTTTGGCAGTTTCCAGTTTGATTAAATTCCAAAAGAGGAAAGTAAAGTTGTTAAGCAGTGTTAAGGCATATGAATTTAAACCTTTCTTCTAGTGTCTCTCACTATCCCGCTCTCACACACTCACGCACAATCAAGTACCTTGCTCTGTAAAGCTATCCATCAAAAACTAATCAAAAACTTGCAGTCAAAGATGTCCACCAAACACAGGAACTTTTTTTTTTGGTATATAATAATAAGTGTCTGCTTCTTCATCACCTCATCTCAAATAAAATTACCTACAAAGGGCTTTTAAAGCATGCAAATGTTTCTCTTATAGAGATTTCTTTGGTTCTCTGGGGACAGAGCTGCAACTAAACGTCAAACACAAATCAAACAGCCAATATTAATACTGAAATTGTGTGATATTTTGAAGCAGCAAATTCTCCCATTACTGCTCAATGCTCACATTGTCCATGTTCCACAACAGGCCTCGCACTCGACTATAGGGTTTTATTTTTATTTTTTTGGTCGTTTCTTTGTTTTTTGGTAACTTGCCACTGGCCGAAATTCATCCAGTGACTTTGGTATCGGGTTCTAAAGTGATCTCGCTGCATTTGGACCAATGCACAAACAGGTTCAATGATGCTTTCTAAATATGGCCCTTCATATACAACAGTACAGTTAACGTTAGACTTTGATCTCTGTGAAACACATATTTAAGTTATACAGTTTAAATTGTGATCTATAGAGTTGAAGTTGCATTAAGGATCTGATCTGATAGAAAACCAATCTGAAGAGCAGCTTAAGAGCCAGTGTCCCACACACACTTTGTTTTGGCACTTGACCATTTCCAATGGTTAATATTTGGCAAGGAGTAGACTCCTGGGCTGCATAAAGACACATCTGACTGAGCAAACAGATAGAAAATACGAACAGTTTAACACCATATTATGAGGGACCAGGTGTTTTTTTTTTTTGTTTTGTTTTTAATGCTGCTGTACTTTTTGTTTGGGTTTGAAATAAGAATGTTCTGCTGTAAAAAGAAATGCACAAGCTGAGCCTCTGTAACATAAAATTAAAGCATAACATTTACCTAGTGAATGTACTCGTCTAAGCGAGACATGTAAAATATTCAGGAAAAAAGAGCTCTCATAAATGTCATCTGCAGAAGCAGCTTAAAAGAAAATGCCATCCAGATCCAAAGCAACTCCTGACACAACGGCTTTGGGATTCAGGCCCTGGAAAGGTGATGTGTCCAGGATATGGCGGATACGGTGCTAGAACGTTTATTCTTCACTGTCTCGTAACGAAACTTTCCTCGTAGTTTCAGATGGGTTTTCATTACATGATTTCTGTAGACGGGCAAAAACAAACGCTAAACATGTCAGGATGTCAGTGCTGATCTTTTTTTTTTTTTGTTGCTTCCAAATGCTTTCTTTTTCATAACATTCAGGAGGAGCAGGCAACCATTACATCATTAAAGTGGTTCCCCCACAAATAAAGAAAAAACATCTCTTATTTTAGACCACACTCAGCTGATTAATCATGTTGTCAAACTGTGTTCCACTGACTGAGCAAATGGTCTTTCAGGAGATCTAAATCAGCTCTTAATTTTAGAGCTCTTTCTTGGCCAATAAATAGATTTCAGACATTCAGAAAGGACTTTTTTTTTTATCAAAGTCATCCTATAAGGTTTGGATTACATCCAAGCTTGCAGCAAAAGGCAGTTAGCACACCAATGTGCCAACCAGTTATTCTGATAATCACTTCATCTTAAATGGTGCTAGATGATGAGGGGAAAAAAAAAAAAGATAAGACATACAGAAATAACCAAAATAGGATTAGTCAATTCCATCCCAGGTCCCAAAGAATATTTAAATCTTCATAGAACTATTTTTGCCCTTTTTCTTTTTTTCTATAACATTTGTAAAACTTATTTAGGAAAGGGAGCAATTACTTTCTTGCATTGCTCAAACTCTGGGGTTAAATCTATATTAACAGATCTACCCGTAATTCAGAAAAAAAAGTCTTACTAGCCATCCTAAAAGCCATCATGCATTTTGGGAGACTTACATATCTTTAAAGGAAATCAACACAAAGTGAGGTATGTACAATGAGGCATTTGTACACAGAGGTACATTTAGATTATGAGGTAAGAAGTTTAGATGAGGTACAATAAATGAAAACTGATTAAAAACATAACACAAAACAGTAGATTTATCCAAACATTATCCAAATATTTCTTGCTGACATCCAGCCCTGGTCTACTGCATCACTGTAATCAAACATTCTGACAGGTAGGACTCCATAAAACAGGGCCCTACCCGTGTTATGTGCACAGTAACAATCAGAAGAAATTTGTGCGAACTGTGCAAATATCAACCAAACATTGCTTCATTTCTTATGTCCTGTTCTCTGACACCCCCCACCCCAACCCCCCAAAAAAAGCATTGAGGTAGACGTCTTTATAAAACTTCACAGACGCTGCACACACAAGAGAATACATTCATACACAAGCTAGATGAGGTAGGTATAATGCAGAGAGAAAAATGTTTCAAGAATGCTGGAAATTCCCTGAGAAAAAAATCAAACAAACAAAGATTTCGAGACTTAGATCAAGAGCAAAATAGCAACACTATCAGCAGCCAGTCTTTTTGCTCTACTTCTTCTCTTTGATAAATGGCGTGTGCACGAGATGAACACTTCCGCCAGCAGCGCAAATCATACTACAATCAGGATAAATAGATATAGATGAGTACAAAAGAATCTACACATTACTGCCACATTTTTTCAACATTCAGACGTTTGCTCCTGATAACGGTGTACCTATTTCTTTTCCCTCCTTAGCCACTATATAGTTCTAATCTTGAACACCAGCTCAAAAGATGAGGATTCGATTGTTTCCAAAGTCAACGGCTACAATCATTCCGTCAGGGGTAACGGCTATACCTGATGGGCGATCCATCTGCCCGAAGCCACTACCCTGAGTCCCAAACTTGCATAAGAAGTTGCCATTGGGTTCAAACACCTGAATACGATGGTTACGAGAGTCAGCCACAATAATGCGATCCTCCTGGTCCACAGCTACGCCCTGCGGACGCAAAAACTGCCCATTGCCTGTACCCTCAGAGCCAAGAAAGCGAGCAGACTGGCAGTCGGGCCTGATGACGAGCAGGCGATGATTGTTGAAATCGGTCACCACTAGGTGACCTTCTTGGTTGAAGGCGACTCCTCGAGGAGAGTCGAAATGCTTCCAGAGGGCACCTTCGAAACCATACTTGTTGATAAAAACCCCGTCAGGGCCGAACAGCTGTACTCGGTGGTTGCGCGTGTCTGAGACTAGAATCTTCCCTTCTGAATTGACAGCTACATCCCAAGGGTAGTTGAACTGCCCATTTTTGGTTCCCTTTTCACCAAACTTGAGGAGGAATTGGCCATCAAAAGTAAAGATTTGAATGCGGTGATTGTCCTTGTCAGCCACAATGATTCTTCTCTGGCTGTCACACGCAACCCCGGCAGGTCGGTCAAACTGGCCAGATCTTGAGCCCAAAGTGCCAAACTTGTGATGAAAGGTGCCGCATGGCTTGAAGATTTGTATGCGATTGTTGCTTCGGTCAGCCACGATCACATACCCTTCCTTATCAACACAGATGCCCCAGGGTCGGCACAGCTGTCCATCACCATCACCCTCTCCACCGAAGGATACAACAGGCAGACCGATACCTCCATAGCTGCGGCCAGATTTGACCATGACTTTGAAGGGGCTTCCCTCAATGTGCTGGTTGCAAATAAGCACAGAAAGAAGATGCTCGCCCTCAGATTTGGACAGGTAGCTAACCGTGTAGGTGCCGTCTTGGTGGTCAGACACATCCGCACTAGAGAGGGTTCCCTCTGGACTCATCAGTACCACTGATACACCATCTCCCCCAGATAATCGCGGTTCTCCGTCGTGGTCATATGCCACTACAGTAAAAGATGCTAATTTTCCCTGAAGAGCTCTCTTGAGACCTTCCCCATGAGCTTTAGTGGCTGATGCGAAGGCTCCACTGCTTATCAGACCCATGGACTGGATGGCAATCAGAAGCGCCTGGTCCGGAGGAGTAAACATGATGCGGTCATCCTCCTGTGGCTGCAGAATGCAGCGCAGTGCTTTAAGCTCCTGCAACTGATTTAGCATGTGTTCACGGGCTAGTAGGATATCTATGTTGCGACCTTCCTCCAGCACCTTTGTCACTGTGGCGATGGTGCTGTCCAACTTAGTGAGGTTCTGGTGAAGCTTCTCTACCTGAAGGTACAGGGACTTGGCCTTCACCTGGCGGATCTTTTCCAACTGCATAGGGACATGAACACAGCACCAATTAGAACAATGAAGGAGAAATCTGTATGCTATTATGATGTAAGGTAAGATTTAAAAACTACATGATTTCAGATACCATGACTACAATGGGTAATGGTCATTGTTTTTTATCATACACTCACGGATCATTTTAATAGGGGCACATGTACACCTGCCAATCATGTGGCAACAGTAGAAAGCGTAAGATCATGCAGATACAGCCCTTCGAGGTGTTCTTCACCTGTGTCTGTTTGATAGGTGTAGAGGTGTCCCTAATAAAATAGATGATGAGTGTATAGTCATATATAAATAAAAAAAAGGTTTTATCTATCTAAATTGGTAAGAACTCACTCTTTTAATGATATCTTTAAGTTTACATTAGAGGACCTGAAACAAGTCTCAGACAAATTTCTGTCTGTATGCATGTACGCATGTCTGTCTAGCCAGTTTTGTGTGATGCTGTGACAAAATCTGGCTAGACAGACGGATGGACGGACATAAATAATGTAATAATACCTTTAATAGCACCTGTTAAATCTGCGCCATAAATACAACATTTTTTTCCTTGAGGTGGGTGTGGCTATACGCATTACTCAACAGAGCCAATCAATACAATAGTTTATCGTGTATACACAGAGTATGTTGAAGACACAAAAATGACCGTAATGTACCGACAAGCTTACCTATAAATCTTAAACTTTATTCAATCAGGTCAACGTAAACAAGGTGTTTGAGCAAATAGTTTGCCATACAAAAAGACAGGCAGACATGTATGTGGGCTTCAACCTGAAATAATATCATCATCATCAATGATAACATTAAACTTATTTCAATTTTAATTATTTTTAAAAACCCTTTTCCTACCAACAATGGGCACTAACGCTAGAAAGACTATGAACCAGTGAACTACACTATTAAAGCTTTACTAGTGTTTCAGGACTAATTATAAGGACTACATGCCATTGCTCATGAAGCCATAAAATTGATGAATGTTATATGACATAGTAGTTACATAGTGGCTCGGCTGAAAGATAACTGATACCATGGCTCAGGTTTTAAAGCTCAAATAATATCCTGTGATAATATACAGAGTGGTGTGACCCTTAATATACAAGGATATGTTCATAAATAAGAACAGTTCCTTCTCAGGCAATCGGCGTAACTTTAGTGGCAAGGCAGAATTTCAGTTAAGTTAATACACTAATTGCTAATGTTAATGGTTATGTGATCAGGGTTCTCCACAGTGTGGTAAAAACAAGTGCCTGTTTACCTTCCAAAGCAGCTCGCACTCGCGCTCCTCCAGGGCCTTCTTGTGACGCAGCGTGGTGGTCTTCACCTCTGACTGCACCACCTTGGCCTTCAGTTCCACCTGCTCAGCGATGGCTTGCACTTTCTCAATGCTTAGCTTGAAAAATATTCAGATAGTTTATTGTTAAAACAGGCTGCATGATACATGTTTTGCTACTGTTACATGCTATCATGTAATAATGCAAAACCCGCCAGTCACATCAAGGAAATCTCATTTAAATAATTAACCCTGAATAAAACTTAGGAGACATGCACAGCCAGAGGTTTACACACACACACACACACACACACACACACACACACACACACACACACACACACACACACACACACACACACACACACACACACACACACACACACACACACACACACAACACATTAATAAACGTAAAAAAGCATGATGATTCCCTTTGTGATGTTCTACAGAGGAGAAAATAGAGGTCAAATTGCAGCATCATGACCCTTAACCTCTGTCCAACGAGTACAATGCTGTGGGACAGGAGATCAGAACAACTCGCTCTCTGCCTGCCAAATGTGACCTCATCACACTTCCAACTAAATTATTCAAAGAGATAAATATTTCATTCCAGTTATTTCCACATTTTACATATAAGCTGCCCAAGGCCTTTTGCCTTTCAAGTGTTTTAGAACAGATAACTGTAAAAAAAACAACTAAGAAATAAGTACCCCTAATCTCTGCACATCACTAGTACATGAACAGCAACATCAGCACGTAGTTGTTCCCACGTAGGTCCATTTCTAATTCTATGATAATTAAGTCAGTACATATGCAAATAAACACAACACTCCACATCATTGCAAAAGACCTGAACAGCCTGAACAGTCCTCTATTAGTACACAAGCATCAGAAAACAACACCAACACCTCCCACGTCTTCCATGTTATGAGTAAACAGTTTGAGAGACCCCAACTGCTACTTCACATCAGGTGGGAAATGCATCTGAAAACTAAATTGCATCGAAACAGTAAATGAGATTAAATGGTGCCGATTTAGTCAGAGTGGCCAGGGCTTTTTTTTTTTGGTTTTGTTTTGTTTTTGGGTGGCTCAGGCTCTTCATAGTCAAAGCACTTTCAATATGGTGCAAAACACTGTAGGAGCTTTCAAGTCCATAAACATTGAGTCTTCCTCTTTAGCACCATGAAGTAATAAGATTAGGACAAAATATAACAGCCTAATTGACCACATACAGCTGCAGGCTGGCCTCTCGACTCGGAGACTGCAGGGGTGAAGTTGATCAAGTTTTAACAACAAGTCAAGTATTAATAGGGCATCACTGTGAACAGCAGTATGCCGTTTTTTCAGCTAACTGTTCAATCGAGGTGCTAAAAAGAAAGTTTTAAAGCAGTCGATTTATCGTCCATGCATTAGCACTTGAAAATAACTGTAACAAATAACTGTTTTTATTATCAGTTTAAAAATACAATGTTAAATTACCCAAAAACATTTTAAACACTATGTGCTGTGTAAAGCTGCTCAGTGAACCACACAGCGGCTACAGAGGGGTAAAACCGCTCAAACTGAATCACTGTGCTCAGCCTTTCACTTTTAAATTCTCCCTGCTGGGCCTTCCTGTCGATCAGTTCTGCTCAGTGTCACCATACAACACATGAACAGTGCGGGGACGCTGCCCCAGCCCCAACCCCCCAATCCCCTGCTGTGCTTTTTTTTTTTTTTTTTTTGAAGAAAAAGCATGAGCGCTAGAAACATTTTCAGTGTGCTGGACTAATGATCCATCTTGTTCACGCCATCAGGGATGTGAATATGAGCAGGCGGGATGCTCAGCGCTGCTCTATTCAGGGACAGAGGGGAAAAGAGAAGGGAGGGGGGTGGCTAGTTCGGCTGTTAAGAGTTTGCTAAAAGAACACCACTGCTTTCTTTTAAGACTTTTTTGCCTGTAGAAAAACAAACACGCATGCATACATATATTATACATATGCATGTATAACAAAAAAAAACTATATTATATATAGTACATTTTACATTGTCCAAAGTACCTACATTATGCTTTTAACACTTTTTGATTCACAGGTGTGCCTGGTCAACACTGACATTTCTTGCCCTTTAATGTGCTTTAAACCATCAGTTGTCTTATGCAGTGGAAGGGTGGGTACAGATAACTACTGTACCAATCCATATTATGGGAAGAAAAACAGTTTAGTAAAGCGAAAGCAGTCGATCATTACTTAAAGAAATAAAGGTCAGGTCAGTCAATCCGAAAAATCTCAGGAACTTTAAATTTATCAGGTGCCAAAATCATCAAACCATCCATTTACAACACCTCATATTAGAGCCCAGACAAATGCTTCTTGGAGTTCAAGCGGCAAACGCATTTCAATATCCACTTTTCAGGGGAGACTTTATGAGTCAGGCCTTCACGGTCAGCAAAGAATCCATCACTTCAGGAGAACAACAAGCAGAAGAGACTTACTTGGGTCAAAAAACCCAAGTAATGGACATTGTATAAGTAGAAAACTGCTCTTTGGTTTGATGAGTCCAAATGTGAGATTTTTGGTTTTAACTGCCGTGTCTTTGTTTGACGTGGACAGGGTTAACAGATGGTTTCTGAATGTGTGGCTCCCACTGTGAAACATTGGACGAGGAGGTGTGATGGTGCGGGGTGCTTTGCTGGTGACACTGTTTGGTTAAAATTGAAAGCACACTGAACCAGCATGGCTACCACAGCAATTTGCAGCAACATTCCATCCCATTTGGTTTGTACTTAGTGGGACCATCATTTGTTTTTCAACAAGACAACGGCCCTAGCCCAAACACACCTCTAGGTTATGCCAGAACTATTAGACCAAGTAGGAAAGTGATGGAGAGCTATATAATATATAAAATATAAAGACACACACAGACGCGCGCAGACAGCCGCGCGCGCAGACAGAGACAGACGCGCGCGCAGACAGACGCGCGCGCAGACAGAGACAGACGCGCGCGCAGACAGACGCCCGCGCAGACAGAGACAGACGCGCGCGCAGACAGACGCGCGCGCAGACAGAGACAGACGCGCGCGCAGACAGACACACGTATAGTAAATACAGTATATATATATATATATATATATATATATATATATATATATATATATATATATATATATATATATATATATATATGAAAAAATGTCAAAATTGTCACTCAATATAGTGAATTAAAAGATATATGATATGACAATATACAATAACATCCTGGAAAATAACAGGGCTAATTACTAATGGAAAGGGTATGCTGACTAACCTGCACAGCCTGTCGTCCCTGCTGTGCATCTGCGAGCAGCTGAATGGTGAGTGCTCTGGAGTCATGCAGTACATCCTGCAGGTAAGACACACTGTGGCCCACATGTCTCCCGACACTGCACTCCCTGCAGATCGGCACAGAGCAACTCTCACAGAAAAAACGCAGCACCTGTGAAAAGATGAGGACAAATTGTCACCAACATGTCATAACATAATATAGAATTTTCTATGGCAACATTCAAAGAAAACAGTGATAAATGGTAAGATATTGTTTATTATATTTTATAATGCGGTCTGGAATAAAATATACTAATATATTACTATAGTATATTTATATACTAATATATAGCATATAAATATACTATAGCTACCCACGATTGTAGTATTCTCTGACTTATATTAAATACATTAAATATACATGTATTAAATATATTTTACAAAATACAGTACAGTATTTAAGCTCAATACAAATCTTACATATGTTAATTTGTGCAGAAACAAGTGTAAATAATATTACTTTTCAAAGGTTTTTTTCTAATAATAATAAAAAATATGTTGTGCCCAATTCAAGACAAATATGACTAACTGTGAAATACAAGTAACATTTTACAACTTATACACAGTACAAAAAGTCTGTTGTGAGGCCAGTAACTGACAAGATATATGGCAAAAATCTAACCATCTTATCAATTTCGCCATGCATAATGTCCTGTTTGTGAAAGCGCTGCTTTGCGCACACAGATTGAGCTTATCAGAGCTCAGAGAATGCCTGATGTTCCACAAAGGGGAGGCCCAACTTCTTTCAAGCACAAAACAAAGTCATTCCTGCTCTCAGTTTCCTGTGTTCTGACGGCCTGGTGATGGATTGCTCAAGCCCTATTGTCCAGCCATTCATCCAAGCCTTTTAAGAATTATTTCATTGTTCTTTAAAGAATGTCTATCCATCAAAAGATTAGATAGAACCCAATAAAGCCTTTAGCTCCTATCCCTCTGGACCAACGTGTTAGAAAGCAAGATCACAGAACCTATACCCTTGTGAAATGTTTCTTCCAAAAAAAAAAGAAACCTCCATCATTTGCATTCACCTCTATTCACTTTCTCATACAATGTTTTACGAGCCCCCTACTCACTTGCGTCTAACTGTAATACCTTTACCAAGGCCTGATCAAACGCTAATCATGTCTTCGCCGTCTGTAAGTTGGAGCAGCTGCCAGTAAACTTTAGAGCTGTGATTGCACTCAAGTTACCTGCTTGTAAAAATTTGGCCCTCTCCCTGTGGACCAGATGGCCTCACTGTGGCAATGATATAGAGTTCATGTAGAAGTGTATCCTGGGGGTAAACATCCTTGTGGAAAAACACAAAAAGCGAGAAGACCTCCAGAGTTCTTGAACTGGGAAGTCTAACAAATGCTGAATTACTGTCCATCTGGGTGAAGCCATGACAAAGCCTCAGAACAATACGACATGAAAGACAAAGGGAGGCCACCAAAGCACCAAGCTACATTGCTGCAGAATAGACTACATTTAAATGTTGAATAACAATATGTACTGCGTTAGTCATTACTAAATATAAATCTGTGAAGCATAGAGTACACAAAAAAATACAGATAAATTAGAACGTAGAAGTTTTTTTTTTAGTTAAGTGTTAATGTGCAACTGTACACAAGTATGTTATGCACATTCTGAAGTGACTGATGGTTTTTACTACAGCTGACCCTTTCGACCTTACGCAAAAGCCAATAATCTCTAAGCCAATATAAATCTTTACCAAAGCATTCTCTCTATTTTATTGTTTTTTTTTTTCACTTCAGGCACTTTCACACAGAGATCACTATATAAAGCTGCTAAGAAGACCTCCTCAACATGCACCTTCGTTCGCCTTTAGTAGTTTATACTTAACCCACCAAGCCGGTTTTAAGCCGCCTCAGTGTGTGCTTTCAAAGAGCATGCCGGGTTTGTGGAGCAATAGAAGCTGGGATGTGTTACACAACAGCATTGACGCCTAGTTTGCTGTATAACGTGTCAGAGCAATTTTGGTTTCTTTGTAAATGAGCTAATGTTGAGCCATGACCCATCAGGGAGCTTCAGGTATTCTTATATAATGTCACAATAGAGCAATATCTAATTGCCTTGTTACACCCAGGCCAATAAAGAAAAAAATGGGAAAAGAAGAAAAAACATTTTCCCCCTCACATCTTGTGTTTGTTTACAGTTTAAATCTACTGGTGGCAGGTCACACACATTATATGCCTTAAAACACACCCCTGTTCTACAATGACAGCTCCCCCTTTTTGCCCAGATATTGTTTGACTATGTCTGCTGTCAACCTAATGGTACAACAACAATGCCCCCTCCATTCTTTCTCCATGCCTTTTCCACAAAATGGCGAGGCGTAATTAAGGCACAACCATACTGGTTTGAACAGGTTTGGTGAAAGGGGCTTTCCTCATTTACTACAATCTCTTTTTTTCCATTCAGAGCCATACACACCTCATACCACATGCAGCCATGACAACTATGAAAGAGTTTCCTTTTTGTCTAAATAAAAACATTAGGAATTAAGGGCTAAGTATAATGTTTGGTGAATAATAAGAACATGACCAAAATGAAAAAAAAAGAAAAAAAAGTAATGGTTACAAACTTTAAAGATTATCATCACATCCCCATCCCCTGAGGATGCTATAACCTCTACTATGCTGTTATATAGGTTGTTAGTTAGGCTTTTTTTAAATAATCTTTTTCATTTTTTTTTGATAATAATAAATTTTTTTAGACACTTTCTATAGGTCATGCAGTTGTATCTTTATTAGACAAAAGAAAGAGCATTACAGCTGTGAACTCCTGTACCAGCTAATAATTTGCTTAAATAGCACTGACCTATTGAAGAAACAAAGACAAAACATCATATAACAATATGAAGCACTTACACAAATGAATGTTGCTGTTTTGCAGCTGTTTTTATTTTCCTCGCAGAATATTTGAGGTGTCAGACTTCCATCTTAAATGTTAATATGTGTTTGATCACTATAAGAATGGACATTGTTTCTTGTCTGTTTTACTAGGTATACATTTGATGATGACAAAAAAAAAAAGTTAGAGTTTAAAACGTTAAATATATAGTTTTGATTCCTCCATAAATTGCTGCCTTTTAATCCCCTTGCAATTAGAGCATCCCCAATATTCTGTTCTCTGTCTCTGTTGAGCTGTATGTATACTCCTGCTACTCGACATAATGCAAGAGCTTGATGCTGACACGCTGCTCATGCTCTGGCTCCACTCACTCTTCAGCCCTGCCCGATTCAACCTGATATTTCTATTTGGAGCCTCTGGACTTGTCAATCACCTTCTGCTACTGTGCATATTAAACCTTCTTGTACCCAGAGTTCTGTGTTCGTTCTGGGACATTTACTCTCACAGTGCTCATACTCAACATGCTTTTAACAAACTTTGCATTGTTTTACTATACATTTCTACAGCTGTACACTACAATGATATACAATCTCACCATCCGGTCTCACTCAGAGGAGGACGGGTTAAAGTCTGCTTCCTCTTAAAGATACTATGTCATGTGGTCCAGGAAGATTTTCCTTGCGACTGTATCTGTTAGCATACATATTGGAGGTTTAATTCAAAATTTTGTATTTCTGTAAAGCTTTTTTTTTGTGACAACATCTTTTACAGAAAACTGAACTGAACTGAATTGGCTTAATTATCGCTTTCTTCTTGACATTTTCGATGTGGATCTATTCAGAGTACTAAAGAAAAACGTACAAGGACAAACACTTAAACACATCTACAAGTGGTACATTACAAGCAGAACAGTAAGCGGAAGGCATTTCTAAATCATGCATAGCTTGTTTTAACTCTATGCCCTTTTAATACTGGGCTGGGCTGCATGAAAATCTGCTTGGTTATGTTTACATGTTTCTCCATTAATTTTTATTAAAGGCATGTTTCCAAGGGTCATTCAGTTTAATCTTGATCTTTAGTAATAGAAAGGTCAAAACCCAGTTTTGGAAAAAAAAACTTTACCATATAAGGTGTGTGTGTGGGAGGGGGCGGGGGTTATCTGCTGGACAGTGTAGAACTTCAGAGGTGAGGCTCTACTGTATGTATTTAGGCTTTGATCAGAGATTGAGTAAATGTATGAACAAATGGAGTCCACATTATTGTATTACATATTCTAAGAAGATGATGTAAAATTCTTCCAACTGCACCACTGAAGACACGTTAATTGGAGTAATTTTTGTGTCATAGGAAAACGAAAAGAACATTACTGATATAGTGCAGAACCTTTCTGACAGACCTGACATGACATGACAAGTCAAGACAGGATGAACCGCCCTGACCTCAGTTGCACGGATTTTCTTGTCTGGGATAGTCAAATCAAAGTGGATTGAGAATGTTGAGTTAAAGAAGTACATAATAGCAGTAAGCACTTTATTCACGGCAAATCATTTCAAGCTATTTTATTGCTATATCCTTAAGCAGGAATGAGCAGCTAAGGGTCAGAAGCAAAGATACAGGAATGGTAGTCTTGGCTCGGGTCTGAAGTTCCTGATGGAGGAAATCCCCTCATATTTTGAGGATGGAAAGAGAGTCTGGGAGACGTTCCAATAAACTAAAGACACATGATGGTGGAGCCTACATATTCTATATAGTACATAAGGTCTATACATTATAGAATTATTTTAGCTTTATTTCCACATCATTAATCTGTGTGATAACGTCATTCTGCGCATGTTGTTGGAAAACAAGGGTCAGGGTCATCCATCTGTCCCGACACCTCAAACCCTCAGTTCTTAACAGAGTCCATTTCTGGTGCTGATATTAAGATCTGTAATACCTAGTACAACCAAAAAAAAAAAAAAAAAAAAACCACTAAACACTGAATCCAGACAAATGAAAAATGAAATCTCCACCAAGTAAATGTAAATCAAAAAGCAGTAAGAGGCAACAGACAAGAAACAGATACCTTGAAAGATAATCGATGAAGGCTGGATGCTGTTCTCAACCTCAATATGAACACATTACTGACATGTCAAACAGGTTTTCAATATAAGCAAAACAAGAAGCAGTAAGTGTTGCACAGTAGGCTAGGATCTTTAGTGTGGATGTGTTTGTGGTAATGTTTTTTTTAATCTCATATCTTTGTGAATGAATTCTGACCAATCAGACCCACTGTTGCAGTTTTCAATGATTGTCAGAAAATGTTGCGTGTCGGTGCAAACATAATTGATCCTGTTTCTCAAAAATATAAAACACACAATCTAAACTACTATGAACCCAAACAGGATAAAGCAGTTGGTGCTTCTGTATGGAAGAAAACAGTAAATGTGTGAGCCATGTGAGGACTGTACAGGCTGCCATGTTTGTAAATGTGGCTTTACTATGTCCCAAGAACCTCGTATCCAGTCGCCCACACTAAAATGTCAAATTCCCAATAGTTGTTCGTTTCAATGCTTTTACATCTGGGTCCCGCTGAATATCTCTAGTTTATTTAGTTTACTGGAGAACTTACGGATATGTTTAGCACAGGTCTCCACTTCATGTTCTCTTATGAACTGATTCAAGATACTATTAGCACTAGTGTAAGTATACTACACAACTACTACAGTGCATATTTTTCAGTTTACACAAT
Source organism: Clarias magur (assembly GCA_013621035.1). Taxonomy (NCBI): domain Eukaryota; kingdom Metazoa; phylum Chordata; class Actinopteri; order Siluriformes; family Clariidae; genus Clarias; species Clarias magur. Next base: position 67,304 of record QNUK01000291.1, on the reverse strand, counting down.
AGCAGATACATCATGTTCTTTAATAAATAAATATGCATGGATATCCCTCAGAATGGCAAACCAGTGGCAAACCAAATGAATCAACAAAACACAGAACTCCTGCAAACACTTCTCCTCCCCATTCTCTGTCCCTCACACATGCTTGGGCTCAAACAAAAAGACAAAACCGCATTCCCTGCTGATTTAAAAAGACCTTACAATGCCTGAATATACAGAAACATCCGGTCCGAAAGGCTACAAAAACTGAGAGTTGGATGTTTTGCACATAATATCAGTCAAATGCATAAAAAAAAAAAACATTGTTCATCTCATACTACAGAACTAAGGGATCAGAGAGAACTTCAGAGGAAATCCTCGGAATTGGAATCAGACGCATTTTCACTCACTCTTGCACGCACATGCTTACACTTTCTCACATACATACACACACACACACACACACACACACACTCAAGAGGGGCGGCTACTCGCTTACATGACCTCATTGGCTGTTCATGGGAGGCCAAACCGTGTCAGCTGGTTTGCTGGCAAACAGACTTCCAGCGCATGCACGTGTGTACACGTGTGTGTGTGTGTGTGTGTGTGTGTGTGTGTGTGTGTGTGTGTGTGTGTGTGTGTGTGTGTGTGTACATCTCTATAGAACCAGCAGCTACAGGCTGTCTTGCTTCAGCTGCACACCTCTGTGGAGAGCTTTATTCAGAATTCTAGAGAGAAACTCTGACACTAAATTTAAATTGAATCCAGACTCAACCTAAAACGTTGGATGAGAATCTCCAAATGGACAAACCACACTTTAGCAGGAGATAACTAAAGATTAACTAGCATGAGTTTAACAGACAGAGACAAATACAGACTGTCGTACTTTATTCATCTCACAAAAAAGAACCTCCAATAGCTGGAGGTAATAAACTATATAATTAATTCCTTCAATTACACATTCTGCAAACAAGACAACCCGCAAAAACTGATTTCTGCAGAGACATTTTAATCTGGTGTCCAAGGTGTGAGGTTATAGGCTTAGTGTGAAGAAAATTTATGAATTTAATTTTTGCGAAGGACTACGCAGGAAATCTTTTTGTTGATGTACATTGTGAGTAACTATTTTAAAATGACATTTTGTCTTATTGTCTATCCGGGGAACAGAGGGCAGTATAGATGGCTGCAAAGCTTTTACACTGTGAAGCCTGAAAGCACTGGACAGAAAAGATTCCCAGGTTCACTATTAATAGCAGTCTGACAAAGCAGTTTGGTGAAAATGGTGGGTACTGGCTCTCCTGTACATCACCTTGTAGAGCATACAGGTAGAATTATTGAGGATGTTCTCCAAAACCGCTTCAGTCCTCTTCTGGGTCACTGCCTACAGCGACTTCAGACTACTTTATTGAAGTGCTTTGCCTTTAAGTGTGTATTAATGCAATTCATGGATAAACAGTTCACTGTGTGAATCCCTGAAGCAAGACAATATGAGATTTTAAAAAGGGCTCTGGTGGAACTCGTCATGCACTTAAGTGTTACCTCCTCCTTTAACACCATTAGATGTCCAGACGCTTAATACAAACTTATACCTAATGGCTACAGACAACATCTCTAAAAATGACATCTAAAGGTAAAGATAGGGGAAGTAAAAGGGGTTGAAGCTCATGATTTACCATGTCGAAACCATGTCTAATACTTTCCTAATTAAAACCACAATCCAAAAATTGCACGTGAGGCTGGTAGCATGTTTAACTTCTATAGTCCATAGAACTCTAAATGCTTTAAACACAAAGCATAGAATGTACAATATTCATAAACAATTTCTATTGGGAAGGAATAATCTTGTGAATAAACTTTGGTCAAAAATGCTCTCTTTAAAATCTCTTTTGTTAAGAACACTTCAGTACACAGGTTTCATTTGGAGAATAAACCGCTGGACACTGCGAGACGAGTATTAAGGAGAAAGAAAAAAACATGATCACAGAATCTGTACTTAAAAAGTTTTAAAGAGATATTCATAAAGCACCAGCTAGTAAAAGAGATAATCTCACGTGTTTGCTGAAGGGCTACGGAAAAGAGTCTGTGGTTAGTCATTTCCCATGTTGGTCAAATTGCCTCTTCCGGCGAAAGCATGCGGTTCTTTGCGACATTTATAGATGAAACACACCAGACACTCTGACTAAGCTAGAGGTCTGGCTTCCGAGACTAGGAAATGATAAAACTAATAAAACCCAAATGGCTAGAAATGCTAAGAAATTGCCTCTAAATATGTTACTTATTACGTTTAGTACAAGAGTGACATATTTGTAGCCACATAAACAAGTAAATTTGTTTAATAAACTTTTAAACTAATGGGAAATGATAGCTCGACAGACAGAAAGAGGTATGTTCTATTTGGGAGTGTCTATAGACATCAATCTAGAGAGAGTCGTTCTCAATGTGTTGACCATTTCACATTCCTCTCCAACGATCAACTCCAAAAAAGAGAAAACGGATTCAGGAAAACACTCTCATACCAGATGGATTAAGTTCTAGGTTCCTTCGGAGTTTGGTTTGTTTAAAGTATGGCCTGCCAGATTCTGTATCAAAGAGGAGTGCATGTGAAAATGGTTAAAAAAGAGCAGCACAGGGAAATGGAGTCACTAGAACAGGGTCATAAAAGGCATGCTCAAAGGCTTTTCAGGACTGCTTTTACACAACCCCCTGCCAGAAACCGGAGCCTTGCCATGAAGAGCTCTCACAACAACCATGAGATCAAGTTAAAGAGTGGTCAGACTACTTAGACTGACAGCACAAATGATCGGTAATCTCTCTAAGGAACAGATATCCTAAGCTTATATTTAGGGTGTTGGAATTTCTGCCATGATGTCTTCTTGTTATTCTATTTGCTGCTTAATTAACACCATCTATTTTCAGTACTAGTTGTGCTGCAATACAGGATGAACAGTATAAGGTTTCCTGTCAAAAAATCCCACTGAGCTGTTCTTTGTGGTGCTTTCTCTGTCCCAGCTGAGTCTTTTGGAGAACATGCCAAGTGATGGGCAAAAGCACCATACCGCCAGGTAGTGTTATTCTCACTTGTAGTGAGTGTGCACTGTCCACCCAAACTTTATTCTAATTCTTAATTTATCTATTGTTATTAAAATAAGATAAGGTATATGATTGAAAAAAGTCAGACTATGCACGCCATGGAAATACCCCAAGAAATAGGATAGAAGGTGTGGGGTCACTTCCTAAAGTTTAATATCTCAACAATGTGGTCCTGAATATTTTATTTATACAAGTTTCAAAGCAATTCTCCAGCTAAAAGACGTCATAATGATAGACAAGAATTTACCCATAATGCTTCAGGGGAATAAGCATGCAGCATATTATGTAGGTTAAAATTATGTTATGTGGTTTAAATTAGTACTCTAATGATGTTATTAATTGGGTAATTTGACAGTGCACTAGTATTTCATGCAGTTCTAGATTAGGGCTTAGAATATTAGAATACTTACACTTGTAGTTTTTAAAACTGCAGGTGAATACTTTTTGCATAAGATGAAGATGTATTTACGTAAAATGCCCTCTCAAACCTACTCTTGTAGAAATTTCTGTCTTGTTCTTCAATATTACCTGGTTGTAGTGTAGATGTAGTGGCTTAACCACTAAAAAACAGAAGCTAAAACTACATCTGGGCCGGAGGCCAGGCTGTTAGGTGAAAGATTAGAGATTAGGTGCAATCTAGCCTCCATCACAAACGTCTTGCTCAGGCAAGCAAAAAAGACTGGACAATTCCGATCCCGGACATCCATCTCAACACTAACCAGTCCCTTCCTTCAGGCGTGTACACTGGACTAGCAAAACAAGATGTGTCTGACACACAGACCATGCTCAGCAGCTGAACTTGCTTACTCATCCTGCTGGAACATAAGCACGAGGCAAATGATCAGTATTCACAAATTATGCTAGGATTATATGTACTCCATAATGTACACCTATGCTACTACACCAGCTGAATGTCCTACAGAGTGAAACAGAAGTTGGTTGGACTTCAATATTCACAAAATATTACTGTACCTTTCCCTGTGCTTGTTATATCAGCATCTGATCAGTCAAAGGTCAGTTAACTTGCCCTTATTAATCTGTGCTCTTTCCACCAACATTAACCCAAATAGCAGGTCAAAATAGACTTAAAGATGCAGCACAGAAGAGTTTTAGGTTTCCACAATGTATGTAACTATAAAGCTCATCGGCACTGCATCAGATTCTGTTTTGTTTGCGCTGACTACAGGCACCTTATCAGAGGTGTAAACTGAGCTCACAAAACATTACCTTCAAGCATGCAGCTGAAGCAAATGTGCAAACAAGTTTCACGTGTGAACACTTCTGTTTGGCGAGAAGCGAGGCACTGCGTGCAAACTTTGTTTGCTCATGCACGCATGGGCGACACAGTGCTTGAGAGTCAAATTGATTTAAGAAATTTCTTAAAGGTGTGGATGTTTTAAGGATACACTCTTTAAGCTTTGCCATCACTGCTGGTGTAAAGGAAACCTACTCTGCTTGTACAATTCTTCATGAAGCTCTGCATCTCAACAGCAAATCACCCATTACCTACAGTAACAAGCTGGACAACAGTAGTTGTTTTCCTAAAAGCCTGAGCAAAGAACAGAAACTGGATCCAATAATCCACACAGGATAACAAAAAGCACAAAAACAGGAATGTGCATCTCTTGACCATCACCTGGCTAGCCAACATTTGCTGAATATTGCTTTTTGCTCATCTCACCGCTCTCAATAGTAGATCATTGCACATGAATATAACACTTAATCAGTGACTGGTGTACAAGAGTGAAATGTGTGCATGTTAAGATGTACAAATATTTACCAGGTCTAATCAAATGGCTTGACGCATTGCATTTTTAATGACATGAATATGGACGAAACTGTCCACAGCAAGTGTCCACAATAAGCTAAGGGATAATCATTAAGAGACAGCAGGGACACCCCTTCATGTTTGCTTAAAATATCTGATCATATGGTGGCTCCATTGATGGATAATAAATCATGATGCCAAACTGAGATTCTGTCCGGGCAAAATCAATCATTTTGTTAACCTTTTAAAACCATAAACAAAAGGCTTACATTTTTTAAATATATTTAATATTCTAAATTGGTTAATTCAAATAATAAAGGCCCTAAATGTAGAATAGAACAACAGAACACAAAGTGTAACCCAAATTATTAAACTCGATGCATTATTAGATATCACACTTGTAACAAATCAACCACACATGGTGTGTACAAATATGCTTTGAAATACCCATTTTTATTTAATTATTACACTGATATATAATTAAATTTTTTTATCTCAGTGTACATAACTGTGAATTTGGTAATAAGTTATTTAACCATTGTTATAGTCAATATAACAATTCTCTTCCTCCTACTGCTTTCATCCAACAATACTATAAACAAGAAAATAATAAAAAGTAACATTACAAACAGAATATGGCCAAAATATATGATTGATTTTTGCTCGGCTAGTGAAAATGAAGCTTAAAGAAGCAGCACTCGCTTTGTAGCTTTGTCACTTACCTTGCTAGCTTGTGTTGATTAGTACATTCCCGTTAAAGGTGTTACCAGTAAAACTGGCGTCCCCTATTTTATTTCTGCATTCCCGAGGAGCATCATCGGCTCTATGTGATGATAATAATGTCGCTAAAGCTACTGTTAGTTTTGAACTAGGAAGAAGAACTTTACATGACGAAAAGATATGAACGAAACATCCCTGTTAGGAAATAGGGTCACTCCAGAATCGCTGTTCAATCAATCAAATTAGTGATTGGTAACTAACTGGTGTATAATTGGCCATACAGCATATTTCATTCTAAAGCCTGAGTTTTTGTATAACCAGCAGCGAACTTCAATCTTCATGTTAAAAGGCATCCCCCCCCCCAAAAAGCAACAAAACCTTGCATGGACTGTGACCTCTCACCTTGCACACACACTGACACTTTACCAAGCAAAAAATAAAATAAAAATGAAAAAGATAGAAAGAGAGAAAGGGAGTGAGACAGGGAGACACAGACAACAGAGCCACATAGAGACACACACACGGCCCCTGGCAGAGGAGGAATGTAAAAGGCTGCTAATGGTCAGATGCGCTCACTCTTACAAGACTACAGCCTGCACTAAACCAGCAAACCCAAACAGTGCACCACATTCCTTACTTTATGGCACCATTTCAAACACTAACGCTTTCAACATTTGGAGGGGGGGGGGGACTCAATGACTTCAGATACAGGAAACGAGTAAAATTAAGTGCAAAGGAGCAGTAATTTACAGCTTTTTAACTGTTAACCTTATAAAATAACAATTGCCATTTTCTTATTATTTAATCTAGCATATAAAGTAAAGTAGAGCACCCAGAAAAGGAAGCAGGGCCAAGAAAATGTCCTTCTTTGTTCTGTTGGTAATGTTACATAACAGAAATGCTTTTGTCACACTGTCAATAATTATAGTCATTATAACATAACAACGAGAAAAGTAAGAGAGAAAACAGGAGCCAAAGAAAAGAAGAGACAGTATTAAGAGACTGTGTGTGGTGTGTGTATATATAGCTAGGTGGAGAAATGGTATGAGAATTGCACTGCATCTGGAAGTTAATATCACACCACTGCAGCAGAAAAGGATCTGACATACAGCTTCCCTTTTCCCCCACGGAGACCAAACATAACTGTTTACAGAAATGATTTCAGATCTCATCCACACCTACCCTGTCCTCCTGCAAAACACACTTCATTTCCTTCCATGTAATGACATAGAGGTGCAGTGCTACATATGGTCCACAGTGAGATAATTTCTTTATTTAATACTCTTTAGCCACAGACTGCTGATCTACTACCACTGACTGTGGTTTATAATCACAGTTGCTCAGACCACATACCTTGTGCACGTTTGTGTTTTGTTTCATGTTCCAATAATCCCAAGAGCTTGATAATTAGCTGATAATCAGCTCAAATGCTCCAAGAAGCCTGAGGGCAAGACCATTACTTTGTGTTAGATTAGAAAAACATGGAGCCGTCTGGATTAAGATTAGGAACTAAAAAGAGTTGGGGGGAGGGGGGGGGTATTTGATTCTTACATGAGTCCTAACTCTCTCTCCTCAAAGATTCTGTAACAAAAAAATAATTAAACTATTATGTCACACTGGCACAAAACAAGACACACATCAACTGTATTGCTAAAAAGCATCATCATAGTTTAGTTTCAGTTTAATATATTTACTTACAGAAATATGTGGCCTTTTGTTACATTTCAAATTATAGGCATTTTTATTTTTTAAAGAGTGCCATTCAAACATCAAGGGGTTTATATATATATTATTTCTATGTTAAACTATATTGTTATTTATATATTATATGCCAACATTCTACTATTTTATGTTATTATATCTTGAGTAGTTGAACTGAGAAGATAATCATAACGCAAGTTAAAACCTGCAACCAAGAATTTTAAAAAAGTGTCATTAATTAGAGAATATATAAAAAATGAGCTTATAGATGAAATTGTGATATATTTGGATCAGTCCATGAAAACTACCCAGACGAATTGTTACAATTAGAGTAAAATTACAAAAAAAAAAAAAAAAGGGATTTGTGAAGACCACTCCCACCCTTACACTGACATTACAATCAGACATATGGCCTATGGGACAAAAGATAACATCTCCACTCAGCCAGGAGTTATGACTCGTCATGTTAGCTGCAAGAAACAAGAACATGAAACTAACAATGAACGCATCAATAAAAAAAAGAATCAAAAACAAAAACGAGAAAACATTTGACAATGTTTTTCAATGTAATTCCTTTAAATATTTTGTGAGAACTTTTAGCACACTGAATCAGAGACATTCTTGGGTACCGATCTCTATGGATTTAAAGGTAAGATAATATTAGTTATTTTAACGTGATGATGTTTTTGTAAGATATGTTAATTCAGTATACCCTACAGGGAATGTGGAGCACAACATGGACAGCAAATGGCTGCAGTTGTTATGGAGTGACCCACTGACTAGACCGTTAATAAAGTTGTGCAATGGATACATCCCACTCGCTTAGAGAAAAGAGGTGCGTTTTAATTGATTTCTGGTAAAGATTTTTTTTTTTCAATCAAATAACTACGAACACATAACATAGGGTGTGACGCACACATCCTCTTCCTCATGACGCTTAATTCATTTCAAACTGTGGATGGCACAAAGACAGAACTGAAAAATCTAATTATCAAAGTAAAAATAATCAAATAAAAAAATGTAAAAAATCAACCAGTTTTGCTGTCTTGTGGTATTTGTTCAAGAGCAAAACAATTGCAGGCTGAGCAAAAACAGACTCATAGGTCAATCTTGAACAGAAGATCTGGTTACATGACAAGGAGACATGATAGGATTCACATTCTTACCAGGAAATACAGGTCTGGTCTCTAAATACCAGCATAAATCAGTAGCGTTGCATAAAAAAAATATATATAATATATATATATATATATATATATATATATATATATATATATATATATATATATATATATATATATATATATACACACACCAACGCTTTAATTAATTGATACGAATGAATTTATTTCTAGTTCTTGAATAATTCATTTTTTTATAAATAGAAACACTGACAATAAAGAAAAGAAAAAGTTACATTTGGATCCACTACTCCAATACAAACTAATCTAACACTTTTTTATTTAAAATGCATTTCAGAAAGGGGTACTTCATGTAAAATGTGTAGCAATGTAAAGTAAGATTTGAATTAAAATGGAAAGTTAACTCTTTTTTTATGATAGCTATGAAATTATATGATCACAGCGGTTTCAGAATTTGTTTAAAAATATAAAAATCATATCATGCCTCACGGCACAGAGGGAAAAAAAAAATTATACATGCAACAACATTCAGCTAATATAATGTTTTAAATACATACATGGTCACATTGACCTATGGTGTATTAAAACCCTGTTGCTTTTTAAGAGTCAAGGCGGTGTATAAAATAATTGAGGTATTGTTGAAAAAAACTTATTGAAGACTACAGTATCTAAAATTGATAGTATTTGTTTCGTGATCCTGTATTTATCCTCCTCCATACTTTTTTTTTTTTTTTAATCTGTTGTCTTTTTGACAGAGCTGTATGGACATTACACAACCAAAGCTCATACACCATAAACTTACAAGGAGGCACTCGATATTGATTACACAGTATTTATGTAATACTTAGAAGACCTTTCACCTTTCCTTCCATATACTGCCTGCAATAATATTTCAACCAGAATGCCTTAACAGCTAACCGTGACTATCTAAAAGCTTGAGCGATTAGTTCTTGGTCACTGAACTGGGGGCAACAGGAAAACCTGCACTGAAATTGTGTATGAAATTGGACACACTACAATTTGTACATAGTGACCCCGGGCCAAGGATTGTGGACAAAACAATTTTGCAATTAATCATGGAGGCACATTTCAGCAGTAAAACGTATGAAGAGGTGATCCATAAGATGGTGTGTGTGTTAGGAAGGAATGTAAACCTTGAAGTCAGTATGTGTCTTCATACATAGGGCAACTTAGCATAATTAAACAATTGCATGCACAACACCAGGTGTGTAAATACAAGCTAATGATAAAGGAGGAGAGACGACTCTGTGTGTTTACAAAGTAAGTGCAATGGAGCGTTTGATGTATCGTGATTAAAGTAACATTTTGGTAGATGTCGATTGTTCATTTCCCTTATGCACATAGACTTTGGGACACACTGTTGAGACGAGGCCCATGGTTGTGAAATGTGTGGTTTAGGGTGAACGAAGGCTTCCTATAAGTATGTGCGTGCCACTGACTCACCGCGTTGTCATGCTGCTGACAGTAGTCCATTCGGTCCTGGAAAACCGGGAGCAGTGAGAAGTTGTGAAACGCCTGGGAGAGGCTGAGCGGCGTCCCGTGGCCCCCGGTGCGCGCCGGCACGTGCAGGTTCTCCGCCAGGCTCTCGATGAAGTGGTCTTTGGTGAGACGGACGCGCTGGTGCGCGCGCACGCAGTTGTCGCACAGGTACTCCTGGCAGTCGAGGCAGTGCGAGCTCGCGGCGTTCCCTTCATCGCACGAGGTGCACTGCGGCTCCGAGAGCGCGTGCTGAGCACGAAGGAGCCCCCCGGTCCCTAAGCAGCTGCCCGTGCCCTGGTCCTCGGCGGACACCACCACGTCCAGCAGGTTGCTGAACAGGAAGTTGGTCGAGGGCAGCGCATCCACACCCGACTCGGACATGGGTACTTTTTGGTCGCAAGTGGGGCAGCGGAGCTTGAGCGGGTCTCCGTTGCTCCTCAGGCTCTCCAGGCACGTCCTGCAGAAGGCGTGCAGGCACGGCAGGACGTGCAGTCTTCGTGTGGACGAGGTAGTAGACGAGTTGGAGGTCTGCGATGACGAGGAGGAGGTAGATGAACTGGAGGAGATCGGAGCAGAGGAGCCACACAGCTCCTTACACAGCGGACACGTCTGCACGTCGGAATCGGGGAACGATGCCATTTCGGGGCCAGACGGAGATCAGTGTAAAGTCAGGCAGGTCATGTGCGGTGCGTCGGTTTGGCCCCGGCGGAAATCAGATCATCGCAGATCACACGCACTACCTTCCGTGGAATTAATAACGAGATAATGTTTAAGACGTCGGCCTTATGACTTGTAGATTTAGCTCACGCCAATTAAACTTCAAATTGGCAAAGTTGAGAACTAATTAGCTGCCTGTAACGCCTATTAACGCGCCAGGAGAAGTCGCGACTTTGCGTAAAAGCGCATAACACAGTGTGCTGTAAGTTTTTACCTCCTGGTCTGTTGACATGTTAGAGCCCTGCGCTGCGGGGCATGAAAGTTTCTGCGAAACGTGAGGTGCGCTGCGAGTTCCCTGCTCCGATCCTCCCCCAGCGCCGCATGGCTCTCCGGGCCGCTCGCTCAGCACAGCGTCGCCTCCACTGCGGCCCGCGCGCGCAGCTCCTCGCTTCCCAGCACACGCATGCTCACTCCCAGGCCTCCATTTGTAATTTGTTTCGCTGGATGTCGTTCGTGTCGGCGTGTGACGCGGGCTGCTAAGAGATTAAATAATTCACACAAGTGTGTCTGTCACATGTAGCTCCGGCCCCTTGCGGGATCTTCTTACTGTGCGGTCTGAAATAATAATAATAATAATATCAATAATATTATTAATAATAATAAAATGTAAAATAATAATAACAACAACAGACGAATGAATGATTTTTCGCTCCGAAATCAAACTCTCGGCTGTGGTCAGTTGCAGTTCCCTTTTTTTGGGTGAAGGGGTGAAACAGTTCAACCTACGGTTGCAAACTGAAACGGCGCAGAGCAGTGTCTGTTTTTCCAGAGGTTTCCCGTGACTCCTCGACTGAAGAATATCGCAGCCCATTTGCTTCGCGCTGCGGTGAACCCGGGCGAGGAACCTCACTTCCGCATTCCTGCTGCTCCTCCACAATGAGCACTGTGGACTCCGTGCAAATCTGCGCGCATTCTGGTTGATTTTCTGTCCGCGTTACATGAATTAAAGAGCATTATCGAGCGAATGCCTCTGCACTGAGAGATACGAGTACACTTCCGCTTGGCCACAAGGGGGCGAGGCTTAAGTGACGAGGGGGGTTGGGCATCGCATCATCCAATACCAGAGAGCCCCAGTGCGTCCAAACGCGCAAAAGCTGTTTCACTCAATGTTTAGTGTAAATGATAAATTACTGCCCGATGCTGGTGTGTGTAAAGCATCTCAAGACTTTATGTACGCATGCAACAGTAAATCACGTGTAAAAGAGCCTGCTGATGAGTATATTAATTAATACTAATGGTTAACATGATCCCAAACACTCCAATAATTTGCTTCAAGGCTTTGCATATAGGATCTTATCCAAAAAAAAAAAAAAAGTATTGTAGGATTTAACCTAAAACCTTTCACGGTTCCCCAAAGATACAAATCAAAGCACACATGGGTACTGGATTATTTTTTTACCCCTCAGAAATAAAGTTACATTTTCTCTTTGCACGAGTGCTACCTTTAAGGGTACATTTTTGTACCTTTATTATGTATCTCTACTCGGCAGGGTTTATGTGGCTCACACTGAACAAGCTTTTAGACCCTAGAAATACATTAATACCCATTAAGGTTTAATTTTATATTTGAAATCGATGTTTCGGATACACTATAACATTTCAAGATGAAAGATATGTAAGAAAGTTACAAAAATACTCAGGAAAAGTACCCTTTTAGTTCTGTGCTGCACTGCATCTTTCTCTGTTGCACGTCAGTCCATTGTTTGGAATGTCAAAAACACATGATTAATTTGGTCACTCAAAACCCCCAGCACTAAAACTGAGAGTTGGTTTCACTCTTTTATAATTCAGCATTGATGGTCCCTTCTGTAAAAGATAGCTACCACATGGAGGCCTGAATTTAGAGCTCATTTACAGGCTCCCAGGATGGGGTGATTCTGTGGCTTTGGTGGCAGAGGAAGGAGCTTCACAGTGGGGTTTATGCTCCAGATGCGTGCTGCCCATTAAAGCTGTGAGACGTCCAGCTGAATGACGGGGCCCTGTAAAAGACCCTTTGACCCCCATTATTGAGAGCTGGATTAAGGCTGTTGAAGGCTGGCCACTCGTGGCTTCAAGCTTCTGTGGCCATCCCAAGGACATCTCATTGATCTTCATGAGGAAGCGCTGGGGGTAGGGCAGGGGCCCACTCAGCAAAACCAAGGAAGGGCCATGTCACATAGTGGAAATGACCACAGGCAATGTGAACAGGGGGTTGTGTGTATAATGAGAAGCTGGTTCTTTCTTCAGCACAGGAAACCTTTTGAAATGGCAGTCCTTTTGAATGACATTTTCATTCAGAACCTATGGAGGATAATGCTGTGAAAGTCAATGACCATTTTAAAAATGTATAAGACACTGGATGTTCAGTATGGTATTCAAAAGCATCTAAATCTAAACATTTACAATCTACAACTAATCATGATAAATCTATTAGGTTTGTTTAAAATAATGTACTGGTATAATTACATTGTCAAAAGGGGAACTTTAACAAATCAAATGTGCATTATATTTGAATGAGATTGTAGTGAAATGTTACATAATCTGTGTGCAAGTGGTTCAATGCAGTTCACGTGAACAAGCTGCTACAGTGTGACTCTCAAAAGCATCAGCAGTTTTCCCTTAGGGAGAAGATCAACCATGTGTTACATTTACATTCATTTAGGTTAACTGAAGCTTTGTCTCAGATGACTCTCGGTGCCCGCACAGCCATTGATTTGCATAGCATTTTCTCAGGAGAGCTGAAATACCCTTTGTCCATCAGTCTGTCTTGCACTAATTATCACAAAGCTTTAGTATATTTAGATTATGCATTATTTAGTATAAATATAAGTTCTTATATAAAAAGCTTTCTGAGCACAATTAGGGTCTGATCAACTGAATACGTTATTTCATTAATTCTTTTTTAATTATATATATTTTTATCCACCAGTAAAAAGAAGTATTTTCCCCAAATGTTTTGTTTTTCCACACTCTAATGGTTTTCCCCAGTAGGTAAGCCGATTTTGCAGTTCATCATTATATTCATATCATAAAAATGCTAAAGGTTTTTTTTAAAGCTACCAATATACATATATCTCTTTAAAAAATATATTTTATGATCCAATAATCTCATATTAGACTTTTTTATTCATACTAATATTGAGACATATTACTTTTCCCATACCTGAAAATAATAACACAGCAAATAAAACCCAAACATCATCACTCTTAAAGCTGTCATGTTGTGTGTCCAGAGCGCTTTCATTTTAAATTCAACACTTTGTTTATTTATATTCTTATGGAGATAAATAGTCATTTGAAGTTATCACTGCTTTAAGAATTAGATAAAGAACAATATGGTAGATCAGCCATCACCAAGCCTTTTTTATTGTTGCGTGTTTGGCCATCCTCATCCTGAGAGGGTAGGCCATGGTTTAAATGGTCAGCTTTCTAGGCATCCCAATCTTGGTCTGCTCTTTCACTGTCCACTTTACACCGTTCTCACAAATTACGCTTGACATCAGGGGGTTGTGCTTCTCCTTGTGACACTTATATGTGCACTGGGTTATGGGTGTTGCTCAAGGGCTCAACAGGGGCAACGTAGCAGCGGTGGGGCTCCAACCCCTGACCCTCTGATCACCATCCCAGAGCCTCATCCACCTGAGCCCCCACTGCCCTACATTAACCAGACTGCTCAGGAGCAACCATTTCCTTATATTAGGAAAAAAAAAAATTATGTTAAAGAAAAACAACAAGCTATAAATCTGTCACGTTTTCCAGGTACGAAAGAAACAATGAATAACAGGGAGCCCAGCTGAACTTTAATCATTTAGGAACTACTTACTATGAGTTGGCTCAAGTTCAACAGTTATCATATTTTTGTCTAGCACACTGTGTCCTGATAGATGAAACAGGAAGTACAGAACTACACAACCAATACAGATACCATTATATATAACAACAATCAGCAAAACAGAAATACTGTTCATTTATGTTTTTCTCAAGTCTTGTATTAATGAAAGATTTTTATGATGATACACTTGAAAATAAAAATACATGGTCTGAGATAAAAAATAAGACATATAAAAGTCACAGATTTTCAGTTGCAGAAACAGTTGGGCTTCTGCTGTATGTTATACTTAATTATAAAAATATAAAAAATAACACCAATTCGGAACAATAAAACGGTTTACTGCAACACTGCTTTGAGTAAATAAATTTATGACATGTAAATGCTGATGGTAGATGGAAATAAAGTGATTAGCAATCTACATTTATTATTATTATTATCATTATTATTATTATTATTATTATCGTTGTTGTTGTTATAAACAGACAATTTTATTTCAGTGTGTGTGCACCAGTGTATGGATGTATCCAGGTAATTCTGTGAACCTGTTAATATGTGTATGTCTATCAAAGGTTTCTGCACTCCAGTTAGAAGAATTATATTTAAATTTATCCATGTTACTCGATGTTTGGCTGTATGATCTTGTCCAATTGTGACCCCTAACAAAAATGGTAGCCTCACTATGTACTAGTGCAGTCAGTGAATCCAGCACTAGTACATTGAGTGTGTTAGACCCTTGTCACTAGAAAACAGTCTTTGCTGGTGATGCGATTGGTGTTTCAATATACTAAATTGAGTAATTGAGCATCATGGGAGATTTTGAAAAGCATTAGGAACGTTAACAGATAATTTGTGGTTTACAGATTTGCTGAAAGTCTGAAATTTCTTTCAAGGTTCTCTAAATGTCTTTTGTCTTTTCCTATTTCATTGCATGTTTTCTCTAACAAAACATGTTACTGACAAATCATTTTGCTTAAATTATAAAGGTCACATGACTCATTTCAAGTTTCTTTACATTTAAATTAAAATGTAACAAGCAACTGTGTGCGTGTGTGTGTGAGTGAGAGTATATAAGTTAAAAACTTACAAATATGCATGCTAATTGGGAGGAGGTGACTCGGAACACTGCACCACAAAGTTGCCATTTCCTCTATAATTCAAAGGAAATACCGTCTTAGGATTACAATTAAACTCTCAACTTTTGCAATTTAGTTGTGGTTTTATTGTGTGTAAAATTACCTAGGAATCAAATGTGATGAAAAAGATAGAACTGCAAATAGTGGTAATGTTGAGCTGCCTGGTATTTTCACTTGAGATGATTTGTGAGGAAGGAGACTGTCTGGCTCATTTGTTGGCATTAAGAGCCGAAGGGAACTATAACTGAAATGAAGGATGTTCGTGGGAGAGCATGTTCTTGAGTGTTTCTCTTTTTTTGTCATTATAATTGTTTTTCTCATGCCTTTTTAGCTCTCAACTGAGCAAGCATATATTACACATCGCAGTTAATTGAATATATGGTCATTCTTCAAGAACTGCCACAAGACTGTAAGCAAGTCCATATTTATTTCACCCGTCCTTACTTGTGTTTTTTGTGTGTGGAGTGTTTACTGGATGAGAAACATAATTCGTGAGAATCAGAAAAAAACTGTCAATGCTTATATTGTGTTTTGTTTTTCATCGTTGTTATCTCCAAGGATATATGCTGATTATACATCTTCAACAGAAGCTAGAGGAAGTTAGGAGTTTTGGAGTTAGGCTGGGGATTCATATATCACATGTGCTTATCCAGATAGCTTTTGAACAAAAACAGAGACCAAATTCTTCTCCTCAGATTTCAGTGTGAATCATCTCCTCATCCAGTCTAAACAATATCCGACACTACGACAGATTAACAAAGGCAAAGCAAATATAAATGAAGAACACACCTTGTTCTTCTCCAACCTTTGCCACAATATTGGAAGCACACAATTTTATACATCTTTGTATGCTGTAGTATTAGTCCCTTCTCCACTGTTGGTGCGAACAGTAGTTAATAATAAGAAAGAACCATATTTTCTTATATAATAAGGCTGTGTTGTACAATTGCTTTGTAGTAATAAAGAATCAAAGAATGGGCTTAAAATGAAATCAGGTATACATCGATGCCATCGATCAGTGATAAAGTAGAAGCCCAAGCTGCAGCTTGTCCAAAAGTGCTTCAGGTGTTTCTTTGGGAAGTGGAGTGGAAGAACAAAATGTTCTCTCTCTGTCATTTAAATGTCACAAAGTTCAACCAGACTCTAGATTTAATACCACTGCCTACAGACATGCACTTAAAGTCAGATGGGGTCTGCAGTAACAAAACCAATCTACTATTACCCTACGAATTAAAAACGGCAAGAAAGTCTGACACTGAAAAGAAACACAAGGTTACTGAGAAACCATTGAAACCCAATTACCCGCAAGACCAGGAAAGAAAGTATAGTTTTAATATTAAAAAAAAAATAGATTTAATATTTGTTTAGAAAAAAAAAATAATTATGCTTCTTTAAAAAATAAAATAAATGAACTTCTTTCAAGAACGACATAATGCAGTAGTAAAAGACTTTTAAAAAATTACGGCAGTAAGAGAGGTTAGTTTTATTAAATTCAACTGCTTTTTTTGTAACATAGAAAATGACAAATTACCTTTACACAAACCTATTTTAAATGTAACACATTTTACATGATTGCTCAACTTATGTGAGATTAAACATTTTGATGCAAATACACAAGAATATATATAGCATTTATAAGTTGAAACATATTAGGACAACTAATGGGATAACGAATACAGGATTAACAAAATAATTAACAAAATAAATAAAGTTGCAGAAAACAGCACTGTGTCACGCTTGTATGTGCTTTTTGAACATCCCATTTAGAAAGCATGGAACCTGGCTGTGTAGATTTGTCCATTCAGCCAAAAGAACATTAGTGAGGTCAGGCATGATGTTGGGTGAGGTGACCTGGCACGCAGTCAGCATTCCAGTTCATCTCAAAGGTGTCCAGTGGAGTTTTGGTCATTCAAACGCCACTCCAACTTTGGCAAACCATGTCTTAACATAACTTGCTTTTTGCATTGGGGCATTATCCTGCCCCTAGGGTTGGGGTTAAACCTTACCCTAGACCTGGCATATAGTCTGGGTTCCAGTTCATCCCAAAGTTGTTCAGTGCTTATGCCACTCAAATTCATCCACATCAGCCTTGGCAAACCATGTCTTTACGGACCTTGCTTTGTGCACAGATGCACTGTCATGATAAAGCTGGTTTAAGCCCCTTAGCTCTAGTGAAGGCAAATCTTCATGCTACAGAATGCAAAAACTTTCTTGACAATCATATATTTTACATTTTATGGGAAATGTTCGGACTTACACATGGTTTCGAAGGTCAGGTGGTCACATTTACCCAGGAGTCATTAAAATTGCCACTTTTGCTCCTACCAAAATATGAACAGATAAACATAGATTTAAGAGTTCTGATTAAGTGCCAGATTCCATCCTTACTCTCAATACAACATCTGCATTGCATGAGAGTTTTAAAGAGCAAGATTTAACAAGGAAACCGTTTTAAAATTCAGAAATTCAGTTTCTAAAAACTTTCGTCCATGGTTTAATTGTCAGATATTTAAAACAGTAATACTTGTTTATAATCTTAATTCAATGTTGTGGTATATGAAATGTGAGATTAATTTATGAGAACCGTGTTCCTCAACACTGTACAGGCGCTCCATCTACTGGAAATAAGGTGCATTACATAATCTGTAATTCTTTCAGGCAGTAAAGATTGCTAGTACAGCAAAGATTGTTTCGTACCTACCCTGTTACGTGCTATGATACACAATAGTCATCAAAAAAAAAAAAAAAAAAACTCTTAACAATAATCGTTTCAGACACCCTTTAAATGATAACCCCAGTGATAATGAACATTAATTCCAGGAATCATGTGGCTGATAGCCATGGTAATAAGGTTATAATACAGTCTGTCAAGACTGCTTTCAGATTGCACATTTCACCTGAAACTGGCACTCTGACATACAAATCACCCTGACTGAACCTTTGGCTCATGGCCAACAAACAATGCAAGCTGAAATCTGAGACTAGTGCTCATAATTTAGAGTACACACAAGCAGTATACTGAAACAACCAATACCTTCACAAGTTCTCTTGGTTTTATAATCAGCCCACCCATCAGCTTGCATCGTAAAACCAAACAATATTCAATAACATTATTACACAAACCACACCTTCACACTAAGCCTGCACACCTACATGATAACACATGAACACATACACACAGTGCTTGTATTTGAGCACCTTTAAGACTGTGTCAGCCTTTCCAATCCCAAGGTATACACAGGTCACCGTCCTGCATCACAGAGTAGAAGTGTGAGATGCACAGGTGCAGCCCCTGCATATAAGGAGAACTCTCCTCAATCAAACGCTTGCAGCATGGAATCATCTGACTGCTGGAGACACTGGGCTCTTTGGAAAGACTCTGCAGAGACAGACCTTGCACACAAATGGACACCACATCCTCCTCCTCTGCCTCTAACCTGCAGGGCATAAAGAGAGTATACTGGAATGGACACTGTTATATTAGAGCTTTCTATCTTGTAAATGGAGACATTTTGGAAAATAAAGATTCTACATGAAATCTTGAAGTTACAGACAAAGTTCCTCTCAATTATGCATTTCCACATAAATTGTTACAGATGTTTCCCAGTTGTTTTCCCTCTAATGTGGCTAAAAGAAATGCAAGGCAAGAATTACTAACTGTTTCTTGCGCTGCAGACGTCCTCGAGCCACCATGGCGTTGCTCTGAAGGAAGCTCTGCAGGTAAACAGGGTCACACATGGTGGGGATGATGAAGTGTCCCATCTCATGGAGCCTCGGACTAGAGCGGTCACTGCAGTCGACACAAAATACAGAGTACAGAGCAATGCACAGAAAGTTTTTTTTTTTTTTTCATTTATTTAACTGTAAACAGTAAACAATATACACTACCACTCAAAAGTTTGGGATCACTTTCTAATTTCATGGTCGTACCTGATTTTTTAATTTATTTCTACACTGAAAAACATTGCTAAAAGCGTCTAAAATATGCAATAATCTCCTTTGAACATTTAATGTTGAGATGTATCTGCTACTCTTGGTTTGTAAAACCCTCATAATTGAAGGAAGAGGGAAGTTCTGGCCTTGGCTTCCCGGGATGGTCTTGACGAGAGCCAGTTTCATCATGGTGCTTAATGGGTTTTTGCAAATGTACTCGACAATACTGTTCTTGCAAGAACTATTCCAGAATGGCTGACTGTTGTTGTTATTACATAATTACATAATTGAATGTGTTATTTCATAGTTTTAATATCCCCAGTATTGCTGCAGAATGTAGAAAATAAATCACTAAAACAAAACAAAAAAATCTGCAAGTGATCCCAAGCTTTTGAACAGTACATAAAAAGTCAAGAAATGAATCGAGAACAGCTTACTTTTCTAGTGTCATGGTGAGACCCTGTAGGCTGCGAGGGTGCAAAGAGAGTCTGTGAGACAACAGTCTCTTATGGAAGGTATTGAGGGTGCTATAGTGTTCTTCCAGGGGCAACACCAGACTCACACCTGAATGGAGCACCTGAATCCCTCCTAAAAGGAAACTGATGCTATCCTTTAGCCACTCTGTCTGCTGCAGCAGCTTGCTGTAACTAGGCAATCTCTCAAAGATCTGCACACACCGAACAACATGGAGCAACATGTAGAATATATTGAATATATAGCCAAAATATAGAACCTATTTAGAAGAGGATTTTTTAGCACATTTAATGGAGAGCAAAAACATGCATTACCTTTGTCCACTGATGATGCACATCCATTGTTCCCAGCATCACATGGCCTGAGGCATTCATTCCTGATTGGTCAGTAAAGAGTATTGTGTGCCCTGTGCAGTGAGAAAATGTCAATACAAAAGCCATGCAGGCATACTTACTCATCTGTTCAAACAACAAAAACATAACCCATGTGTCACATAAGCCTTTTGTACGTACAGTACCTCTGAGATTAGTCATGGCCTCAGGGTTCTGTGAAGAGAGTCGGCTCAAACTCTGCATCTGACAGCATCTGTGCGCAACTCCCCATTTGCGCTGCCACCTACAGGAAAGAGGAAAACAAGCCATCATTTCAATATAAACATTTCCACAGGTTCAACTGTACACCATATGTACAAATGTAAGTAAACATCTGACCACCAAACTGTCGCCACAAAATTGTAAAGAATATCTTTTAATGTTGTAGAATTATATTTTCCCTTCACTGTAACTAAACAGCAATATCTCTCAGATGTAGAAGAACTCAAGTGACTCAAGCCCTGACCTCAACTGAACACCTCAAGGATGAACTGTAAGCCAACCTGCATGGCCAGACATCTCACTTAACATCAGTGCCTCACCTCTGCAGTGCTCTTGTGGTTGAACGAGCAAATTCCCAGAGCCAGGTTCCATGGCAAAAATCTAGAACACAGCCAAAATCTAGAACAAAGCCTTCCCAAAGGAACAGCGATTGTTATAACAACAAAAAATCTTTGAAGTTTTTATCATTAAATGTACACTGGTTCACTCGGTTACCAACTGGAAGTATCTTAAATCAAACTGTGCTGGCAAGGTTTTTTTTTTTTTTTTTGGTGGGGTGAAGTTAACCCAAATACATAAGACATGGATATTTCTCCTGGTCTTTAGTCGTCTAAAAGATGTACTTAAAGATGTATGAATATCTAGAGGGAGCCAGAACAGAAAATAAATAGATAGATGGAAGTCTTCCTCGATCCCTGAGAGATGGTGGGAACAATCGAGCAGTGCTGAAGAATAAGAGGAAATGTGGGGCAGTGTGGGGTGTGATAAGTGCTTTAAGGTATGTTGGTGCTGGGCCGGTTTTAGCGTTGTAGGAAAGCAAAATGGTTTGAATTTAACGCAGGCAGCCACAGGAAGTGGAAACGGAGAAGTGGGAGAACTTATAAAGGTTTAAAACAAGTCATACAGCCATATTCTGGATCAGCTACAGAGGATAAATGATGCACAGAGGCAGACCTGCCAGGACTGAGTTGCAGGAAGAGCCTGAGTGGCCTGTGTGGAGAAAAACGGACGAATTCTTCTAATATTATAAAAAAAGCAATCAACACGAGTGAGTATGGTTAGCAATGTGAGGAAGAAAAGGACAGTGGATTGTCCAGACTCATCGTCGAAGGGTGTGGGCAGTAACTGAAGGAGTGATTTGAGTTTTGTCCAAAGAGATGATACGATCCTGGCAGAGGATGAATCGTCTGAGATGAACCACAGTTTAGTTTTACTGAGATTAGGTTTCAGCTGATGAGCTGTCATCTTTATTTGTCATTAAACCACAGTGAAATTCCTTCTTTGCATACCCCGGCTAACTGTGGTCAGAGTGCAGGGTCAGCCATGATACACTGCCCCTGGAGCAAATAGGGTTAAGGTCCTTGCTCAGGGGCCCAACAGTATCAACCTAGTGGAGCTGGGGATCGGTTCGATCTTCCAGTAGGTAACTCGGTGCCTTCTGCCTAACTCGTCCTCTGAGCCAGCTACCACTGCCCTAAGTGAAATCATATGTTTCACAACAGTGTAGGAATGTTGATGTAGGCCCTGGTGCCCATGATCTACCTTTTTGTTCTTAAGTACGGAAATAGCTTTACATGCATTTATATCAATGCTGACCTGATATCAAGCAGGCCCAGTTTCTCAATGAGCTCTCTCTTCAGTCTTTTTAGCTCGGCTCGTCGTGGAACGCTGTCCTCCTGCTTCGTAGTGGCCTCTTGTTCATTGTTCCTTAGCCACTGACTGCAAAAATCCCAAAATGTTTACTATATTAATCAGTTTGCTATTTAGAATTGTAAATCAAAAGTAGCCAAAATGTTCATGAATGTGCCAAGATTATGGTAATGCTAACAGGGATTGGCAACTTGAGTAAAATAGTGAGTAATGTTTGTTGTGTACTTCACAACTTTGCTGTTTTAGCTACAACAAAAAATAAAAGCCTAATGGAACACAAGCTTACACCACTGAGATATTGTTACTAATTAAATACAGTGCAACACACCCCAGTTAATTAGATCAGTGATGGTTAACTCATAACAAAGACTTAGTTTAAAGTTCACATTCTGTACTCAAATTATCTTAAACATTGGACAAGGGCAAGTTCCTGTTCTAAAAAAACAAAAACAAATCAGAAGCAGCAATCTACTCTGTGGCAGCAGTGCTACAGACAGCCATGCAGCATGCCCTAGTCTGACATATTTTTAGCACCCCATAATTCACCTTACACATTTTAGAAATTCTTCATCACCTCATGTAATAATAAGCTTAAGATCTGACTCAATGTGCTATGGATCAGACTTTATAAAACTGGTTTGTTTTTGTCGATTTAAGGTAACCTGAGTGTGGTTTCCATTTTCTTTGCCTGCTCCAGCTCCTGCTCTGGGTCTCTGAAGCCTGTGAATGAGTAGTACGTCTTGTCCCACTTAATCGGGCGGTAGAAAGGAATTCCACCTTGTTGTGCCGAGTTTTGGCCTTGGGCCCTGGCTGTGAGAAGTCCCTGCATGTGTTCCACTGACAAGCTACAAGATTTCAAAACATCCACCACCGCACACAGGACATCCTTTGCCTGCAGAGTGAAAGTCACCAAACGAAATCCTGGGAAATATATAAAGACATAAATTGTATAAAAAAGCAGAGAGAAAGACCACTTGTTTGTTGAAAATATTTCTGTTGAATGAACACGCTGCTGTTCTGCTTGCTAAATTCCTATTCTAATGCTTCCCTAATTTTGTGTAATAGGGTATAGAGTAATGACAGTTTAGTTGTTTTCCTTCTATTGTTCAGGAAGAGACACAAAAAAATGTATTTAACGTTTAATGACATTTTAAACATTGAACAATCTTCCACCGAACCGTTGGGACTACAACAACATTTAGCTGGAGTGCTACATGAGTCACATTAAAACCCATTACGCATAAGCCCAAATGTCTTGCAATTCACTGCATTTGCATTTAATTCTGTACGATAAAAGAGCTGGTGCACTTTTTTGCACCACAACACAGCGTTTAGTACAGATAGCTTTAGATTCAGATTAGTGACTGCAGCAGGACGTACCACACAACTTGATAGAAGTCGGACTAAGCAGGCCTGTTCATACGGCAAATAACTTACACTATCATTCAGAGCTTGTCTCTGTGCTAATGAGACATCGTCTTTTAAAGAGAAACCAACTTACCTGAATGTAGCAGGTCATCATTGCTCTCCGTTTTTCCCTCTACATCCCTGAGATAAAACGTGAGTGTAGTCGGCTTGACAGTCCTAAAGCCTGGTCTCTGAAGACCCTCTAGGTAGCCGTTTAATCTTTTGAGAGAGTTTTCGTTCACTTCCTGAAAACCAGAAACCCAGAGCACAAAAGCAGAGCATGAACAGTTGAGAACAGAATTTACATTCAACATCAACACCAAAGCTTTGTAAAGGAGAACATCAGGACATGATTTCTTACTCTCTCTCTTGGATGCTGGCCAAAGAAGTCAGGGTGGACCACAAAGTAAAAGGGCCGAAGTGCATTAACAGTGTCAGCACCGGACAGGGCTCTTATTTGAAGTATCTGATTTGTGCTGCATCTGCTACTGAGCCTGAGTGAGATAAAGAGGTTGAAGAAGTAGCAGGCATCATTTACAAGCAGTTAATCAGTCTTGAAATAAAACACATAGGACAAAGGCCATGTCAGTGAAACAGTGCTTCCAGGGTTTTATGCACGTTATTGTGTTCCTACACTGCAAAAATCTTAGCAAGGTAAATGTCTTGAATTTAGTCAAATTTATTTATACTTTACTAAATGAAGATTACAATGAACCAGATACATGATAATTAAGCTTCTTTTAAGTCTATTTGAGGTGCTGTTTTACTATTAAAAAAATATATTCTTATTCTATTGGTAAATAATTTAGCAATTTCTTGAAAGCAAAATTATCTGCCAATAAATATTATTTTATTATTTATTGCCTAAAATGTAGTAAAAGTTGCCAAACATATATTTAATAAATCATATACCTGGTTTGGTGTAATCATATTTTAAGAAATTGTGGATATATAGATATAATATAGATTCAAGATATTTTCAGTTTTTAATATGTCATGTTTCGCAGTGTAGCACAGGTACAGCCTAGTTGCATAATATGGTCCTGTGATCTTCCAGTGATCAGACACAAGTAGTCTTCCAACAAAAGCTTATAATTAATCAATATCACATGAGAGGGAGTTCTGTTGTCATGATTATCAGCATGGCTGTGATGCGCCTGTAGGCACAAGGGCACATAATCTGTCAATAATAATTAGTGTGTGGGGGACTTCTGCTTGGTATATGTGGAGCCTATATTCTGTAGACAGAAGTACAGAAGAACCTCTTAATTAGGGGTTAAAGAGAGCTTTGGGATTCAGCCTTGTGTTTGAGCCTAGTTAGCTTTCTGGCCTGTCTTATCAATAAAACAACACAAAGGCGATTGAGAACAACTTAGAAGCATTTATTAAGCAGATAAAGTGTTTATGGTAACATAACATTATCAGATGTATTTTCTTTCTGCAGCAACTGACAGTTGGTGTAATCGATGACTGTAGAACATGTATGACTCATATACTGCTGTTACTGTCTATTATCTCCACTTATGGAAAGCCTCTTGTCCAATCAGATTACTTAGTCAGAGTTAATTGTTTTATAATAAAAGATCAGTCATGGTTTTTAAAGTACATTTATTTGTCGTGAACCGATCACCATTAATACCATCTTGTGGGGAGGAAAAAAAACTTAGCATGACCTTGTTGTCTTTTGTTATGTACACAAGGATGTTCAAGGAGACTTTCTAATGTGGAGTTAGATTTTCAGTAAGTGTTTTAATACCTTGATATCACCATGATATTTTTGATACTTGGTAAACATTGTGAAACTTATTAAGCTTTCAATCAGCAAAGTTTCTGTTTTTCTTGGAAGTGAGCGCACCTCATACGCAGGAGTGAGGTCAGGGACATCCTTCAGCTTTCACCGGAGAACCCAGTCCTGAAAATACAATTACAATCCCAATCAAAAATAACACAGTTGAATGCTGTGGCAACTAAATAATAAAAATCAACAAGTGAATTACTGGCAATAAAATGTATAGCAGGACAGGAAGAGGACAGTAACTATGTCTAATCTAACATCATAAACTACAGATATATTCAGTGAGATATAAACACAAGCCATATTCACTGTGTTAGCAAAACAGCAAGGGTTTTGACTGTACAGAAATTTTATGTCGTTGCCTTGTTGGTTAATTCAATAAACTATTCGCAGTGACAAATGTCTCCACCTCAGCTGTAGCGGGGACAAGGACAGTCCAATCTAGGTAACTTACCTCAGCTTAGCAGCTAGCTAACCAACTGCACAAACAAACAAGCTGTGTACGTAGCGACTAGTGTCGCCTAATTAATCCACTTTTCTCATTACCACGCTATTTCATAAAGCCTGGACAAGAAATATCTTACTTACAGGTGCATCATGACTCCGAGAGTGTGCTCAGCAAATGTGTGTTTCTGCTAGTCCACTGCAGACACCCTGCAGGTCACAGTACACGTTCCCGAAGAGTCGTGTTTGTATTGGTGTTCATATCGCCCTCTAGTGCTGTAAACACGAAATACACCTCGCCGAGGTTTTACACTTCTGTATTCATCCGGCAGAGGTGTCATTTTTAAAGCCAGTTAAAGTTGAGTCAGGATGAGATTCAAGCACACGGCCTTTGAAGAAGCTGACGGAGAAGTCACAAGACTAGGAATTTATACAAAATGACAAAAAAACTTTACATACTTTTAAATTTGTTTTCCTCTCTGTCACATAGTCAGAGTACACACTGACACTTTACATTCGTTAACTTTATCTGTCTTGTACCGGCTAGCCGGCTAATTAGGTTTCTTAGTTAGCTAGGTACAGTAGTTCCTGTTAATTTATGTTGTATGTAGCAACTTGTCCGGGAGGAACGTTGTTTCGTTTCACTGTGTACTAAACTGTATTGACTTGACTTAATTTTTTTTATCCATGTATTTGTACAACAAAGGCAGTTTATCTAAATCTACACGTCAAATGACAGAAATGCTTGCATAAATTACAAATGATATCAAATGGTGTATAACCATGAATACATTCACCAAATGCCCACTTAAATTACTGAAAGGGATATAAAACAGTAAGGAACACAGCTTATTTTATAATATGAATTCAACTGAATTTTATATGAAAGATAATTACTAACAACTTCTCTGAAACACTATAAGAAATAATTGCATATTAAAATAGCCAGTGTTGCCAGGTTTAATGAGTGGTTTCCAGCCCCAAAACTGTAAAAACAAACAAGC
The DNA here is from genome assembly GCA_013621035.1 of Clarias magur. Taxonomy (NCBI): domain Eukaryota; kingdom Metazoa; phylum Chordata; class Actinopteri; order Siluriformes; family Clariidae; genus Clarias; species Clarias magur. Next base: position 40,446 of record QNUK01000291.1, on the reverse strand, counting down.
AAAACAATGTGTCAGTTCAGCATTCTGACATTCTAGATTTTTGGTTTGTAAAATTCCAACCAGTGCATAACATTAGCTAGGCCAATTGTTGTACCAGTAACACAGTGCAATAGCACCACCTACTGAATATGGGTGTTACTGAGAGCGCTCAGCACGAGCCCTCCAGTTACACCTGGGCAAACCCGTAGCAAAATTAGAAAATCCTCCATACACTCGTGTATGCCTTTACAGTCCCTGGTGATGACTTACATTGTAACCAATTCTATCAGTTTGATTTCACGTAGTTGACTGTAACATTAACGGACAGATTATTGCTCCAGAGTGGACACTGCATAGTGATAAAACAATAAAGGCGCGCTTACTGTCAGTAATCCACACTTAAGACAAATCTTGCCTCAAGTCACTGGAGGAAAGGCATCCCCATTATTCACTGAGACTAAAGCTAACTAGAAGCAGAGAATCAGTTATTAATATAGTTGTCTTGGTATAGGTGGCATAGTGGCTTAGTGGTTAACATTAGCAGGTTCGAATTGCCACCTTGGGGTCTGTGTGCGTGGAGTTTGCATTTTCATGAACTTGTGATTGTAACCTTGTCCACTTCTACACTTTGATCACATCTTAGGGCTCAAATCCTAGCTAGTTGCTGAGTAAAGAGGTGTTGTAATTAATTTACAGTTGGTGTGTTTGTTACAGCCAATCATATTCATAATAACAATTTAAAATTTAGAAGATGAAATAACAAGTTATATTAATTGCAATGCAAGACGCAGAACGAATTAAATTAAGAAAAAAAAACACTATGTAAATATAAAGCTCGACAAGAACAATTTAGTTTTATTTTAAAACACGATCCAAGTTTCTTAACACATGATAGAACAAAAGTCATTTAATTATACGAAAATAAAACATCTCTGAAAATAGAATTAGGGTGAGTTGACGTTAACATGAATTATTTTTTATAATTTTAATGAAACTTTATTTCCAAATATATCTATAAAAATTGTTTATAAAAAATGCTGAATTGATAGATTCACAGTTATCCCTTTGTTGATCAAATCTAAAGGGATAACTGTACTGTAACATTAAGTAGAGTTAGCTGTTAGTTTTTCGGCTGCTCCCATCGAGAGGAAAATTTAAGGGTAACATATTCTGATAGTCAAATATGCCCATCAAATAATGATCCCAGTACATAATCAACAGAATTAATTAAATTCCCAAGCTTGTCAGTCATAAACGTCATAAACATGCAGACAGACACATTAGCATTTTCCAGTTGGACAAATAGTTCCAGCAGACGTAAGCTAATTGTACGTATATTCGTCTGGACACAGGCTATAGGAAGTATTACCATTCCTGTTTATGCACCTGTTTATTGTATTTAAGTAACTATTATCATAGTTATAGTATAACATAGTTTCCTGTTCCCAAGCTTGGTATATGGTTAGGACAACTTCCATGGGTCCTGTGACAATAATGCTGCCTTAATGCCATGTCAAACCTTTTTTAGCTTGTAAACATGATATGACAAGATCCCACTAAGGGTTTCCATCATTTCGTTAAGCAAGGACTCAGTGCCAAGATTTTATTGGAATGTTGGTTTGCTTCAAAATGTTGTTATTATATTCACCTTGTAGCTAGAAAATCAGTTTCTTAATATTCAAATAATTAGGTGTAACAGTATTATGACATGATTTCTCAGAGGTTTGATACCAGAACTGAGGGAGATTATTAAAATGCTACAGGTATGACCACATGCCTGCACTTACCATCATTGAACACAGTATCGAAAACAGAACAGTATACTAATACTGGGTAGACTGGGGTTTATGAGCATGGAGGCACTGGAAAATTCACTCAATATTTTAAAACCTTATCGACAGTTTATACTTGGACATCTGACACCTGGATACTTACATCTGGACCATTTACACTTGGACATATTCACCTGGTCACTTTACACGTAGACACGTTACATCAAGACATTTTGCAGCTTTAAATTTGCAATCTTTAAATCCAGATAATGGAAAATTTACAACTGACACTTTACACTTAATAATTTTACATGGATTTTCTGCAAAACTTCATTATTTGTCCTCTATGTGTATTGAATCATGTACCTGTTTATTGTATTCAAGTGTACGTTTTTTAGTCATTTGTCTGTGCTTTCGCTATGTATGTATGTATTGTGTGTGTGGCAATAAACTTGACCCTTGCCAAAAGCATTTCCGTGTACATATTCATATTGTACAACTGGTCCACAAACTTGACTTGACTTTGTTTGAAAAAACAAAAAATCACAAAAATAGTTGTATATGGTTCATTTTTTAGGGTATGGTGATACAGAGGGTAGCACTGCTATTTCTAAGCTCCATAGTTCCTGGTTTGATTCTGAGCTCAGCAACTGTCTATACAGTCTTTCCCTGTGCACATTTAGCCTTTTTTTTGTCTTTGTGGGACTTAATTACTAAATTGCTTCAAGGTGTGAATGAGTGTGAAAATGAGTGTTATAAGAGTGTATGCACACCCTGTGATCATTTCGTTTCCCATCCGAGATATGTTCCCACTTGCATCCAGGATTATCGGGATGGGTTTCAGATCCTCTGTGACCCAAACTAAAAGAGTTATAGGTTGATTTCCTGTTCCCAAGCTTGGTATGTGGTTAGGACAACTTCCTTGGGTCCTTTGATAATAATGCTGCCTTATTGCCATGTCAAACCTTTTTTTGCTTGTAAACATGATATGACAAGATCCCACTAAGGGTTTCCATCATTTCATTAAGCAAGGACTAAGCTGCAAGATTTTATTGGAATGTTGGTGCCAAATGTATTGCCTCAAAATTGTGTTATTGTATTTACCTTGTAGCTAGAAAATCGGTTTGATGTTTCTTAATGTCCATATAATTAGGTGTAACAGTATTATAAAATGATTTCTCAGAGGTTTGATACCAGAACTGAATTAGATTATTGAAATGCTACAGGTATGACCACATGCCTGCATACGATGGTCATCATTGAACACACTAATAAAAACAGAACACTATACTAATACTGGGTAGACTGGAAAAACTGGGCATGGCCTCACTGGTTCTCAAAACAGCCTCAGGTTTTTCATGGCATAAATGGAGATATGTTGAAACTGTTTTCAGATTACGTTTTCTTTATGACTTATTGTACCATAACGTGCTTTATATTTTATAATAATTGTGCATTATCATGATGGACATAGTCATTAGAAAATTAACATGGTCAGCAAACAATACTCAAATAGGCTGTGGCATTCACATGATGACTGATTGATATTATTGAACCCAAAGTGTTCATGAAAACATGATGCAACTGCACCACCACCATCATTACACCACCTTTAACCACCCTGACAGTTAACACAAGGCATGTTTTTCTGGTTGCTACAATTGAACAAAATGATGAACTGTGTTACTATATCCTACCTGGCAGCTTGAACCAGTCTGGCTTTCTTTACCTCTATCATCACCCAGGCATTTTTCTTCAAGGAATTGCTGCTCACCGTTGTGTTTTTTGATTGCACCATTCTAAGTTAATTCTAGAGATTGTTGTCCATGAAAATCCCAGGAGACCAGCAGTTATAGAAATACTCAAATCAGCCCGTCTGGCACCAACACACTGTGCTCCCATTTTTGCAACCATTCTGATGGTTGATGAGAACATTACCAGAAGCTTCTGGCTTATGTCTGCATGATTTAATGCATTGCACTGCTGACACCTGATTGCATGATTCAATTATTGCCCGAGTATGTACTGTAGGTGAACAGGTGTTCCAATCAAAATCTTCAGGGAGTATATTTTACCAGTATAATAGATATAACTAATATAAAGACAGAAATGTTGTAATGAGGCTGTAGACAGAAGGCATATCTTTATATTCTCAAATATCATCAGCGACGTCTACAACAAAGTAACACACCCTATTTTAACTGTCACTTTCAAACCAATAGGTTCACAACTGATTAGATCAGAGAGAGTGATTTTATTTTGGGTATATTCTAAATAAACTGGAATTTAACTGTGAAGCAACAATATTTCATGTTGTTTAATCTGTTTTGTCTGCAGATGAAGAGACTTTTAGCACAGAGACTTGTAGAACTCTGCTCATCAGAATTACCTGGATGTTTCTAAGTAAAAAAATTCCACAAACGTTTGGGTTACATTGGATCATTCATATATTACTTGTTGGAGCACAGCACTGTGGCATTGGATGTCTGGGGTTTAATCATAAGCTTTACATGGTGCAGGATTCTACATGGTCTCTCGGGGTGCCAAGTAAATCAATATCCCACATCTCAAACCATTCAAATAGGTGTCTTTCTGTCACACTTAGCTGTGATTAGTCTGCATATGTTTGTGTGTATGTGTATTTTTCTTTTCTTTTGGATTTTTCATGATTTCCTAATTAATTTGATCATGGATAATTCCAGTTAGGTGTCCTTTACTATATGACAACTACTAACCAATGAAGATAAAAGCTATCACTTGCTTTTTCTGAGACCTGTGAAATCAGTCAACTGCATCTTTTCATAATGCTCATTTTGCTGAGTCAAGGGCATGAAACATGCTCATAGGGAAACACTATCCACCCTCTTTCACATGCATGAGCTCACAGACGCTCAAGAGCGGTTAGTGTCACTGTGACTGATAGGGAGCGAGAGCGTGCCATCCCCCCTAATGTGTGTGTGTGTGTGTGTGTGTGTGTGTGTGTGTGTGTGTGTGTGTGTGTGTGTGTGTGTGTGTGTGTGTGTGTGTGGAGAAAGAGTGTATCCTGTGATGGACTGGCATCCCTTCCAGACTGTATTCTTATGCCCAGTTTTCCAGTGATTTCTTCAATGCCAAAAAGCCATCATTAAGGATGAATGACTGAATGGAATAGAACACTGAGCACATTGGGTTCCTCTGCAGTCTCTCCCAGCTACTAGTTAGCACCTTTTGTGCTGATCGTTAGAAAATCCACACAAGGTTTTGAGAATTTAACCGAATCAAAAAAAAAAAAAATTGTGTGCATGTTGTTGTGTGCAAATAGCCTTCTGACGTCAAATGCTAAAGTATTAAATGGAGCGGTTCTACCATTAAATAGGAAACAGATCCTTCGGTTCACAGTCTGCTGCTGTTATTGGTGATACAGAACAAGCTGTTTGTACGTGGTATTGTAAACATGCAAAGATTAAATATTCTCTCTTGTCCTATGAGTGTGTGGAATTGTAAGAGAAGAGAACTGTCACTTTCATCACTATCCGCCCTATTTTCATGACGGCATTATTATTATGTTCAGCTTTTATTTGTCACATATACATTATGACACAGTAAAATTCTTTATTCTTTGCATTCTTTTGTTAGTAGGCTGAGGTCAGAGCGCAGGGTCAGCCATTAATTGTACAGTGGCCCTGGAGCAGACAGGGCTAAAGGGATTGCTCAAGGGCCCAACAGCAGCAACATGGTAGAACTGTGGTTCGAACCACAGACCTTCTGAAGAGCCTTAACACACTGAGCCACCACTGCCTCATGTTTATGCTTTTATACCAGTAAACTGGTGACAGGATCATGGACACCCATGGCTCTTCTATGCCTGTGGGAACCAACTTACAGCATGTAAAGAATCTGCTGCTACAGTAACATCCTGATGCTAACACCCGTAGTCATAGCCCAAAAGATCAGAGCTATTTTGGTGGCAAAAGGAGAATCTAAAATCTTGGTAATTTTAATACTACGGCTGATTGGTGAATATGCAGCATGCACAAAACATAAAAGATTATAATAATGTTTGCTTTTTTCTTTAAGGTTTTTTTATATGGCATATTCAAACAAGATGCGTCAATGTTTGTGATTAAAAATAAACAATTAAATAAACAATAATTTTTGTGATGCTGTCTTTTAATGAAATAATTTATTTTGAGATGTGTTTGTAGTGATTTGATAGTTTGATGGTGCCTTTTTGGTCATTAGTAAAACTGACGAGCTGAGATTTCGGAAATGTTTTGAAAAAGAAATTGGCAGTAGCTAATGTTTGTTATTAATTTTAAAAACTGTGAAAAAACAATAACCAAATAACAGTAGCACATTACTGTTAGTGGAATTATAGCAATGTCTCCATAAACCTTCACTCAATCTGTTTAGATGTCTTATAATTAAGCAAATGAATCAACCCAGCCCAGTATCCTAAAACCTCACCAGGCGTAAATATGTCAACAGATAACAGATAAATAACAGGACTCATTAAAGATGGTTTACTGTTTTATGTAAATCATTTCAGGCTTAGGAAAAAAGAAGACATCAAAAAAATTTTTTTTTTGAAAATCTGAAACATCTATACATCAAATATAAAAAAGAAATATTAACAATGTATGATTTTTTTAAAAACTTGAATAAGCATTTAAATCTACCAAAATACACCGTAAAATACACCGCAGCCACAGACTCACATGGATTCCTTCCATTATTCCTTTGATGTCAGTTGTTACTATATGGGACAATGTCTTTTTGACTGTGTGTGTGTGTGTGTGTGTGTGTGTGTGTGTGTGTGTGTGTGTGTGTGTGTGTGTGTGTGTGTGTGTGTGTGTGTGTGTGTGTGTGTGTGCGCGTGTGTGGATATGTGCGCACTGGCAGGCGCTGAGTGTGGTAGGGTGTGACCCTGGTGTTATGAAGAAGCCGTGCCCACTCATCACGGCGGCCTGATTCACAACACCAGCTGACCCGCCCCACCATACAGCTCTGTCCACTGCGCTTGTGCCTGTGTCCTCAGATAACAGCACCCACTCACCTGTCAATCAAACACAAACACACATCAGATCAGATCAGATAGTTCAGATAATTACACTTCCTGTAACTAGGCGCGGCATGATGCTGTTTTTTCTTCTTCTCATACAGTACCAACACTACCACTGAAGCTTTGATTAATAGGTGATTTCAGTCCAAGTCAACTGTAAAATGATTCATTTTAATCCAAAGAATTCGACATAAGATCGTTATCTAAAATGAAAACACTCCAGCTATCCAAACAAATCCTACAGAAAGAAATAGAGAGCATCAATAACTTATCCAAAACCACATTTCAATAAAAAAACAAAAACATGACAACAACCAAAAAAATTCTAAAAATAAACAAATATATATGTAAAAAAGTGCATCATTAATGATTTTACTTTAACAGAAAATGAAAACAATTAGAACTGTGCAGTACAGACAGCTACTTGTTGGTGATATGATGTATCAGGTGCCTTCTGTTATTATCACAGGAGCAGTTTTCCTAAAGTGCTCTCCATGTTGTCTGGTAATGAACTTGTGTGGTATTGTTGTCAATATATTCTTCCCATGAAGAACACTATTTCATTTTACCGGATACTTGTACATGGAGATAATGACAATAAAAATAAACCTCTTTACTCTGTTACAGTAATTCATGCTAAACTGCAGTAAAACAGTTTTGTGATATGTCAGGTTAAATTTGTTGCACTATTGATTTGGATATGTTTTGGTTTTTCCATCCCATAACCGATCACGCATTTTCTGCAGATATACAGACACTGAACTATTGGATCAGAGCCATCTCTGAATGTAACCCTTACAGAAAGAAGTCTTCTCTCATGTCTAACAGTATATGCAGCAAGGCCAAATAACTTGGGGCTGCAGCACTGCTCCAGCTGTGGTCTTGCTGCTGTGAAGATTCTCATCTCTGACAACGCGACTATTGAGGTCAGAATAACAGCTCTGAACAGATGAGTGCATGATCTCTGAGCTAACATTGACTTCATTTCTCTATTATTGCTACTGACTCAGAGGAGCTGGATCACATTTAAAGTGCAATGCAAACAAGTAATCCATGATCCATGTCTGTTTTATTATTAATGACGTCCTTACTTTAAAAGGATGTTCAGGAGAGAGAGAGAGAGAGAGAGAGAAAGAGAGAGAGAGAGAGAGAGAGATGCGATTTATAGATAGAAACTTGACACGAACCTGGAACCTTGTTAAACATGATTAATTCTTGTAAGAGATGCGGAGTTCTTTCAGTAAGCTACTGTATTTGCCTGAGTACATTCTATACAGTCACACTGAATTGTTTCTACCATCACAGCCGCAGGCATCGGATGAAGAAAGAGCAGTTATAAATATTTTCTAATTTTAGGTAAATGATTTCAGCAGGTTCATAAACTCACTTCCTGCCACTCAGTTATCCCGCTATTTGTCTGCCTCATCTTTAACCCCGGCAGCTCAATCCCTCTTAATTCCTGCACAGTTTATCACATCACCCAGCATACGTATGATGTACTATAAAGGCAATATTTGTAAATTTCATCAGCTAACCTGCTTTTTGTGCTTATCCTAACAGCGGCATAGCACACAGAAAGGCTTTTGTACTGCAAACTTTTTTTATGGGTTCAATTAGAAGGTGTGAGAGGCGATTGGAGCAATCTTGGATGCCTGCCCATGCCCTTCAAAGGAAAAAATACCACCATCCTGTGCTGAAGCCGTGGTGAAAACACATCCCAGCTTATTAGACCAGTATCTAACAATTTTGTGTCTGTTCTCCAAATTTTGTGTCTGTACACCAAGTTTCATTTTTAGATTCAGTAAATAGCTAGATAATGCAGCACACATCCCAAAGCAGTTCTGTGGTTCGGCATTTTTATACTTCTAAAAGGGTTTTTTTTTTTTCTTTTCGCTCAGTGTATTCGGCTGACTGAATGGGCCGTGGCGGCTTCCTGGTGAAACACCAGCTGCTCCTCTGACAGTTATGTGATAGATCAATGTTCTTTGATTCTGACTGTACATGGTGTTAGATATCAGCTAGCTTTGTGTTCAAATAGCACCCTGTCCTAGGTGTGGCTTCAGACAGACTGATCATCGCATAGCTCTGTACAGACTATTATCATCACTTACTGCAGTGTTTTAAATGCATGGTGTTTTTGTACTAATGAAGACCAGGTTTGTACGTTTTAGGTAGTTACCTGGCTAAGCATTTTCTGATTTTTAGCCTGTAAATTTGTTCCAGATTAAATGCTGATGGCTTTAATTAACAGTTGAAAGATGTGTTATGCAGAAACAGAGGACTGTCTGGTTAGGCTTTCAGTCTCAGGTACAGTTCTGTACTGACAGCTGATGGAGAAGCACATATCTCCTGGGTGCATCAGACAGCTGCACCGAGTGAGCAAAAAGTCTTCGTCTAGCATCTAAAAACAGCTTTCGGTATCCCACTGGAAATCAGACGTTTAGATCAATGGTATAGCTGCAACCAGAAAAAGAAAGAATGGAAAAACAAGATCGATAGATAGATAGAACTGCATCAACGTTTTTTGCACCAAGATGCTACTAACTCTTTGGCCGACACATCAAAATGCAAAACAGGATTAAATTCAGGTGCACACACTAATAACTTTCCAAACTCGCCCAAAATATGTCATTGTGTGCACAAGTTTATATATGTGTATGTGCATGTTTACATATCTTTGTGTGGGCTTGTGTGTGTATGAGATTGAGTTCATGGTCATTTGCAAGCAGAGCAACTTAGAGGCAGAACTGAGTTTCTTATCAAGCCTGCTGCAGCTGCCGTAGGTGAAATTCAGGAGTGACAGAAAAATACAAGGTAAATACAAATGCATCAGTGCTTAAACTCACAGTTTTACCTGTCTGGCAAGTTAGGTTTGCTGACCAATATATATATACATATATATACTGCAGTACTGGTGAATTAAAGCCTTATATTAGTATAATTTTCACTGATGTGTTTTAAGTTATGAAAAATGACAATATTCGTTAACACATTAGAATGACTGTAAATCTAATGACTGTAAAAAAAACAGCCCCCCCCCCCCCCCAAAAAAAAGGAAATCATTCTCATGTCTATAAGGATTCTTCTATATTACAGCAGAAGGCACGTTGCTCATTAAGGAGGAGAGAAGCCTTGTGACGAGCTACTGGTCTGAATCAGACTGCACCAGCTCCTTTGTGAGCAAGCTCTTATGGTATACACACACACACAAGCACATGCACACACACACACACACACACACACACACACACACACACGCACACGCACACACATGCACACAGGCCCTGTGGTCTCTAGGCTGTCAGGGAACACATGGCCGACAGTTATGGTCCCTGCTGAATGTCTGCTTTACAGAGTGATTGTAGCACACACTCTCTTTGCATCACAAAACAAAATCATCTCTCTCTCTCTCTCTCTCTCTCTCTCTCTCTCTCTCTCTCTCTCTATCGTCAGCTTTCTGCCTCTCTTTGTCTCTTCAATTCCAGAAGTTTCTCCATAATTACAAGGCTGAATCAAAAAGGAAGCTTTATCGACTAAAAGGCACATCCATCATCCTAGCAAGTACGATTCTCCCTATTACTGAGGCAGCCTACCTGGCCTGTAGGAACAATGCGGCTATTTTTCATTCCTTCATTCCTGTTGTGATTGTCAGTACAAGTATTAATTATCCTGAAATATCATAAAATTTGACATCTCTTTTTTCCTAGTATCATGAACACATGATGATGTTGAAGGAGTAGCGGATGGTGCTTCATGTTATACAGTATATGCATTTGTCTGAGCCTACAGTATAGTGTACTCTATAAAAATACTCAAAGAGTATTTGTGTGTTTGGCAGGTGTGGCACTGCCGCAGTGATAGAGAGATGAGGAGAAAGAGAAACAGAAAGAAAAAGAGAAAGCAAGGTCCTCTTAATCTGAACTCAGAACACTCTGTAGAAAGACAAAAACCACACCCTATAAGAAAGAAGGAAAAAAAAGGGAACAGGAGGGAACGGAAAAAGAACAAGAGAGCTGAGGACAGGAAAATGACACAGGAACAAATGATGATGGAATTTGTTGAATGCACCAGGATGAAGAAAACACACTGGCTCACTTAAAATGCAAATGATTCAACAAAAGGGAACAATTAATATCCATTAAATATATGCATTAAAATTCTGAAATGTTCTAAATAAATGAATGAATTCAATTCAGCAAGATTGATTGACTTGGTTCTTCCCTCACAGTTTAATCCAATCTATATGAAACATCTGAAATATAAAAGAACATATACAACATTAATCAGCAACCCAAATAAGCTATTATCAGTTAGGGGTCCTGCTGCAACCAGCTTATCGATCCCAAGCTAAAATGCAGTTTTCATGCATTACGCTGTCTGCCTTGCTCATGCTCGCAGACAAAGAGCAAGCAACGGTGGTGCATTAGGAAGTCCATTAAAACTCTACGTTTCTTAATTAGCCCTACTCAGATTATGTCTTTCCCTGTGGGCTCCACAAAATGCAAGTCATTCTGCAGTGCCTCCACCCTTTATGCCCATCATCGTCATCGTCATAGTCATTATCATCATCAGCAGCAGCAGCAGCAGCAGTAGCAGCAGCAGTAGGGAAAAAGAAACCAACTTTTCTGTCTGAAGCCGCTTATTAAATTATATCATCCATTCAGATCTACAGTAGGCCGGATTTGATAATAATTATGTAAAAGTCAAGTACATAGAGTTCAATTAAACTCCAACACCACACACACCATTAACTTATGTGCAATGATTAACAATTATTATAAGCGATGGGGTGCTAAATATGATTATAGGATCACTCACATCCACCGTTTATTACACAGTCAAGGAAAAAGTTATCTTGACGTTTATATGTTTGTTAAAGTATCTAAAATATTAGGCAAGTATGGGAATACAAACCAATATTAAATGCCATTTTTATGTACATTATCAATCTTGATTTTAAATTGGACTAGATGCATAAAATTGAGCCATCCAAAAACATTAAAAATCAATTTCAAAAGTGGATGGTGAATAAAAAGAAATATAAAGGCAAATATGATTTCAATTACCGTAATAACCTTAGCAGCGCTTATTAATTTATTTAGTAATTTTGACTGAACCAAGGATAGAGTCTTTGATTAAGCTCCTGGTGAGACTACTAGTGAAAATTTTTTAAACAAATTATTATCTACAAATGTCTGCGCTTTCTTCTTAATGACTACAGTGGAAAAACAAGTATAGTCAATAAATACTGGGTGGTTTGTTGGGATTGACTAAAGGGCTCAGGATGTCGTGGTTGATTAAATTTTAAGCAGAGCAGAGATAACATAAGCAAGTAATGGATGGATGGAAGGAAGGTGGGGGGAAAAAGGAAGGAAGGAAGGAATGAACGAAAAAAAAAGAACGAGAAAGACACACTGTCACTGCGGCGTTTCTTGAAAAGAGCTATTGGCAGGCCAGGACTACCCTACCATTCAGTCTCTCTCTCTCTCTCTCTCTCTCTCTCTCTCTCTCTCTCTCTCTCTCTCTCTCTGTGTCTCTGTCTCTCTCTCTTTCTCTCACACATACACATAATGGACACGTGGCCACTCGTCTGTCTGTCATGCTACACAAAGAGAAGAAAGAAAAACACAACGGTCTTAAACAGAGCAAACGGTTGCTGTTCACTTTATTGAAGCTTTTGGACAGATTGACTACAGGGAAATTAATTGTGAACTATGTATTGTAATACATATTCTTTAAAACATATTTATTTTACACTAAATGTCTTTAAATTACATTCAGTTATTTAAGATGTGTAATATGTAATTTGATTACAGTTTTATTAATCATCCTTGTAGAATATAGAATAAGGCATGAAAATCACTTTGTACTCATCTGATAATGTTGTAAATCATTTGGTTTTACTTCCTTAAGCTTAAAAAAAAACTCTGTTTGCACAATCGACACATGTTTAATTAAATTATAATCTTCTATAAAAAATTCTATTTTAGATTTTACAAGGCTACTTTCGTAACATTTTCATCTTAATAACAATTATTTTGTGAAGATTGCTGTTAAACTGTATTTGAATATAGCATAGATTTTCCCCAAAGTTTTCTAAAAAGGTGCAGCAATGAAAGACTATTTAGAAAGTTTAAAGTTTGCAATTTGTCAGTGAATCTATAATAAGATTAAGCACAAGGTTATTTTTTGTCAATAATTTGCTGTCATCTAGTTCTGTTATATCAACAGAACTAGATGCAAGACAAATATAGATTTACGTAAAATTGTATCAAATTTTTTTTTCATTACATCGATCATAACTGCATTAGTATATAATTTAATATTGATCTATCTGGCCAAATTATCCAATAATTAAGGTCAGAGGAAATAAAGAATGTTAAACCTTTGTGTCAAGAAATTATTGAGACATGTCACAACGTGTGTTTATAGAGTTGATATTACTTCTATAATCTTCACTGAAAAGTTTTTTTTCCTTTACTGAGCAAGTGTAAATGTTTATTGATTCGGTTATTTTTTTTTTCTTCAGTTTTTTTTTGTATATTCACGACATAATATCGCAAAACAAAGAAAGTAGAAATTGTGGCTTTACTAAATGAAGCATTAAGCAGAGTTTGTAACATTCTTGTTCTTTTGACTTACCATACAACTGTGCTGTCGATAGCTTAAAATTACGGTAAAGGGCCGTCATCTCCCTGTGGCACTGTGGAGAAAAATAATAATAAAAACATTACAAAACATGTAGATTGGCAAACACTTTATTTAGTCTTGTTCTTTATAACACGAACATTTAGCTGAAAACTGAAATGAGAAAGAAGTCACAAGATTGTCTGTTCATTATTCTCCTGTACGCTGCACTATGTTGAGTCATCCTAATCCAGCTTATTAGCAATTTATCTATAATTTATATATAAATAATGATAAACCTGTCATTTAAAAAAAATGTAATAGGGGAAATTTGTTAAATCAGTTTTGGCATCTAGGCACCTACAGTACTTACATCACACACACACACACACACACACACACACACACACACACACACACACACACACACACACACACACACACACACACACACACACACACACACACAACTGAGATCAGTGGTGACAATAAATCTTCCGTGGAAAGCCTGAGAAATTGATTAAGAGGAAACAGTGAAGATGAAGAAAGACAGAGATGGACATGCAGAAAGGAAGCTGATAAATAAGGCAGGAGAGGAGATGAGTCACTGGGAGGTATTTAGGCGGCGCAGCTCTGCTTCTCACCGTGTGCTGATGGGTGGACAGCAAGCAGGTTCCTTTCACACAGATAATGGTGTCATTAATCAAGCGGTCAGTGCCTGGGCTCATTATCGCATGTAGGCTGTATGATTATGCTCATTGATTAGACTGAAAAAAATGGCCTGTTTTTCTAACCTGGCTCATTCGGTCCTGTTTTGGCCGGATTGTTTAATAATGACTAATAGATTTGAGGAGGAGAACTGACAAACTAGAGCTAGAATAATTATCTTTTAGTGGGACTGGTAAGACCTATCTTAGCAGGACCTAAAGTACAATTTAATTCCAAATTATTTATGATTGGCAACATACACACTTATTAGACCAAAGATAAACACACACATTCGTCTTGCTATGTTATACATTAACTATATATACAGTATTTTTAGTAGTTTTTCATTTTGTAAAGACTGAACGTTTTTGTCCTATTTGGGAACTTCAGGAGGAGTCTCCTGGAAAACTCACTCATGCAGCGGCTTAAACTTTTACCAGAAGTCTGCAAAGCTTCATCAGGAATACTGTTACTGACTTAAATGAAAAATTTATTGTAACATATCCGTATTTATTATTGTTTTATAGAAAATAAGAGAAAATGCTTCTGTAAGCATCTGTGAACCCAACCTTAGTTTTGAGTGTGTAAATAAAGAGTTACACAAAAATGAGATAAACAAAAATGTTTTTGAGTTGTCCTCATATAAAAATAATAAAATATCTTTTCACAGGCAGCATTTGTAAATTAGTTATACATTTATCAATTGAATTTAATATTCTACTATGGTTGAGTCATATACTGTACACGAACATGTTTTGAAATGAGCACCAACTTTTGAAATTAAGCACGATCAATTTAAATTACCATTTTAACTTTTTTTTAAAGAAACAATCTTGAGAAATTAATTTTAAATAGCTAAATTTCAATTTCAGTTGATGTGATTGGCTTATGTTCCATTTTACAAAACGCAATATGCAAAATTATGTATACTAACTCCATCATTACTCTTAACTGTTAATCTTTCTCAAATTCTTCACAAATTATGTTAAGCAAATTGTGAAAAAAATTCAAAAAAATAATTTGTCAAAATGTCTTCAGCAAAAATGTCTAAAAATCCATAGCACATTGAGCATCAAATTTTATATATTCATATTTTATATATTTATATAAACCTTACATTCACAAATTTTTGTAAAATTTTTCAAGTTGGTACAAAAACATACGGTTCGATACTTTTATATGTTTTTCTATACAGATACAAATATAGCAAAAACTATAATAATTTCAACACATTATTATTATTATTATTATTATTATTATTATTATTATTATTGTTGTTGTTGTTGTTGTCAATAATAATAATAACAATTATTTTTTTTTTATTACTATTGTTTTCCTGTCTTTCTTTCTTTCTTTCTTTCTTTCTTTTTTTCTCTCTTATTTTTATTTAGCTCTGTGTGTTATTAATGCTGAGAATCTGTGTGAAAGAAGCCACACTTAGAGAGATGAGCAGACAGGCAGGATGCACAGTAGACGAACCCCACAGTCTAGTCTTATAAGCCCCGAATACACCCAGCGATGAGTCTAACACTGCCACACTAAACATCCCAATACTACAGCTGCACAAAGACACTTAATAATACACATCATTCAGTATCAGTAAATGTACTGCAGGTGAAAAGAATGTAATAAGATTCTCCTGAAGATTAATGCCAAGGTATATTTTTAGGCAGTCTGTTTAGTTTATGTAATCTGTCGGGAAATAGTATGATACGCATACAAGAACGAAAGGTTAAGTGTTTTGGATGTGTTCAGTTTGTTTTGTTTCTCTCAGTTCTTAAATCTACTGTTTTATTCATCATGAATAAATGAAATGAATTACGGAATGCCCTGCTGCTTGACCTGTATAGGAATAAATAAACTGCCTACATTTTATTTATTTCCTTTTTTCTCTCTGGTTTATATTTTCAAATGAAATGCACCAGCACACTATGTGCTGCCAATAGGGAAGAATGCAGAAACACCTCTAGCCAGCTGGTCTTAGATAAAAGAATATCAGCCACAACTCCAGAAAATTAGGATAGGAAAATAGGGCAGTGAAAAAGGAAACATTAATTTTACAGAATTATTGTAAAGCCCCAGGGCACGCAGCACACGATAGCTGTCTGTTCCAAAAAAAAAAAAAAAAAATCACATGAGAATATAGCTCACCCTGCAGACTAGGCCAACTGTCCAACTGTTCACATGCACACACACACACACACACACACACACACACACACACACACACACACACACACACACACACACACACACACACACACACACACACACACACGTGTACTTCTTATTTCACTACACAAAAATCCTTATAAGGACCATTTATTTGCCTAATTATCAAATGCATATAAATATATAATTGTAACGAATAATATGCCTTTAATTTAAATATAAACCATTTGATTCTTTTGGTTTTAGTTTAATCTTTTAGGATGTTGTGGGGACCAGCTAGATAGTTTTTCTGCATGTTTCTAGCATACACACGCACACGCACACACACACACACACACACACACACACACACACACACACACACACACACACACACAGAAAAACTGAAGTATTTTAATATTTTTTATGTAAAAGTTTTTATACCTACTTCTTCACCAGATTGAGATATCAAAAATAGTGAGAGTATATGAGTGAAATAGCGAGTGTATATGAGTATATGAGCATATTTGTCAAGAGCAGAAATGGTCCAACTTTTTTTTTTTAAGGCAAGATGTCTGATGTGTAATCCCATACATACTATCAAAATCTCATTCCAACCACCTTGTGTCTCCCGTAAAGAGCATAGGGAGTAACAATATTAATGCTCATAGCGGTATTTGAAGTCAGGCAGAAGAAACAAAAATGTCTGGCAGAAACAGCATATGTAAAAATCGCTGACACTTTTCTTTGTGACTAAATTTGTGCCAGCAGCAGAAAATCTCCTGGAGAGAAAGTAGAGGCGTGAAATCTATTTACGACGGCCACAGGCAGAAAGGTTGCCGTCCTATCACGAGGAGCCTCTCGAAAGTAGTGCAACAAGCCCCAAGTGTGCTGCCGCCATTACTTTACAGTTTTATGGTTGGTGTGTGCATGTGTGTGCGCGTGTATGAGGGGTGTTTGTGTGAATGAAGATTTGCGACGGGGTTGTATCGAAACAATGTGATTGTCTTCAGCCTCATTTCTGCCTCTTGAGCTAATTCAGTTCACAGGATCACAGCAGATGTATCAAGAGATAGCAGAGAACTTCCTTCTGGATTACATGGAGATGTGTTTTTACTACAGCTAATTACTCTATCTGTCTCACACACACACATACACACAAAGACTTTGAGCATTTATAGCAATGAATCATGCTAGTTTTTAACTAAAATACTTTTTCTCCTTTGCCTGATTAAAAACAAACAAACAAACAAAAAAAAAAACAGTTATCCTCTGCTGTAGTTTTAGAAATCACTCAGCTGTGATGCAAATAGCACACAATTTACATCTAACTAATCCTCTTACACGTGCAATTCCGGAGCATGAATGCCAGCAATTACGACAATGTGTTAATTATTGATAACACTTTGAAAAATAATCTTGGATGAATTTTGTCCGATCTTTTCCGTAAATCCTCAGGGGCGTAAAATGGTGGCCGGCTTGCTTTTGCGTTTACACTATCTCAGATACAGGGAAGATGAATACAGTTCAAGTCCTGGCGAATAGAACAAAGGGCTCCACATACAGCAATGTCCTCTTCCTGCCTTAAAGATGAATGCTCATGCCTGTGGTAAAGCATAGGCAATATGGCCTCAGCAGATAAGACTAATGAAAGGGCTTCTTTAGTCTATGTTTATTGCGCTAAACAGGAAAGAGCACAGCAGTTTGCTTAAACCAATTCATCCAATTCATGTGACAGAAATCAGGCTAGGCAGCAAACATTAGTGAACCCTACATCATCATATTCCTGGCAGTTAATGAAATGAGGAAATCATGGACATGGCAACATCTTTTACAATCTTTTGATTTGCTGTAGGTACGATTTTTTTTATATTGAAAAGAAAAAGTTGGTTTGTTCATTCTAAACTGATTCCAACACAGAACTTGTTGCGCGCGCGCGCGTGTGTGTGTGTGTGTGTGTGTGTGTGTGTGTGTGTGTGTGTGTGTGTGTGTGTGTGTGTGTGTGTGTGTGTGTGTGTTTGTGTGTGTATGAGAGAGAGAGCGAGAGAGAGAGAGAAATATATATTTTTACTACAGACATATTTATCATCATATTTATTGCAACTATTACAAAAAATTTATAATAATACACACAATAATAATTAGAAGTAAAATGTTAGGGCTAAATGAAATAAGGTTTTAAATTTAGGTTAAAGCATATGCATCCAATCATATATTTAAATGTATTGCATCATATTCTGCAAAAATAGCCTTATAATAGTCTTCTTCTCATTGAACAAATACCTTAGCATGAATTTTCAAATCAGTCAGTGTCTATTATAGTAAATCAGCACATTCACAAAAAATGAAATAAAATAATAATAATAATAATTTGTCTTACCTTACATTGCTACAATATGTGTTTTCCAAAATATGAAAATGTATTCAAAAGGCTATTACTAAAGCTACCTCCATAATTCCGTTGTCTATTATATGGCGTACAGGGATTTACACTCTTCCTGCATGAAGACACTTTTTTCCTCACTTTAGCGCTTGATGTGGAAATTCAAATCGTTCAAAACATCATCAATTATAAACAGGACTGTTGTTCCTGATCATTGAGAGATACAAAACGAAGGCCGACCACAGATAGGGCTGAGGTGAGTAAAGGCTCCTGTAGCCTCAGACACCTGGAAAGACCTCTGCCCCATCCTTAGCCCTGTAACAAAGCACTGAGCCGAACAAAAAGAAGCCTTCCAGAGCAATGTGAGAGCATCCTTCCTGTCCCTGGCACATGGTACAGAGCTAATATTAGCCTTATCCCAATAATGACACAGCGTTTACCAGCCATTACGGCTCTTCTAATGCACGAGCTTCTTTGATGTT
This sequence comes from Clarias magur, assembly GCA_013621035.1. Lineage (NCBI taxonomy): Eukaryota > Metazoa > Chordata > Actinopteri > Siluriformes > Clariidae > Clarias > Clarias magur. Next base: position 21,303 of record QNUK01000291.1, on the reverse strand, counting down.
CAAACAGACAAGTGTGGATAGGAGATGTGGAAGCGCCAGACAGGAAAGAACAATGAGAGACAGAACCGTGGAGGAGAGAGAGAGAGAGAGAGAGAGAGAGAGAGCGTGATGAGGAAGGCCCAAGCACTCGTCTCACCATCAATGAGTACAATGGAATGTGTGGATCGCTTTGAAAATATTTTACCATGGAGCTAGTGATAATGAATATACATGTATGTACTGGGTTGTCATAGAGATCTTTTTGATTCTTCGAGAAATGCTCAGAAAAAAATACAAGTCTGACAGTTGGTTGCGTTTGCATTTTCATTTAGATATGCATGAGATTGTATAGCATTAATATAGTGACTACACTACTGCAACTGTACATGTATGCAACTATGTTATATTTAGCACCAAATAAATACAACTGTATTACAGGTTTGTACTATAAATTTTAAATTAATACAAATATATATATAGATATATATTTGGCGAAGCTGCTAAATGTTCAGAGTATAACGTAAGTTATATATACTATACATTATGTGCACCATGGTGGCAAACAATTAATACATATTTAAAAATATATATTGTTGATATTAGGAAAATAATAGTAGAGCAATATTATAATATTCACATATGATTAAAAAGACTTACCTTTCTTTAGCATTAGCATAAAGGAGTCTGCACACACACACACATACACTCACTCACTCACGCTCCCACTAACATTCTCACATACACACGGGCAGGCAGACAAGAGAGCCCATCATTGTTCTCCACTAACTCCTCCCACACAAAGCTCTCACCCAGTATGTGTGGAGATATGCAGGAGCAACAGAGTGTGCACCACGCACACACACAAGCATGCACGCTCACACACACACACACACACACACACACTCACATACACACACACACACACACACACACACACACACACACACACACACACACACACACACACACACACACACACACACACACACACACACACACACAGACGCAAAATGTGCACATGACAGCATGCAAGTGTTCACACAAAGAATCCCGATGAGACTCCAGTGCAATCACATGATGCATGTGCGTCCCTATGTGTATATCTATTTGTGTGCATGTATTTAGTATAAGTGTGTGTGTGAATGTGTGAATGTGTAAATGACCAGAGGGCTGCTCCAAACAGGAAATGAGTCTAGGGAAACCCTATAAGGCACCATCCTGACAGTCACGAAGCACCAGCAGATATAGAACATGTGTGTTTTATGAGACCTTTGAAAGGGAACGAGGGTCCAAATGCACACACTTCCACATCACATACACACTCTTTGCATTATTAATGAGTCTAAATGGTGCCATTATATCCAATAGAGGTTTTGCTAGTTTACCATGGACTGAAGTCACATGAGACTCATGAGAAAATTAAAGGTAAAAGGATTTTCTTGATTTTCATATTTATTTCATATTTATTTACTATACACATTACACCCAGACCAATTCAGGAAAGAAAATGACATAACTGACAGGCCTTTTACACTACCTGAAGTTAGACATTTTGTTAGACAAACACTCATAAAGGCTTCAGATAAGATGATGGATGTGAGAGATGCCGAGAGATGGGTTTGATGGAAAGTGAATTTGAACAATAAACTATTGTCCTTGTCCTTGTGGCACATTTTGTGGCATAGTGTAAGTGTGTAATCTAGCTGTTATACACCAAAGAGGTGGGAAGAAAGAGAAAGCTGGAGGAAAAGAGAGGGGGCAGGGCTTAGACACGGAAATGAATGGCTAATTCCAGCATACGAGCCCAATCAATGAGGAAAATGTGGGAACGGGGAAGGAGATGATGGATGGAAAGAAACAGATAGTGATGGAGAAATAGATGGAGGCTTAGAGGCAGCCTCGGTCCTTCTGTGGCAGATTTTTTTGCGCTTTCGTTTGAGACGGCTTTTGTTTGATAATCTGCATTATTATCAGACGAAATGTGCTATATCGAGAAATTCACATAATTAATCAGTGTAAGTCATTAGTAAGATGTGTTCATTAGCTGATATCTGATACAATCTGTTTGATTTATGGTTCAGCACTAGGAAATGTAATTTCTTTTTTATGTAATAGTATTACAGTCATTCGGCTATGTTTAATATAGATTAACCTTCACCTACATTTCATTGCAGGATAAATAAATGCAACTATTAAACATTGAAAAGACTTAATCATGAATTTCAGCAGATGTGTATGTGTGTTTAGCATACTATCAGTTAAGCAGGAAAAAAAACGCAAACAAGAATGTATTGGAATGAATTCGAAAAAAAATGAGAAAAAAAAAACTGGTATAGAATGTGATGAAAGACACACATGCACACTCGGCGCACATGTACGCATCCATGCACACACCCACACACACCCCCTACACACACAATGCATGTGCATTTGATATGTGCGCCACAGCATTTTCCACAGGTTTAAAACAGTTTGCATGGCGCGCAGACAAAGCAAACATCCTGATAATAATAAAAAATCTAATTCATTTGCTCCTAATTGCCTTTGTTTGGGGATGTGGCCTGGAGAACAAAGGAGGAGAAGCCGGTATGATTCAGCATGGGTTCTTCCCGTGGCACCTCAATGTACAGAGCAAATCCATCCACACCGTAGAGCTCCCTGTCAATCACACGGCTGTGGACAGCACCTCCGCCTCGGCCATTTTGTGAGCGTGCAGAGTAGAAAAGCACCGCTCTCCTCGTTACATGCTGTATTCTATACGATATGCATCATATGTGACGAACATTTGAACCATATGATCATTTTGCTTTTTTAATAAAAAGTAAGCAATTTAATAAAATGTGATTTATCAAAAGCACGACGCATAAAATAAGGACTTTTAGCGCATTACAAGTTTCGCCACTGCTTTCTTTTTTCGTCAGTGTTAAAATAGATATAATGATTCTTATTTATTTGTATTGTTATTGATTTATTAATTATTTTATACCTATTCATATTTTATATATATATAAACCATTTTGTTCCTGAATAGCTCTTTTAATAAATGTGCTACTATTCCCGTACTATAAATGTTCAGTAAAGCTTTACGCCTCATGCATTTAAGGGTGAATATGAGGTTAAATGCTCTGCATTTGGTTACATATGGTACCACACCCAGAGCCATAGAGCGTAAATGGGACCACAGCCAGATGAAATGATGATTCGAAAAAATGCCTTCTGATCAAGTGTGTGCGCGCTAGTGGACGACTTCTAATAAATCCAATTCATGGATTGAGTAAGTAATCTAAAGTGCTATTCACTGAATAGTGAGTCATCTGTAATGACTGCTTCGTATATTTCTTTAATGTAGTAATTCTTTTTTTTTTTCTTCTTTTTTGAAACAATGGTGATGAATAGGTAGACGTCAATTATGTAGCAGCGGCTATAATATTTGTAAAAAAATAATAATAATTAAATATTGAGAAAAGCATCACACACCATCCAAACTGGATCCCTTTCATGTACTGTACGTTCTGTAGTGGAGTAACATAGTGTCTAACCCAAGTGTAGTGACATGGACTACTCTTATGTAGGCATGGGGTACTACTGCAATGTTCTCTGATTTGGTAGTTCGGTGGTGATGTACTGTCCGTTGTGATGCCAGGTTAAGTGAGAGCATATTTCTACAAGCAGCAGTGACAGGAGTGACAGCTGCCCTACATGGGTTTTCCTCACCGTTAAACCCTCACACATGCTTATACACACACGTTAGTGTATTCGCCCGTAGGTGAATGCCCAACCGGAGCATGAAAGCACAAAATATTAACCATCAAACTGTTCCAATTGTCATGTTCTCATATGGGAAATACCTCATTTGTAGCCGTGATTGAGGATGAATTACATCTACACAGACAGAACAGGTGTGTAAATCAAACTGCGCGTCTGTCCACGTCTCTAGAGATCGGGCACGACATCGGACTTTAGATTTCCTATCCTATATACCCACCGTTCCTAGCTTCGACGGAATATCCGGGTCTCTATTACCCTCCATATTGGAGCAAAGCTAGTAATTGACTTTGAAGTCATTTCAAAATCCGACAAGACCTCTTCGTTTAACCTGGCAGTCATTTAACCTTAGAGTTACTCCTATTCGCAATAGAGTTATGTGCTGTCACTCAAATATATTCCCTCCGTGAAGCGGGTTCGTGTGTCACCGCTCAAAGAAATTACACTCCAAACGTCACCGCGCTACTTACTAAGGGCAGAATCGAGATATTACCCCACCTAACCTCAAATCTGAGCAAGACCTGAGAGAGACTCCGCTCTGTGCACGTCACAGCATCAGAGTTAATCTCCAGCTGTAAAGATCAGCAATATGCTTCATGCTAAGCACTTCTGATTTACTAACATAGTCTTCTACTTCATTTTTGAATTTTTTAATAAAACATTGACACAATCTCAAGACTGACAATGAGCAGTATCATCCCTGCCTGAATCTGACATTGTGTGTGTGTGTGTGTGTGTGTGTGTGTGTGCGTGCGTGCGTGCGTGCGTGCGTGCGTGCGTGCGTGCGTGCGTGTGTGTGTGTGTGTAACTGTGACTGCTCACTCCACTTGTGCACTCATCACATTTACAATGTGACTGTAGCTCAGATCTCCGGCTCCCTGTACCGCCTGAGACGCTTAATCGCCTTGTGTGAGGATTTTAGGACAGTGTGAACAATGTTATATGAAACTGGTGCTGCATGCAGTACAAGGCCTGCGGTTTGCAACATCCAGACTCAATTCTAGACTGCCAGGCTTCACAGCACCAACAGCGATTCAGACATTTTTCATACGTTTCCATGTTTGACGGGTTCGTACACTATTATGACCTGACACAAAAGAGTTCAGGTGCATCATACCTTTATGACTTGCATGCATGTTACTATAGTTCTGAAAGTTTTCAAGCATGAAAGGCCTGAGGAATGTAATGCACGGAAAAAAAAAAGCACACAGATAAAGTACACTATATGTAACAGAAATCAATGTATGTGTGTATGAGTGTTTGTTTGCGTGTATGTATGCATGCTTCTGGCACTTACCCCAATGTTCACAGTAGACAGCGGTGCCGATTGAGTCCTATTGTCTTCACCTAGCTTTTGCTTTCTCTTTGCTTCTATCATTCTGTATTACTCACTCTGTCTGTCTCTCTCCCTCTCTCTCTCTCTCTCTCTCTATCTCACTCTCACTCCCTCTCTCTCTCTCTCCGTTCACACTTACATACTCTTCAGGAGCATCAGATCGGTAGCTTCACCCTGGCACAGAGAGTGGCGAGGCACATGGGAGGGGTGTTTTGTAATCTGCCAGGTTGTACCACCCACGGGAGAAAGTCAAGGAGAGGGAGAAGGAGGAGAGTGGTACTCTAAGTGGAGCGGCTATACCTTCGGCAGTACCCTCCATCTGCTTTCGAGTGGTTTCGTCCACTTCCTGCGCCCTGATTGGAGCTCCTACTTCGCCTTCATTAAAATTCAAGGAAGGAGAGGAAAAAAAAAAAAGAAGAAGAAGAAGAGAAGAGAGGGGGGATGCCTTCACGCCAGAGATTGATTCAGCCAACATTATTTGCCTAAGATGTAAGGATTAGCATTAGTCATTGGGGCATGCTAAAATGAGCACGCTGCAGTCATGTTACTGTACATGCGATTCGATGCTGTGCGCTCCGTCTGCGCTCATGGGTGTGTAAGCTGCCGAGGCGGTGTGTGATTGTGCGCGTGCATGTGGGCTGACAGATCTGGCAAGCATGACACTACAGTCACACACATCATAGACATTAAAAAGAAAAGCATTTAGAACCGAACCTTGTAACAGCTTATTATATGAGCGACTTGCTTTAATCAGAATAATTTACTGTAAAGCTCTAATTACATTTCCCCCAAAAGGAATAAAATGATTTAGTTGCACTTAAATGGAGGCAAACGGTCCACTGAGCAGCCACATGAGGCTTTTTGTCTTGTTCTATGCATAAAATGCAGAAGTCTTTATCTCATATAATCCTGCATTCAATACAGCGCTGACACGGACAGGGACGATGTGTGCTGATACAGGTTTATTAACCGCACCTCATTCCGTACTGTACTGTTATCTAATTAGAGCGGATGTTAATATCCCATTGCAGGAAAGGAAAAACGACATTAAAGCAGTATTAAATCTGTAACCCTAACCGGGAATGTACGGCAATTGTTGCAAGCCAAGAGCCAGATGCGTTGCGTGGGATATATGGATAAAATTGATTTAAAAAAAGAGAGGCATGCCTACATAATAATACAGAAATAGAAAAACCCGGTGGTTAGTATTGCACAAGCAAAGCTCAAAGCTAATGTCTCAAAGAATACAAAAACAGAATTGTTTGAGTGTTGAGCACCCAGGGCAGTATGATAATGATCATTTTATTTAAGAAGTCTCTGAGAGTTTGTGTATTTATTCACTTTGATTGACATGAATTCCCAATCCACAAAAAGGAAATGTCCATCGGGTCTCATATTGATAAAAGGCTTGATTGACAGGTAGGCGTGGGAGGGTAACCCACCATGTGTGTCTGTATGTGTTTGTGCGTGCGTGGGTACATGTGTGTGTGTGTGTGTGTGTGTGTGTGTGTGTGTGTGTGTGTGTGTGTGTGTGGGGAGAGAATTTTGTCTTTTGTCCTCTGTGTGAGAAAAAGACATCCTGTACTCATGAACACTACCTAATAACGCTCAAGTGTCATATAAGATATATATGTATATGTATATATGTATGTTTGTATGTATATAAGCATTGGTAAATTTGTATGTCTGAATATGCACATTGCTAAACTGTGTGTGAGCTGCTATGTGTTTTTGTGTTAATGTAGCCTTCGATAAATAGCTGTGGAGTGAGGTTGCACTCCCTGCCCCCAACAAAGCAACTGCATCTGCACGCCTGACTGCCAGTCTTACTGCAGACATACACCGCTTGTGTCTTTCCGTGTCCACCTCAGCGCGTTATAGTGAGACATGTGTTTGTGCATATTGATGGAGTTTGGACATAGGTTTCTCTTTAATGTTTTTCGGTGGACGTGCGAATTGTCGCTTCCTGATGTGTCATGGATCACGGCGACAGCGAGGTGTGTAAGGAAGAAGGGAAAGCTTCATTCATGGCGAAGCTGCAGTCTGGAACAACCCCACCCTATAGGAATGCCTGTCTGCCTCGACACAGTGGGGATCTGATTAGCTGCCACTACAGGAGATTGACTGAGAGATGGAGGGTATGGAGGGATGAGAAAATGCCAAAGGGATGGCATAGGGATAGAATAGGAGGAGGAGAAGAGGAAATTGGCCATATACGCTTTCCTTAGGGAACGGCCTTATTGATTTTAAGGTATCATGAAACGGCTGGTGGAGATGGAGCTGGTGGTGGGGCGGTGGTTGAACCGGCCGTATATGTTTTCCCGTCTTTAAAGCGCCATTGATCGGACACCACCACATGATCGTGTTTGAGTTTGATGCAGTGACAGTGATAAAAAAAAAAAAAAATAATTTTAAAGTAGAGAGAAAGTAAGAGTGCGAGACAGAAAGAGAATCGTTGAGTGGGGGAAGGGCACTTGAGAGCCTATATGTTTCCTGCACAGCATGAAGAAGCGCCATTGATTGTGGCTTGTCTGTAGACCTTGTAATTCCCCTTTGGCTTTACATACAGTAAATGGATGATATTTGAGAATGTGAGTGTGTGCATGCTCCAACAGCTCATTCATAGACGTGGCTTTTTTTTGTCTTTTTTTTCCCTAAATACAATTGTCTATGCACGTGTGTGAGTGTTAAGATGATGCGTCTCGAAACGATCTCTCTACAGTCCTCAGAAAGGCTCTTTTTCTAATGGACTCCATCTGTCTGATCCCATCACCCACAGAGAAGGAAGCGATCGTGCTAATATTTATGCTCACACCACCCGAGTGATATTGGCCTCCTGGAGCTCCCTCTGAAAGCCAGGACACTGGATTTACAAACTGTGGCAGGTCTGCTGTGGGACTGAGAATATCTGGGCTTTAAAATATTGATTCACTTTCGATGTAATGACTCCATTCCTTGATTGTCTATTGATCTAGAGTGTCGAATCATGAGGGTTAATTTCTGCGCAGTGTTAACCATGCACTATCAACACCATTTAAGCCTAACATCTCTCACACATTCTTCCTCTTTACTTTGCTGAATTCCCTCATTAGACATCCCTTAGTATCTGAAATGGGTCACTAATTTCTAGAGCATGAAGAAGTATGTGAGTGTGTGCATGTGTGTGCATGTGTATGTGTATGTGTGTCCACGCATGCACTCTTGTGCAGTTAAAAGTCGGCTGTCAGCATCTCGAGCAGCTCAAATGCATGGCTGCCTACTCGCCTGTTTCAGGATACACCCAGCTGTCCTAGGTCTAGCTCAACTCTGCCACCCCTGTGTAGGATGAGAGAATGTATGTGAGTTAGTGTGTCTGTGCGTGCATGAGTGAATGTGTGTGCGAGAGTGTGTAGGATGCACACAGACGGTTGTCAGGGCTCGGCTATTTAAAGCAAAACTCCACTGCAGTGCTTTTGCAGAAAGAAAGAGAATTGAAGGACAATGAAAGGAAAATCCACAGAATGGAAGTTTTCCCATACTCAATATAAGAACGATTCAAATCGATGTCGATTGATTTATCTTTTCTTAAAGCTAGTGAAGGTAATTCATGACAGATTAGTATGAGTAATGCAATCTAACATGATGTTGATAGCTACGTGAGATGTCTGTGCAGCCAAAGAAAGATCTGATTTATGTCATTTTTACCCAATTGTACTCAGTCAGACAAAATAGGTTTTGTGTCCA